>VDFB02105785.1:41980074-42580074 GCA_007258455.2 Sequoia sempervirens
GATAAAATGATACATATTGTTGTTTATGTTCTTAATAGATTTTAGATCAGACACAACACAAATACACCTTTTGATTTATGGACTGGTAAGATTCCTACTGTGGAATATTTTAAGGTATTTGGAAGTAGATGCTATATTAAAAGAGATGATGAAAATCTTGGAAAGTTTGATGCTAGATGTGATGAAGGAATATTTATTGGATACTCTACCACTAGCAAGGCATACAAATGCTTTAACAAAAGATTAAGGAAGATCATTGAAAGTGCTAATGTGAAAGTTGATGAAGACATACACAGACCTATTGAGATAAGTGAAGTTGAACCTAATGATCCTATTTGCAGACATATGCCTAAAGAAAATAAGGAGAAGGAAGAAGAAGAAGAAGAAGAAGAAGAAGAAGAAGAAGAAGAAGAAGAAGAAGAATAACAAGTAGTAGAAGAAGAAGATAATGAACCAAAACCTGTTGCTAGGACTCCTAAATATGTATAGAAGAATCATTTGGAAGATCAGATAATTGGAGACAAGAGTGAAGGTGTAAAGACAAGAAGCAAAGTTGCAATTGAGGTAAATTTATATTTACTCTCTAAAATAAAACCAAAATATGTAAAGGAAGCATGTGAATATGAAAGTTGGATTAGAGCTATGAAAGAGGAATTGTAGTAGATAGAAAAGAATTAAACATGGAAAATAGTCCTTAGCCCTATGAACAAAAATGTGATTGGCTCAAAATGGGTGTTCTAAAACAAACTGAATGAAAATGGAGAAGTAGTAAGAAATAAGGCAAGATTGGTATGTAAAGGATATTCACAAGTTGAAGGCATAGATTTTTAGGAGAAATTTTCTCCTATAGCCAGAATAGAAGCTATCAAAATGTTTTTGGCATTTTCTACACAAAAGGAATTCAAAGTATTTTAGATGGATGTTAAGTTAGCTTTTTTGAATGGTGAGTTGGAGAAAGAAGTATACATGGAGCAACCTGAAGGGTTTTAGTTGTTTGCCAAGCTGAACATGGTTTGTAAATTGAAGAAATCATTGTGTGGATTGAAGCAAGCTCCCAGAGCTTGGTATGCGAGACTGGAAAAATATATAACAAAGCAAGGATTCAATAAAGGTTTTGCTGACAACAACCTCTACTTCAAAGTGCAAGGTAATAAGATGCTAATTATGGTTGTTTATGTTGATGACATCATTTTTGGAGGAAATGAAGGCATGTATAAAAGTTTGCTGAAGAAATGCAAAAAGAATTTGAGATGTCTATTATTGGTGAACTGGATTTCTTCCTTGGTCTACAAGTGAATCAAAATGACAAAGGGATATTAATTTCACAATCTAAGTATGTAAAAAAGTTGTTGAAAAAGTTTGGGATGGAGGATTCTAAACTAGTTTGTACTCCTATGGTAACCGGATGTAAACTAAGCAAGGATGATGAATCTACTAAGACTGATAAGAGAAAATACAGATCCATGATTGGTGGACTGCTATATCTCACTGCTATCGGACTATATATTATGCATGCAGTATGTTTAGTTGCTGTATTTCAAGGAGATCTAGAGAAGCACATCTTATGGCTGTAAAAATAATATTTATATATCTTAAAGGAACACCTGATTATGGACTGTGGTATCCTAAAAGTAATGATTTCACCCCGAGTTCTTATACAGATGTTGATTGGGTTAGATGTGTAGATGACTAGAAGAGTACCAATGGTGGTGCTTTCTTTCTTGGCAGAAGACTAGTTTCATGGATGAGTAAAAAGCAAGACTCGGTTTCTTTACCCACTGCTGAGGTTGAATATATTGTTATGGCATCTTGTTGTACACAAGTTTTTTGGATGAAGCAAACCCCAAAGGACATTGGAGTAGTATGTGATGAACCTATTCCTATTTTCTATGATAATACAAGTGTAATAAACATTTTGAAGAACCTAGTTATGCATTCAAGAATGAAGAACATATCTATCAAGTATCATTTTCTAAGAGAGAAAGTGCTGGAGAATGATGTAAGATTGGAGTATGTAACTACAAAGGAAAAAATTGCAAACATATTTACTAAGGCTCTTCCAAAGGATACTTTTGAGCATCTTAAGGAGAGGTTGGGGGTCATTGGCCCTCCTAACTAGGTGCACATGAAAGTGCACTATTCCAATGAATTCACAAATTATTCATTTACCTGGATTGATTGATGGGTTTACTCCACTGGGGGAGTAGAAAATATTTTCATTGTTGTAGTATGAGTGTACCTGTAAGGGGGAGTAATTAGATTAGTTTTTATTTTCCATTAATGTCAAAGGGGGAGAAAAGGTTATGTGTTTCCATCAATGACAAAGGGGGAGATTGTTGCAAGTATGAGCTTGTTTGGTGGTGTTGACATTGATGTCAACATAACTGTTCAATATGTTGCAGATTGTACATGTATGGATGAGATGCTAGTGAGATGTTGTGAGTACATGGATCTACCTTTATGGTGTTGTAGATATGTTGGTATGATGAGTTTTTAAGTGCTTTTGATAAAATTAATGAAGAAAATAAATCAGAGTGTTGGACATGTTTATATTATGCTCCAGTACGTGCTCCACATTTCTCCTATGTTGATCCTATGCCTGTGTGGATCTGAAGGTATGTTGATGGTGATTTGATGATAATATAGTCTGAGTTTTAGTTTCTAGTGAGATGGTATGTAGAAGTTGTGTCCACCGGTATATGTGTTCTACCGACAATGTTAGTGTTCTGTGAACTAGGAGGAATATGCTTGCTCCACATTCCTCTACTATTTTATTTTAGATTGTGCAGATCTATTAGATTTCTTGTGAAGGTTTTTCCTATGCTATGGTGAAGAGGTTTGGAGCTTTGTAATCTAAAAATAATGTTTCAATAACTTTTTTGTGTGTCTGCACAACCCAAATTGATTGGTGAAAGGAGTTTAGTGTTTGAAGCCTATTGTTTTTGTTGTGGATGTATCTAGAAGATTTTGAGATGTATTATTGTGCATGATGAAGTGTGTTGTGTCATCCACATTTCATCTTCTTGTTGGGAAGCATATGCATCATTGATAATTTGTGTTTTCATTAGGTTTGTCCAACCTAGTGTTTACATTTCATTTGAAGAATAAAATTTAATTGAGGAAGCATGTAGAAGATTCAAGAATATTATTTTTATGTTTTATTGGTCCACTCTTATTCCTTTCCACCATGGGAATTTAGAGTTTCTAACCTAATTTGAATTTATGAAATAGTGTATTATGGCTGACCTTGGTAAATGTTTCTAAGGTTGAGAATGGTATAAAAGCAAGGCGAGTTGTGAAGAATTGTATGACAGTGTGATGAAAAGTGACAAAAGTGTGTGTGAGTGAGTTATGATAGCAATTTTTCAGTGTGTTGAAGGTAGTGAACTGAATGTTTTTGTAATCCTATGAATGTGCTTTAATCTTTATAGTGGATCTTTTGTTCTCTTTTGTGTATATAGGAAATGAGCCTTCCTGTTGGACAACGAGTCCTTTGTAGGAAGTGAGCCTTTGTGTTTAGTTTATAATCTTTATATTGTGATTTAACCCTCATTGTGGTTTTTCCCTTATTGGGTTTTCCACGTAAAAATATGGTTTTCATTGTGTTGATTTACTTTCTGTTATATTTGTTTCATGCTCATATTTAATAACAAAATAGTGTGGTTGAAAATTTGATAAGTGATAAAGTTTTAAGTTTGAACTTGTGTGACAATTGATTCACCCCCCTCTTAGTTTTCTTGTGCATGTTTAACATGGAGTAGTCGATTGGATGGATAAAGCCTACTTTCAACAACTTCTCTATCTCAGTCTTAAAATGGCACCCTGAGATTGATCTTTTGGATTTTTTGTTAAACTAGCTTGGCGTCAAGACATAGGATGATATTATGAACCACTATAGACTCATCAATAATAGGAATATCCTCGTACATCTAAGAAAATATATCAGGATGAGAATTTAGGAGATCAAAGTGTTCACCTGCTTCTTCTGAAGAGAGACACTTCCCAATCTTAGTTACCTTTTCAAAGAATTTAGGACCCATAGAGATTTCAATAGTATCTCCTTTAAGGAGAGAACAACGATCTTCAACATGTGATATCAGAACATCATTACCAACATTGAATAGAGGGGCCTCCTCATCAACACTCAAGACAAGTTCTCCAAAGTATGCTTGTTTATGCAAACAACATAAGAATCGTCTCTTGTGATGAAAGGAAGGCAATAGGGAATATGCACCTAGGAATTCCTCAAGTGCTTCATTCGAAGAGAATACATCTAAAGGGATTTTCTTGGCCTGCTCCCTATCCTCTATTAATTCAATATGGATCAAACTCAGTGGTTCAACCGAAATCATGTTAACACTCCACCAAGGTTTTTGTTTAGACTATTCAATAGAGCATCCCAAACCCAAATAGTGATTTCATGGTTTCAACTGGATAGGGACTTGGATTCCTTGCTTGATGTGCCATAGGACTTTCTTCCCATAGCAATACTGAAAAGAGAGTTCATATCCAAAACCATAATGAGTTTACAAAACTTTAGGAGGTGACGACTCTATGCAGAGTGTTTCATTCCACCAATGAACACTGAATGTCTCTATAGGAGAACTCCCACCTTCTTTGCTAGGTTTTCAAACATTAACCTCCTTTGTAGGAGTGGGACTATTCTTCTTAGTAAAGGAAGGGTTGGTCTCCTAGATGGGATCACACTTCTCTTCCTTAACAGGAGCATCACCCATCTTTACATCAGAGGCATTCAAAAACTCTATACAAAAGGGGCTCGCCTTGTATTCTGTAATAAAGAATTTAGAGAATTCCAAGGAGCCCCAATCATCACTAAGGAAAGAATTTGACTGAGAGGAAGGAGGAGAAGACAAGACTCAAGACTTTCTACTTTAGGTGGTTCATCTCTAACAACATTTGCTTCGGGGATAACTTCCACAGAGGGTATTGTTGAGGAACATGTCATAACATCAATGGATAAGGATGGAATACAATTCTTAAGAGTGGATATGATTGAAGCTTGACCAAAAATTGCTAGCTCACAAAGGTGAACAACTTCTGGATCTGCTTTAACTATGAACACCCAATTATTTGTGATGAACTTTAAGGAATGGTGTAAAGTAGAGGTTACAACACCCATAGCATGAATCTAGGGTCTCCCCAACAGAAGATTGTAAGGTAAAGGACTGGGCATCACATAAACCAAGGTAGGTAAGGTAACGAGACATAGCTGCAAAGGTAGTATTATCGTGCCTAGAGCTTGACAACCAATGTTATCGAACCCATGAATGTACAAAGAAGAATTTGCTAAAGAAAAATAATCAACTTTAATCTTAGGTGATAGGTTAATATCGCATAAATTGAGAGCCAAATCGGTGTCAACAAGAGTACACCTAATGCCAATATTATTAACATTAATTATAATCATCAAAGGGTCTACTTGCTTCTGCACATTTGAAGGTGGGAGTTCTCGCAGATGGAATGTAATATTCGATGAATCCACTCGAATATGAGCCAATAGCACATTAACACCCATTGGCCTAGCAAAGGCAGGCAAGAGGATCTTCTTCAAGGCTTCTTGAAGCATCTCTTGATAAACCGAAGTAGTCTGAAGTAGGTCCCAAAGCAAGATCATAGTTGGAGTATTATGAAGTTGCTCGACAAGATCATAATCATTGAGTGCTTTGATCACAGGTTTAGGTGATGAAGGAAAGCTTGGTTGAGAAGGTGGTAAAGGAGTAGTAACTTGAGTGGGTTGATATGTAGGAATAGAGGGTTGTTGATGCAAGTTCTGTTTATTTCTTCAAGTATTATATGTGTTCCAAACAATATTATAGGAAGTGGAGTCTGTAGCTTTTACAAACTTTGAGTATTGGTACGGTGAATTACTACAACATGAAATCCCATAGAAAAAACAATCCTTCCTAGAATACGAGTCAACTAGGGTCACCTAAATGACGGGTTTCTTAGGAATTTGATGAGCTATAGAGACCACAACTAAATTTATTGACTCTCTAGCTTGCAGAGAGGAAGCTTGCTCGGGAGATTTACAGATAGAGGAGAGTGCTTCTAAGAATTCATCTAGAGCATCATTCAACATATCAAAATATTCCTTAGAAAAGTTGTTATCGTAAACATGGAAACATTGTAGAGATAAGAGGGATTCACTGCACATGGGTCTCTTCATTCTCAAGAGATCACTAGGGAATGAACTACCCTTATCCACCTCAACACAAAAAAATTGAAGAAATGATAAAGAAATGTGCACAATATAATATTTTAAGGGAGACCACTTTGGATCTTGAGAGAGTGAAACTTCTATATTTTTGGCTCAGACAGAGGAGCTCTTGACCAAAGGACAACAATACAGATTCAGGACGCTAGCACGATGCGATATTGTCCAAATGGTGTGTTGGCATCCTAAGAAATAGAAAGCTCAAGAGCTTAAGCAAGTAGAAAAAGGTTTCAATTCTTTACTTATACCTAAGGTCTACTAGACAAAATGATCGAACAAATAACAAAAACTTTAAAGAAAGCACAAGGAGAACTTGGAGAAAACTTACCTTCAACTGGACGTTCGAGTCTTCACTCCAAGCTTTGCTTTACAATGTACACACAAAAGAATGAGGGGAAAAGGTTGGGGCTATATATGGGTTTTCCTTAGTCAGACCCCCATTTTTGTGTTCCCACCTTTGTAAATGAAAGGGACAAAGCGTGTGGTGAAAGAAAAACCCACTCTAGGGGTAGAACCTGCACCACTAAGTAGAAAATGAACAAGGAGAAAAGAGTGAGAGAGAGTGTTACCCACAGGCCTAGACCCTCTTTGGAGTATACAGATGTACTGTTGAGAACTTGCTAGAGAGATATAGTTGTTGGAAGGACCTTAGTCCGACATGGCTTCACTTGTGAGAGTGCTACTATAAAGAATGAAGAGAACTCAAGGGTGGAAAAATGTAGAGAGAGCTTGATTGAATGGTTTGAACCCCCAAATGTGAGAAAAAGAGGGATTTTTGCTGCATGCAAGGGAAAAAAAGAGTCATTTAATTCATATTCTAACTGCTAGGACATGTGTCAAGAGATTCAAGATTCGAGATTCCCCATTTCAAACTTGAAAAATTGCTAGGATGCTAGCGCGCTGCGTAGATGTCCGCACGCCACACAGGCATCGAAGGCCTAGATTTTCAGGAAACATGTTATTAGGCTTCTATTGTTTTGCCACTAGTCCACATGGGGTTAGAATCATGAAATTTTGATTCATGGTATTTTTTCCATTAATGCTCTAAGGTATCATAAATGCTAGGAAAAAGTGTAAAAATGTGGAATTGCCCCTAGGTGCAATTCTGTGACATTACACAATGATACTCTTGAATTTTGTTTATTGTTTTCTTTAGAAGCATCCTTTCAATAATGCTTTAGAAGGTTGTTCATTATTTCCATTGGAAGCATCCTTTCAACAATGTTCTATAAGGTTGTTCATTATTTTCTTTCTAAGTATCCTTTTAGCAATGCTTTGGAAGGTTATTCGTTGTTTCCTCTAAAAGCATATTTCTCTGAAATCATCCTTTTAAAAATGATCTATAAGGTGATTCGTGTATCCTTAAGAATAATCCTTTCAATGATGCTTCAAAATTTCTCTTATGTTTACCTAGAATAATTCTCTCAATGATTCTCTAGATGATTTCTTGTGTTTGTCTAGAAACATCCTTTCAACAATACTCCAAAAATTTGCTTATGTCACCTCGACAATAATCCTCCAATGATTCCCCACATAATTATTTTTCAATAATAATAATAAAAAAATAATTTGAAGTTGGGACTAATACATTTCTACATTTAGCATGTGTAAAATTTATTAAGTGGCATTGAAATGGGAAACTCCAAAATTCTAAGTAATAAATGATTGTTTCTACATTTATGATAAATATGTATAAGGAGTCAATGCCAAACACATAAAACATTTAGAAAGTGAATCCAATCTCTCACAAAATATTGATAGGCATGTACATTAAGTATTAATTAGCAATATAAAAATTATTAAATAATATATTAATTAAGTATGAGCTCTTTATCTTTGTAATAATTAATTTTGAATAAGATTTCATCATCTTCCCTTTGTCATGTGTATGAAGAAAATGGTGCAATAATATTTTGCATGCATTTTCATTATCCAATCAACGCTAATTAATCACCTCATTTTCTAAATTAAGCTTAATTTTTTTCTCAAATCTTTGCTTGAACCTTAAATATGCATTCAAAAACCATGAACTGTGTAAACCCCCCCTTGCCACTTACCCTAAGATCTTGCTATAAAGGACTAAAAGTGGGCGTAAAGGGGAAATTTTTTCTAGATTCCCTAGAAAAAATACTTCAAGAACAAGAATCACTAGATGTCTTTAGAGCTAATGGATGGTTGGAGTTGTACAATTTTTTTGAATGCTATCAAACAAAACTTGTCAAAGAATTTTTTCATAATTTCTCAAAGGGCTCTACTATAGTCAATGGAAGGAGGTTTAAGGTAAACATTAAACTTATCTCTCAAATTTATAGTATTAATGTTGAAGCAATTTATTTACATATAGAGAAGCAACTAACATATCAATAAATGTTAACAAATTTCACTAAATAAGGAGAAGACCTTCCCAAATTGATAATTAACAAAAAGGGTGAAAATATGGGTATCAGTAGAGACACTATTTTTGTACCTTGGAATTTATTAGTGGCTTGGGTGATGAAATGTGTCAAATATGAGGGTCAATTTGGTGTGGTGGTGGGTTCGTCATTTAGAATGTTGACCCACCTACACCATGGTGTATAAAACCTAATGTTGAGATTTAACCTATCCATGTATCTCTATGAGCATTTAAAAATTATGGTGGATAATTATAAGAAAGAAGTGAGACCCTTAAAACACCGCAATCTAATTATGTTGCTTTCTAAACACCAAATTTTGAAAAATCAAAAAACAAAGAAGAAATGGAGAAAATTCCTACAAACTCTAGAGAATAGAGTATAAAAATTAGAGGTTGGGGGACCCTCTAGAGCTGATCCCATAGAGGCTCCTAAAAATTTAGACTAGAAAACCCCTAGATTTTAGCATTCCCCAAGAAGACATGAAAGCTTAGAAATCCCAACATAACCCATTGAGGTACAAATTAAAAAAAAATCACTCCAAGAGAGCTTTGGATTTTAGGAACAAGTACAAATAATGTACTCAATTGATGAGGGAAAGAAGAAGCAAGGAAAAAACCTAAGGGAAATAAACCAACTAGAAACTCATCTCCTCCCCTCTAGAGGAGAAAGTGTGAAAAATTTAAGCCCACTCCTAGTGTTGAAAAATATATAGAAAAATAAAACATTGGGAAAGCTCCAACTATATACCTTTTGGAGGAGCATGATTCCCCCAATATTGAAACTCTAGCACAAGAAGATAACCCAAATTTTAGAGATACCACAATCATTGAGGAATAAATGCAAAGAAAATTACCCCTAAAACTTATTCCAACTAAAGGAAAATGTCCAAAGACAACCTCATAGGAAGAAGGAATAATTTTAAGAAAAACTCAATTTATAGTGCAATTATCCAAGGTGGAACAAATAATTTAAAAAAATAAAATTGAGAGATTGGAAGTAATGTTCGAAGAAAAATATAAGTAGTAAAAATGGAAAAAATATATTTTTAAAGATGTTAGTAGAAATGGATGAAAAAAAATTGTCTCTAAAAGATCATCTTGAACAACCCATGAGATGTCTAATGTCAATCTCAAAAAGAGGACTTAAAGTAATATTTTTGAGAAAAGAAAAAGTTAAATTACAGGAAGAAATTACAAGCCTAAAAAATAGTTGCAAACAACTTGAGGATGTTAAGAATGAGGCTTATAAAATAAGTGAGTTTCTACTCAAATTTAGACAATCCTCTAGATTTCAAAGTATGCTTTTGAATTAGAAATTACTAAGGTGGAAGCTCCTCAAGATTTCATGCAATCTACCACATGATCTTGATGATAAGAATTTTTGGAAGTCTTTAAGAATGTAGCATCGAAACGAAAAAATATCCTATGTGAATTTTTCACACACAATCTTATGGTTAAAAAATATACAAAATTATTCATCAACCTCTTTGTAGGAGAAGTATAGATAAAGGCCTTCATTTCTATAATGAGGTATCAAGTGGCATGACAATAGAGGAAGGAGTATCACAAGGAATAATAAACCAATAAATTTATAATGAGACATCAATTAAAAAAACCATAATCGTTTAGAGATAAGTTTTATTAGGTGTTGAAATAACCTGATATGGTTGAAAAGTATACCCAAAGTCTAAAGTTGTGTTATGAGACTCTCACTAATGTTATTTATAACTTTATAAAAATAAATTATACAACCTATATATCTTGGGAATCTTATGTGGTATTTTAGGAGATCCAAAGAAATTATGGAAATGTTAAATAAATATAGAGTAAATTGGATAAGAATGAAATATCAACCTCTCATTCTCCAACCAACCACCTCATTTAATGTTAAAGGTGCATAATTTGATTGAGAATTTGATAAATGGAAGGAAATGGTAGAAAATTCAAGGGGCTATATAATTAATCCATAGGAGATAAGATAATTCATCACATTTGGTTTATGATATCAAAGGATGAGTCTATCAAGGTAGAGAAGGAAAAGAGAGAAGCAAGAGGAACTACTTAACCATAAGTTTAGGGGAGTGATGAGGTATTAACATTCAACCTATCACTACAACCAAATTATCCCTTTTAACCACCCTCAACCTTCCATATACCTTTATCATGCTTAAATTAACAAAATTAGGCAATAGATTGGTTAAAGTCTTAGTTATTATAATTAATGTATGCATACTTGTTTATCTTTTTATGTTAATAAATATTTTAATGCTAATGGTTGTGGGTCAGGGGATGTGTTTTTGTAGTAATAGGTCATGTTTAAAAAAGAGGAGTTATTGAGTTTCATGTTTACAAAGCTCCATAATTTGCAAAAAATCAAAGGAATTATCACAAACTAGTTCTCTAGGAGAGGAGTTCTAGAGATAGACATCTCCTATTTTGCTTGAATCTATGAAATATCCACTAGACTAGTTATCCAAAAAATAATAAAAGAATAATATTTTTTATGATAGATCTATCAAGTTGTTAAACTACTTTCAATTAATGTAACTTATACTTTTTTTATAAATCTATGTAAAATTTATAATGCCATCAATACATGTCACCATGATGCCATTATCTAGGAAGTAGGATGTTGTGTATATATATCATTCTATTATTTAGAAAAAAATGCTTGAAATTTGATATTTGACATCTTTGATCTACATAAATTAATAGAGAACCTCTTTTAATTAAAAATCTTATATTCTTATTTTGATAAGAATTGTTGCATGTTAATGCTTTTTTGAGTAGAAGAATTAAAACCTCTATCAATTTGACCACTCAATCGAGAGATTAGAGTACATAGTAGAGATAAGTAGTTTAGTTTTTCATTGAATTTGTGTCTGCATAGTTGTCATCATACTCTTTATAACATGTAGCTTTAATGTGTTTAATGTTATTTTCATTACTTCTATTATTATCTCTATTATCTATTATGCTCTTGTGAAAATTTATGGTAATGTGAAGAAAAAAAATATTCTATTGCATAGTTACAAAATATAATGTTGTCTTTTGTGTTTTTATTAAAAAGTAGGGAAAGTCCCTAATCCCAAAAGACAAAACAAAACAAAAAAAATAGAAAATAAAATGGCCCAATAACCATGACCAACCAATGCCTACAAACTAACGAGGAACATAGGACAAACTAAGAGATAAAAACATGTAAAAGAGAACATAGGAAAAATCAAACAAGACACACATTGCGGTGATAAATATTAAGCATAGAAGAAAAGGAAACAACAAGACACCAAACACCATCACTCCTTGGGGCCATTTACAAGGTCCCAGATATCATTCAACATATTGAGGGGGTACTTCCAATCCTTCTCTATATTTTCCTTGCTATTCTTTGTCTAAAAATCACCCTCCTAGTTCTTTTCCATCTTCCTCTTAATATTTTTGATCTTAGACTAGCCTAAGATATTTCCAAAAATAACATGCTACATCATACCATTAGTTATAGAAATAATGATACTAATAGTATTTTCCAAAACCATAACCTTATCTATCAGATTGTTAAGATCAATTTTGGACTCAATTATTTAGACACAACCTCGTAAATCCTTTATTTAATCTTTAAGGTCTTGAAAAGACTTTATACCAGTCTCTTCCTCTTGCCCATTTTCCTCCTCTCATCATCATTTTTAACATTATCATCTTCCTGCCCCATCTCTATCTCATTCATTTCTACTACATTGACCTCTTCAAAATTTGCATCCTCCTCATTGTTATCTTCCTCTTCTTCCACATTGACCTTGTCCTCCTATTCTTCCTCATCTTGAAAAACTGTTTTCCAGGATTTCCTCCTCATGCTAAGAAAAGAACTCCTCATTTGAGAAATCCTTCACCTCCTCCTCAAAGATAATTGTTGTTCTATGTTGTGTGGAAATCCCATATTTAGAAAAATAAATCTTGTCTAAATGAGTTTCTTATTAGATTTAGATTATGTGGAAAAACAAGAAAATAATAGAATACTTTATATTTTGTTAATGACATATCAATAGTTAAGGAAAATTAATTTCATTAGAGCAAAGTTTCAATTAACTTTCATATATTTGTAGATTACATTTTTAATGATTTCATAACTTAGAACTATTAAATTATTTCTAGATATCATTCCTTTTGAGCATAAGCATTACATATTTTGATAAACAATCATGAATTAGGAAATATAAAATCCTTCTACATATATCCTTGAAAACCACCCTAGTTGATATGATAGTTAATCAATTACATATGATACTTGGTGAAAACTCATTAGGTGATAACAAGAGAGTGAAAAAATTTTTGTTGAGATTGAGAATGGCCATAAAGAAAAAAAGATGATGTTAGAATTAAGGTGCCATCTACCTTGTAAATCATATGTCATGGTTCCAACATCCTTGGAGAGTGTTCCTAGGAACTTAGGGTGCATTGTGATAATATTTTTTAATATTTATTCTCACCATTTTTTGTAATACATTCACAAGGGGTGATGGGTTCCATTAGAAGCAGTAAAGGTGACTTGTAGACATGAATATTTAACATTTTTTTCCCCACATGTGGATGCTTAGAATGGGATTGTAAAAGATAAGGAATTAGGAAAATAAGTGACTATTGGGATTCTCCAATTGGGTGCTTTGAAAGAGGCAACATGTTTCTCTTGTTATTCCATCATTTATTATATTTAATGTAATGTTTAATTACCAAGTTTGGGCACCCAAGTTGGAGGGAAATTACTGGAGCCAAAATTGGTGTCCTTTCATATTTTGAGGAGGTAATACAAGGGTTGAGACATTTGGAATGAAGGGTCATATTTGGGAACCATGTTTTGGGCTTAAGACCTCTTCATAAATCTATAAAATCAACTCCTTGGATGTAGAAATTGAGAGGAACAATTGAATTTAAAGTTACTTTATTAGGTTGGAGCATAAAGAGGTTGTTCATAGGTACACATGTGATACCATGTTGGAGGAAAAGAGGAGAATGAAAGTGAATATATTGTTATATCATTTATTTGAAGATAATTGATACTTGGCCTCTCTAATGGTGGAGTTTTTTCTTGTAGGGGTTTTCCATCTAAATATTACATGTTATATGGTGCCTTTTATGTTGTTTATTTTTTCCTCTTTGTTGCTATATTATGGTAATGTTAAGCTTTATTTTATTTTATTTATAAGTTCACATAAGATGGTGTTATTAAGTATGTTATGTTGTCTAGTTTTTAGCATCACAAAGAAGATGAATCTAATCATAGTAATTCCATATTAAGTTCACTTAATTTTATATTTGCATATAAGTTTTAGATTTTTATAGTATAGTATTCCAAACCTTGTATCTCATCCATTGAAGTTATAACTTGATTATTTGGATAGAGATTGAAATTTACCAATATTTGGTATTAGAATCTATCTATTTCTCATCATTTGATATTAGAGCTTATGGTTAACTTGGTTTGAAGTATTCCTTCATCTTTGATTTATTAGACTAGAAATTTTGTGGAAAATTTTTAGAAGGAATTTGTAGAGAAGGAAATTTGACACCCTAAAATGATGTGATCTCAAAGGGAAAATGTTCCTTGACTACCTCAAGGATCAAAGCTCAGGTGACAAGATGAGGAGACAAAGGAGTTTGTTTATATTTTATGTTTTATGCATAATTAGAGAATGGGAGTTTTAGAGACCAAAAGAGAAGGTTACAAAAGTCTTCTAAGAAAAATGGTAGGCTCTTAGCTAATTATGATAGTGCGGTGTGAAGAAGTTCCTACAATGTGTTGTAGTTTCATATAGATGAAAATTGAGATTACTACAAAAAAACTAAGAACCCACTAACTGCTTGGTAACTAAAATATCAAGAATGCACTTAAAATAATAGGATAGAACAAATAAAAAAATAGCAATAAAAAACATAAACTAAAATGAAATGAAATGGAAAGGAAATGATTGGGTGGAAAAGAAGAAAGGAGACACTCACAAGAGGTCCATGAATGAAGCCTCCCGCAAACCTAAAACTTCAACACCTGCACAAATAGAAATGAGAAAATGGTTGGGGTTGTTTTAGGGGCTTTCCTCAGTCAAACCCCCACGTAGGTGTTCCCACCTCCATGGATAATAAAATAGATAAAGATAAAAGAAGATAGATAAGATAAAGAGAATATATGTGTTAGAATATCAATATGCTAATCAAAGTAAAATGATAATGCAATAAAGAGATTAAAATTACGTTCCTTTGGTGAACAAGAATGTTGAATGGAGGAGCATGCAACCTCTAATATGTGCCAAGAGTGTTAAAGTGTTGATGCAGAGATCCGAGGTGCAAGAACTTGAGAGAATGAGAGTGAAAGAATGCTTAAGAATAGAGAAGAATGAGAGAAAATGATCAAGAGAAAGTGATATATATTGAATTCATGATAAAATGGGAGGTTTGAAAGAGGTATATGAGTGAAAAAGGTTGTTTTTGACGCATTTGCAAGTTGTAGAGGTGTTATGCTTTGTGGGTAGGTGGGAAGTGTAATGTTCAAATGGCTACACAAGTATGAATATTTTTGGGACATTCAAACGATACACAAACATCTGCACAATGCACGATCATCCAAGATAAAAGTTCACTTTGATAATCAAGAATGAAAGGGTTAAGGACACAATTAAGGTTGGAGAAAAGGGGTATTGCATTATCAATTTTAATTAATCTAAATGGGAGGTCTATGGAATGAAAAAGTGCATAAGGTGTAATTTTTGGCATTACAGTTTTCCCCCACTTTAGCGAGCATATGTATTCTAACAGATGTGAGATAAAGTAGAGAGAAACAAGTTGAAGAGAATATACCCAGGATGAAGTGGACGTAGGTCTTTGATTTGGTATATGTGATTGAAAGGCTGAGCTAGGACATGAAGATGACATAGGTCTTCTAGCCTGCAAAATTGGCTGTAGTCTCACCACAAAAATGTTAGCTATAGATAAAAATGTTAGGTGAAAAAGCACAAAATAGACATGATAAAATCTGATCAGATATAGAGATATTACTAATAAGTATGGATAGCAAGTTGTGTTATGTTAGAGACCATATAACATGGGGTTTAAGACATCACTAATAAGTATGACTAGCAAGTTGTTTTATGCTAGAGACCATAGACAAGCGAATAGGCCTATGGCTACTACAAATTGCATTATAGGATAGTCACATAAAAGACAAGTCTAGTCAAGTTGCCCCTAATCTAGATGGAAAGATCATAAGACAAAAATTTTAAGACATACATTTTTGAAAAATAGAAAGAAATAATTGGATACGATAACCCCCCTAGAATGATGTGTGCTACATAGAGGAGCACAAGTCATTATAAGGAGAAGAAATACAAAGAGATGTTGTGTCATGACATACATGGAAAGATGTATTCATGGAATGTTATCATGTGAGGAATAACACATAGAATCCACAACATCAAGAAAAAGATCAGAGATAAAGATATTGAGAGCATAGGGGAATCCAATTATTCAAGGTCAAAACTGATCATAAATATATATATATATATAGATAATGTAAATTATGTGCACTGTCATCACCCCCCAAATAGCTTGGAATGAGAAGAAGATAACATGAAGATAAATAAAAATTCAAGTCAACATGGAAGAGGCCTAAATGCCCCAACACTTTACATCGTTCCCAATGTGAAAAGAAAAGTTTATGAAAAATAGAAGAATGATGAAACAAATAGAAGAAGTTTTACAATAGACTTTCTCTCCTGTATCCAAGTACCTACAAGGGTATCAAGGTTCCTCTTGGGGAGAGCACAAACATAAATAGACAAGCACAAGGGAATAGAAATAAGTACACAACACTAATCTAGAGATAAGAATAGGTACTTCTCTAGTCAAACACCTCCAAAAATTCATATTGCTTCCAATATCGATCATTATAAGAGGAGTGAAGATGTGTTTATATGGGAATGATAACAAGAGTAATGTCAGGCATATTTCATACAAAAAGAGCTAAGGAGGAGGCTACTTGGATGTACTCATCTATAAGCTCTCATGTGAGGCTAATGCCATTTACTTAGCAAAGATGGAGGAGAGAGTCAAGATATCCTCCACTAAGTCAAAAATGCACTTCTTGAGGGAGTGTAGTGATTATGGTGAAGGAGGTGGATGAACTAGGGAGTCATTATCAACCTCTATAAGAGGGGTAGTGACAAAATCTGAGGAAGCAAGAGATTATTTCATCATAAAAACAAAATAGACCAAACTAGAATGAGAAGAATAATATTTCTTGCAACTATCCTTCAGAGAAAAGACATTCTCTAATTTGCACTTAGGAGGAGAATGGGGAACCCTCACATTAGAAGTGAAAGAAGGAAAATGAGCCACAATAGACATGATGTTTTTGTGAGGATGTCCATAGGATTGGGAAATGGAGGAAGATCAAGTAAAGAAGTGATCAAGAGAGGTATCAAAGAAGGGGTGATTAACACTTACACCTGCTTAGGGTGAGGCTCATTAGGATCTTTCAAGGAAACTAAAAGTATAGCTAAGGTGATGGGAATGGAAGTAGGAATGAAAGGGGAAATAGAAATAGGAATAGAGACAAAATCATAAATCTTGCCCTTGATCTTCTACAAGGAATCACATTCTTGGGCCAATGCCCATTGGCAATGCTTACAATTGTGTGCAAGTATATTTTGATGGTTGTGACTACTAAGAATAGATGCTTGAGAGGAATTTGAGGTATCCTATTCCACCAAAGGAGTAGTCTTCTTAGTTGTAATTGACATAAGAGGAGGCTCTTGAGGAGGGACAAAAGGAGCTAAAGGAACAGAGGTTGGGATCTAAGCCATAGGCTCGTTTCCTTTTGCTACTTTGGGAGTAGGTGGAGGAATGGGAGGATGCCTCATAGGCCAAAATGTAGGAGCAACATAAGAAGATCCAACTCTAGTTGTATGCATTCCCTTACCATATCAAATGGGTTGGGGAAGTGTGGGAAAAATTGGGAGTTAGAAGACTTGAGGCTTAGATTTCATCAACACAAGTGCCTTTCCTTTTCCTCTACTAGGCATAGTAGAAGTAACTGATGACACCACTAACGGTTGTGGAATCAGAGTTAGGGAAGGTCTATGTGTGGGAGAATTCTTGTCTATAACCTTCAAGGAGGAAGGTGTAAAGGATAAGGCACACCACTAGACACATATAGAGGCATTCATAGAAATGACATGAGAATAAGGAAAAAAGGTGGAATTAGGGGTTGTGAATCTTGTATTCTACTTGAAGTAGGCCTTATAGAACAAGTCTTTAAGGGGTGGTAGGGGTTCCAATAGGAGTGGGCCAAAAATGATCCAAGGAGAAGCCCCCACATGACAAAAGTGGTTTATATCCAATATCATGAAGAGTATGCACAGTGTCATCATGGGTGAATTTTAAATATTTGTGGACTATGGAAGCAATTTCATTCATGGAGACTAGCCATGGAATGCCTAGTATTACCTTGAATAGGTTAGATTTAGGAATAATGAAAAATGGAACATCAACATATTTAGGACCAACAAGGACCAACAAAGAAATAGAACCAATAGGAGGTACCAAGAATCCATCATGAGTACAGATCATGGCCTTCAATTCCTCATATTTATCCTTATGTAAATTATTAATAAAAAGTATATTCTCTGTAATAACATTGACCTAACTAGTAGGGTCAATCATAACACTATTCATGATGTTACCATTGACATGAGCAGAGATGTAGAGAGGAGAAGATTCCTTATTCAGGGGAAAGTTATGTGGTGTAAAGGTTATGTCAGGAATGTTTTCCACATTACTTGAAGGAGGAATATGGGTTAATGAGACTATGTTCACATACTCAAAAGGACTAGGATTAGAAGACAAAGAATCAAATATTATTAGATTGGTAAAATGAGAAGGAAAGGGATTTGTGTAGATCTATAGTTGGTTGTTAGGCTTGGCTATAGATTTGTTTGAGTTTTGTTTTCCACCATCAAGTTGGATGGTACTGCTATCTATGTGGTCTTGGAATACATGTCAAAGATGCACACAACATTTAGTATCATGACTGGGGACTTGATGGTATTGATAAAAATTTCATGCATCATACTAGCTAGGGTAAGGTTTGTCATCAAGTAGCGGTCTAATTTTTGGGAGATTCATTAAACCATATTTTAATAGCTTTTGAAAAACAATTGTGTAGGATTCAGTTAGTTTTGTGAAAACATTATTGCTTCATGTGGTGTTATTTTTAATAGGAATGAAAACCACATTCACTACTACCTTGTTCTTTTTTAGAATTCCTAGAAATAGACACAACTAGTCGATTATGAGGATGAGAGGACAAGGAGGAACCCACACACTGTGGCACTGTTTGCTAGTATTATCGAGGTGTCATATATAGATAAGTAAAAGAGGGATACTTCATTAAGAGGAATTTTTCTCTTAATTCCCACTACATATTCCCCATGAACACATGTTGGACATCAGAATTAGGTAAGGCATAAGAGATTTGGGATAAAAGAGATTGGTAACAGGTGATAAAATTTGTCACCCTCTCATGAGCCCCCTGCTTACAATGGATGAGATCAGTAATGGTGACCTTCAACCAAATGTTTTCTTAGAACTGCTTCAAGAATTGATTATTTAATTGATTGAAAGAGAAGATAGAATTATCAAGAATTGAGAAAAACCACTCTAGTGCAACATCCTTGAGGGATTGTGAGAATAGTTTGGATAACAAAGAATCTTGATAGAGAAAGTCACTACACATGGTAGTAAATAATGAGACATGGGTTTGTGAATCACCCCTACCATTGTACTTACCAAAATTTAGAATTTCTACCCCTTGGGGAATGGAAACATTGAAGATATTTAGGGCTAGGATTATGGTAGTGATAGGGTTACAATGTGGATTGGGAAGTAGCACTGGTTAGGTTTCCCAATTGTGATTGTATTTGTCCCATATTTTTCAATAAGGTATTTAGGATAGGATCTGATGGAAGAGCTTGACTAGTCATGGAAATAGAGGTTTAGGATTCAAATATAGGGATCTCATACCCCAAAGGTATGTGATTCACTTTAACTCCATGAATATTAAGGGACACAATGTCTATGTTATCCATGGAAGTGAAAGAAGGTATCGAAGGATCAATATCTACCATGTGCATGGGAACCTCTGGCATCATAAGATACAATTGTGTATTGGTTATCTTCAATTGGGTATCCTAAGGGTGGTCTATGACCGATGTATACAAAGGTACAAAGTCTCTACCAAATTAGCTATCCCAAAGAGTAACTCAAGACCCTTGTAGTTTGAGATAATTAGATTCCTCAAACCATAGATGATAGGGCCAACTTTAGTGTATGCATTTTCTTTATTTAAAAATTCTTATAAATATTTAAGTTTCTCCTCTAAAGTCTAAACTTGTTGAAAGGAAACTTTGAGAGAAGCTTCATGATCTGTAGGGGAAGAATATATAGGAGTACTTGGTTAAGGACTGATTTGAGTTTCAATAGATTGATGAAAAAAAAAGGTGTATAACCAAGTGATAGTCTTGTAGTGAACTACTCAAATCAGGACCATAACAGGTAGGAATGAACTCTCATCTTGAACCCATATCTAAGTTTCGAACACTTCTTCTAAATACATTCCCAAAAGTTGTAGACTAGGTTATGAAACTCATAAAAGCATCACAAAACAGTCCAAAAATTTGTCCAAACAAGAGAATAATTTTTCAACAAAAGATTAAGGTAAGGATAGTTTCATGTTGGGTTCACCAAAATATAGAGGAAATTCGACACCCCAAAATGACATGATCTCAAAGGGTGAATTTTCCTCAACTACCTTAGGGATCAAAGCTCAAGTGATGAGATGAGAAGACAAAGGAGTTTTTTTATATTTTATGTTTTATACAAAATCAAAGAATGAGAGTTTCAAAGATCGAAAGATTAGGTTGTAGAGGTCTCCTGAGAAAATTGGTAGGCTCTCAGCCAAGGACGATAGCATGACACACAACCATCCCTATGGTGTGTTGTAGTCTCATACAAATGAAAAGCGAGTCTACTACAAAATCAACTAAGAACCCATTAACTATTTGTTAACTAAAATCTCAAGAATGTACTTAAAATAATAGGATAACAAAAATAAACAAAATAGCAATAATAAACATAAACTAAAATGGAATGGAAAGGAAATGATAGCACAAAAAAGAAGAAATAAGACACTCACATGAGGTCCATATATGAAGCTTCCCACAAAGCTACAACTTCAACACCTACACACATAGAAATGAGAAAATGGTTGGGGTTGTGTTAGGGGTTTTCCTTAATCAAACCTTCATGTAAGTATTCCCACCTCCATGGACAACTAGATAGATAAAAACAAAAGAAAATAGACAAGATGAAGAGAATAGACGTGCTAGAATATCAATATACTAATCAATGTAAAACAATAATACAATAAAGAGATTACAGTTACCCTCCTTTGGAAAATAAGAATGTTGAAAGCAAGAGTATACAACCTCCAAGATATGCCGAGACTGTCAAAGCATTGATGTAAAGATTTGAGGTGCAAAAAATTGAGAGAATGAGAGAATGAGAGTGAAAGAATGCTTGAGAATGGAGAAGAATGAGAGAAAATGATCAAGAGAAATTGAGATATATTGAATCCATGAAAAAATGGGAGGTTTGAAAGAGTTATATGCATGAAAAGGAATGTTCTAGGCACATACACAAGTTGCAAATGTGTTACACTTCATGGGAAAGTGGGAAGTGTAAAGTCCAAACAACTATGCAGTTAGGAATCTTTTCAAGATGTTCATGTAGTGTGCAGACATCTACATGACGTGTGGTTGTCCATGAAAAAAGTTCACTTTAATGATTGAGAATGAAAGGGTTAAGGAAAAAATTATGGTTGGAGAAAAGGGGTATTACATTATCAATTTTAATTAATCTAAAGGGGAGGTTTATGGAATGAAAAATTGCATAAGGTGCAATTTTTGGCATTACAAAATTGAAGGATGTTGGAGGCTTGTGGGACTACAATGAATGCTATGTGAGTTAACATTTTTTTGTAGGTCTGTGAGATTGGAAGCCATGCACATTGTGAATGTAATCTATGTTATTCATTGGAAGCTCATGATTATGGATCTCTATTGAGTTGGTTATGTTTTGGTAACCCAACGCTTTTGTTTGAAAATATGTGAGTATTCTCTTGTTTGGTGGTTTTGTTCATTTACCTTTTGTTCATGTACATCGGGAAGGTGTTCATGTTGGATAGGTACTTTTGGCATCCTGGTCACATAGAGAAACACCCAATATTTTGACTATGGAATGAAGTGCATATATTAGATTCATGGTTTTAGCCCTTGGTTACATGAAAACACTAGAAGATAAGCCATTGACCTCTTTGTGGCTTGTGGAGTTGATATGTTTCATATGTTATAAGCTCCTAGAAAACTTTATTTTGATGTTAGGTTGACGATTTATCTTATTTTTAGATGTGGGTTTGTATACCTATGCTTATTCCATTATTCAAATGACATGTCTAGATGTTTAAATGGATTTCAAATTTATAGAGATGGTTTTGTAGATTTTACATATAAAAAAAATATATGGTATGTGGATTTGTGATAAGATTATATTCATGGTGTTTTAGATGAAGATAATTATAAGTTTGAATTATTTCTTGGAGGGTTATTATTGATCTATTCTTACTCCTATGTGGGCTTATTTGGAAAATTAGGTCTAGCATTGATCTTAGTGTTTGAGTCTTCGAAATTTACATGCTATACTAAATAATATCTCTATTTTGCATGTTACTAATGTGGGCTTGAATATATGTTACAATTATTTGAGATTGGAGTACTAATTATGTATTTCTTATTTGAGATGTTACATATGTACAAATCTTATAAATGTTTTTGATGTAGATTCTATTTGGTAGGACTTATTCTTGATCACTATTATTACATTAGTATGTTTATTGTAGTGAGAAAAGGTTATTAGGAGTACTTGATATAGTTATTCATTTGAATATATAATAGTAGTTTGTGGTGCATGATAATATTTTTTCACCTTTAGTAGAGTTTTGGCAATGCTATTGGTCATGATGCCATGCATAAACTAGTATTACTTTTAGTGGGAGCTTTATGAAGTTACATAATGTGTTTCTATCTTCTTTGTTTCAATATTTTGGTTTTAAGTTGTTGTAATGTGTAGTGAGACATGAATAATATTTTATTATGATATGGATGGTATTTTACAATGGTTGTTGGTGTCAGAAGGAGCTCTTGGATTATGCCTTTGAATTGTGGTGAGAGTTTAATGACATCTTTGGTTCTATTTATAGAATATGCGTAACAATTAATTTTTCTTCATTTAAAGATCATGGTTTGACTCCACCTTTTGGGAGCTCATGGTGTTGAGTTCTTTGATTGTTTGGTCCATGGAGGGTCTTCAATTAGGAGATTGTTATCATGATGCTTGGAGAGATTGGTTACATAGTTTAATGAGAGCTTTGGTAGTGATGTGGATTCATCATTTGATGATGGATGCCTATCTTCATATGATTGGAGATGTTGACATCTTGGTTTACCATGGATGACTCTTGAGTATTTGGCGAGGATTCAGTTTTTGATATGTTCATTTGGATCATATGATCTCCTAAGAAGAGATGATAGATAATGATATCATTTTTTTGTTCCTAATTATACAATTGAAACTTTGATAGTGGTCTTGTTTATTCTCTTTGGTTTTGAAGATTAATAATTTTCTTGAAGCTTCATGATTTTGTAGGGTGGCATTTTTAGTTGGAATGTATTAATTGGTGGATTCTCATGGAGACTAGGAAGACGGGTGAGCTTAAAAAATCTATTATTTATGGAGATCGTATGTTGATATGGTTACTCTTTTATTAGGATTTTAGTAGAAAGACTGAGGATCTTACATTTGGCTATGGATGTGAGTCCATTACGGATCTGAAGAGAAGATTGTCCTTTATTATAAGCTCCTATTTCTTGGTGTTGTGTGCATAGGAAAATTTTGTATCCCACCCTTAGTCTACTTGGTAGGTGAATGATCTAAGAGGTATTGGTTTCTAATAGAGCTCCTAAAATTTCAAAATTTTAGGCCCATTTGTGCTTGGTATTGGCATGTCATATGTATGCCTATGGATAAGGTTTAGGGTTTTAGCTCTGTAACCTTGCTTCTAGGTCCCTTATGTTTTAAGCCTTGAATGTTCTAATTTCCTATTGACCTGCTCTACCCAATTGCTAGTTAATGAAGTAATCATTTAGGCCATCACAAGCATTATTTTATAGGCCCCCTTTGCTTAGGTTTGTTGGTTGCTTAGTTTTAATTGTCATTTAATTAATTCCTAAGGTCAGGTTGAAAAATGTTTTATGAAACTCACCTTAGGAAAGTATAAACATTGAGGGTCAAAACCTGTTGACCTAGTCGGGCCCCCATTTTAAGTTAACCTTTATTGGCAAGTGCAAAAATATGGTGTGTTGAATCTACTGGTGAAATCCTATTTTTCCATCACACACAACGCAGGAGTTGAAGAGTGCACACTAGAAGGTGTGTGAGGTTCATGATTATATAATGTGTGTCCTCACTATGGAGGGGCCTAGTATATTTGCATCATACCCGACACCCAGTATAGTTGAGATCGATGGCTCACAAGCATCAACATGGTTAAATCTTAGCTGCCCATCAAACAAATCAAAGCCTTAATTTAATGCTCGTCGGGTGATGTACAAGGTACACGATTAGACAACATGTGTGCAATTCTATCCACTGGGAAAATAGGTGGAGCCCATAGGAAGAAATGATGTGGTTTTTAGTCATCACATTCTCATTGGCTAATGAGTTCACAAACCATTATGGAGTAAATTCAAACTTTGTTGACTCAATCTAAGTCATCCATCGTGCCATCTCAAAAAGAAATCAATGAATGCCATTTGAAAATGAACACACGAACATTAGAGATGTTTTGCTTTGCGCAAGCGAGCAATAATGGTTGAAAGGACATTGGTAGTGATTGTAATATGGATGTAAAATGCTTCAAATTGGTTTCCTCGCATTGTCAAAAATTATAAACTAGTGCAGAGCTGCTAGAAAATTGAGCCACGGTGTTCGAGTTGAGACATGATCAAATTAGGGTTCCTCTTAATGCAAAAAGTTGTTAGTCAATTAAAGCTAAACTCTATGATTTATTTTGAATTATCTTGAATTAGGGAAGATTGAGTTTTTTTTCTTTGGATTTATTTTTCTTGCATGCTTTAATTATCTTTTTGTGTTGATATTCTATATAAAACTGTTTCCCTTGGCCAAATTTGTGTCTTCTAATCACACCCTAGGCTCCTAATTGAGGGAATTAGGTTTTGAGTCTCTTTCTGCTAGAACCCTAGTCTGTTATGAACTTGCCTGAATATTGATGGCTCCCAAAGCATAGAAGCCTCATCCTAAAACCCTAGCTAGGGTATTCTCTAATGACATTGTCGACCAGCTCAAACCCTCAACCAATAAGAGAAATCAAGGAGTGGCAATATATTATGGCCCTAGGATTTATGAGGGATTGTAGGACAAGCAAGCTTGGATCAAGGATGCTAAATTTCCCTATATTGGTTGGAAAATGTTTAGAAATTGGTTTAGGAATAGGAATTGTGAGTATCCTATTTTCCCTACTTGGAGGATGGATATGGGGAAACTTGTAGTCCCAAATGTATATGTGGATGTGAACCTGGTCAAGGATATTGCAACAAGATATGTTCTAGTATCCAAAATTGCTAGGGCATGTAATGGTGCTGAGGTGGTCAAGATTACCAAGGAGGAGATTGTAGATGTTTTTAAACTATAGGAATGGAATGAGGATATGGTCCCTATTGACATTGATACCTTCAAAAAGGAATATGAGAATACCAAATTCATGTTCTGAATTAAAATGCTACCAATGCACATGGCTTCAATTAGATATAGGAAGAACAAGAAGAAGATTAAGATTGGGAAAAATGAGAAAGAACCTTTCCCTCTGGATTACTTTACTCCCTATTTTAGAAAGACTATCTACTTTTTGTATAAAATTATTGGTTTTGATGCACCTAAAACCATACCAATTGAATATCTATACATGGCAGGCAATACATAGTATGCAACCTTTAATGCGGCTTATGATTATGCCACTTATCTAGCAGAAAACATACAAAAGCGCTTGGTTGAGCTAAAGTGAGGAAAGAATTGGGTAAAATTTTGGTGGCATTCTCTTTTGATGAATATGATTTTGTGCAAGAAAGAGAAATATTTTGGGGAGGACATGTCTCTAAAGAAAGTGGATGGTGATATTGAGTTACCGGTCCAATGTTGGACCCAAATCCTATATATGGATGACTAGAAATTTTATTACCTAGTTTTCAATAATGTTTTTGTAGCTAAATTGAGGAGACTCCTAGTTCTTGATCCACCAAGGATCCCTAAATAAATTCATGACTTCCTATGACCTATGGAGAGGAGGCCTAAGCTTAATATAATCCATAGTTGGGGAGATATCATTCCATATCTAGATAGGACCATATTTAGGGTGTATAGGACTACCGTGTACCCTTTTGTGCTACTAAGGGATGTACCACTCAGGATTGGATTTATAGAGTTCATGAGGCAGTTACTTGGATCCCAAGATTGTCATTTTCTAGAAAATAAGAAGGGCTCATTCTTCTTAGAGTACACAACATTTTTGAACTTTGTGTTGATCAAAGGGAAGTGGAATGCTTTGAGTGATATCCTCAAACCATAAAAATTAATGAAAACTTTCCCTAGGAACCATGACCTTGAGGCATTCATTCATGTAGTAAAAGAAAAAAGATCATTGGGCATATTTGTTCACAATTTCTATTTCCTTGAAGATGTCATTAGGAATATTTTTGATTTCCAAGTGCAAGAGGAAAGCAAGGCTATGTATCTTTCCTTCAATAAGATGGTAGAAAATATTAGAAGGAAAAACCTATATTATAATCCTCTACCTAACATTCAAGGGGAATTCAACCAGGTAATGCATGCACTAGAAAATTTTGAAAATGTTGTGGGTGTGTTGAGAAGGGTGGAAATAGTTAGGGATAGGGGAAAATATTTTGCAACTGAAGAGGGACCATCTGTAGATTTGGAGGAGAGGCCTTTCTATCAACCACCCAAAATAGTTTGGGTGTGTATTAGGAAAATGGAAACAAATAAGGAGCGGATAGAGCCAACCCCTATTGCATTAGAGGTTTCAAGACTAGCTTCTCCAACTAGATCAGTCTCATTGCCTCCTAGGAAATCCTCACCTATTATAATTGACATTGATTCTCCTCCAAAATTTCTCCTCCCTTAGAGCAACCACCAATTAAGAGACAAAGGATAG
The DNA here is from genome assembly GCA_007258455.2 of Sequoia sempervirens. Classification (NCBI taxonomy): domain Eukaryota; kingdom Viridiplantae; phylum Streptophyta; class Pinopsida; order Cupressales; family Cupressaceae; genus Sequoia; species Sequoia sempervirens. The sequence continues at coordinate 42,007,105 of VDFB02105785.1, forward strand.
AGAAGAACCTAGTAGTGGATTACCCTGATAGTGATGAAGATGTTATTGTGATAACTTCTGAAGATATGCAGCAAGGGATGCCTTCTCCTCCAAGAGAAGTTGTATCAAGCCTTGGGACAAGTATCTTGAGATTGGGAAAAGCTTAATTGAGTGGTGTTAGCAACATTGATTATATGAGGGTGGAGGTTTGCAAAGAGTTCTAGGAGGATGATTCTTTCATTGAGACACCAACATTCATGGAATTTACATAGAGATCAAAGGATAGAGAATATGCAGGGAGGGTTGTAGTTGAAAGAAGTTTACATCTTGAATTTCCAAAGAATATTATCCAAGCCAATGTGATGCAAGATATGAAGAAGAAAATTAAGATTACTCTTGAGGAGGGAAGAGAACTTGTGTGGAAGAGTGGTGTTTTTTTGTTACCTAAATGGGATATTGTTGATGTAGTGGTACTTGATACAATAAGAAGGGCTAATAAGCCTTTATTTCACATTGAATAGGAAGCCAGGTTGGTACTTTAGGGATTGACATTTAGTTAGGAGCATGATGCTTTAGAAATATGGTCATTGTCTCTTAGTTCAAGAAAGCCCAAAGTTGCAGAGCTTTCAAAATTTAGTGGCAGATTGACTATAAAGAGAGTTGGAGATACTTCAACATTAGAAGTCAGTGACATGACTATAAATGCAACTAGGTTCACAAAAGCAATATTTTAGCACCTCACTAGTGGTAGGAATACATTTAGAAGCAAGTACTATGAGATTATAGGAGAATACAAGAAGAGTCAACATAGGGTAGTTGAGCTTGAAAAAAAGCAAGAATTTTGGAAACAATAAGTGGAAATGATGAAGTCCCAAGGGGCAGCTAGTTCAAGCCATACTACTCTTGTTTCTCCTTCAATTCATCCTCAATCTCCTCCACATGAGCCATCATTTTCAATTGCTCCTTACAACATGGGTGAGGAGCCCATTGTAGTAGAGAAGTTGAGTACATCAGAGGCAACTCCATCTATTGAACCCACAAAGGAACAACTGCTTCAACAAGTTGAGGAATATAAGAAGTTTCTTGGGGAAACACATAGTCTAATGCATGAAAATAATGATAGGATTTTTCATACTATTATGAAGCATATTAATAGGAGAATTCAAAGTAAATATAATAGTGTCCATGCTAATTACTCTTTGATGTTGAGAGTAATGGAGATGTCTCAGAGATATAGAGAGTTGGGGATCCCACTCTTAGATAGGTGGATTCCTAGAGTTAGTGATTTGAAGTTGATGGAAGTTGGGGCAAATCAACAAGAAGACATATATCCAATGGTGTTTTCTACTTACAAAATTTTCAGTGATGTTAGGGAACAACCATCCCATGGTTATGTTGCTCCATTGGAGTAGAAAATAAAAGAGTTAAGGATGAAGTATGATTAGGAAGAGTTTACACTGTTACCTAATATCCTACAAGCCCATGATGAAGTGAAACATTTTCAAATGTGGAAGAATTAGGTGGAAACTACAATTTCTTCTTAGGCTAAATTAATTTGTGAGGATGTTAATATTTATATGCTTAAAGATACTTTAGAGAAGTTTTTTTTTATCATTATTTTCCTCGAAGAATTTGATAAGGAAGCTAATTTAGTGATGATAAAGTATGCTTCTTACAAAAAGAAAATGGATGAAATTATTAAATTCAATTGGCCATTTGAAGAGGAATATGGACAATGGAGAAGGATATTTGTAGCTGGATTGGATTAGTTAATTCAAAATGGAACATATATACTCGATCAAGTATTGTACAAGTCTAGCCTTGGAGGTTACAATGTATAAAGTATGTGTATCATAGTTAAAGTGCTACAGGTAAATATTGATCACTGATGTGGATGTTGACTGGAAATTTTGTTTACTTTTCCTATATTTGTGAATTTTGTCATCTTTCCAAGTGGGATGGATGTGCTACAATAACTTGAAGGGTATTATTTTCAACATGTGCATTTTGGAAGGTGGGTTTTCTTCTTCTCAACAAATGCAAATAATCTTTCTCTCATATGTATTCCCTGCTATTGAAAATGTAAATATAACTATAAAGGAAATATTGTCTTGTAGTGGTCCAATTAGAATGTGACATGTGTACTATTGGCCTGAAGCTTTTTTTTATCCCTTGCTTCCATAAAAGGGAATTCAAGGCCAATAGTATGGGTCTTTTGTTGAATTATGGAGTCAAATTGTGTAATTGAAGAACACTGAACGAAAATGTTAGAAGTCTTTGTTTAATGCTTTGAGTTTAGATGGTAATTTTTGTCAAATGTATTGTTCCTGAACATATTAGAATGATAATGCAAGTTTTCAGACTCTATAGTCTCCAATTTTAATCTATACTTGAATTATTAATGAGAATACTAATCAAAGATCATTTCACTAATTATCATCATTTTCTTACTATGGTATATTTTTTGGTTTTAGCTCTGGTTCAACGAATCGGTTAAAATTATTAGATCAAATTGTTAATTCATGTGCAAGATAATTGGATTTGATAAGTAGTCTTAGAACCCAATTATGGATTTATGAATTACAAAGTAACCTCACATAGATCTTGAATGCTTAGGATTAAATGTACCTTGCTTCTCAATTTTCTTTGACTCCTAGCCCTTAGATAATGGAATTGATCTCCATCCTTATGAACCTTTCTTAAGATTCTAGTCACCCAACTTGAGAACATATTTTAAATAATCTTTAAATCAATCTTTAGTTTGTTGTGGTTAGTGTCGTTTATATTCTAGGTTATAGGTGTGCAATTCTTTCAAGGAAATTCCAATTTATTGAAGGATTTCATCTGTCTAACCTTTGATGAGAATATAGATGCTTAGTTATATAGTTTATATGTCAATTGTTTAGAAGAATCATATAATTTACATTGTAGGACCACCTTCTTGAGTTTTGCAGAGCCCGAAGTGCAAGAGATAAAGAAATTGGTGCTACATCTCATTTTTTGGCCACTTATCTTGCAGGTATTCAAGAATTGAGTTTGGAAAACTCATAGGTATCTGGTGAGATCTAATTGATTCATTGAAAACAACCAACATAATGGTGACTCCACTGGGGACACAAGCTTTACAATTATTAGTTCTCCAGAATATCTCATCATAGATCACTATGCTATATGGTGGTATTTACTTATAGAGTCAATCAAATTAAAGTTTCTGCTAAGTATAGCTCAAATCTTTGTTGTGTGTTTCACCAAATTTCTTGATAAGTTTTCATCCTTTTTGTATTTAAATCTTGTGTTCAAAATTCATGCAAATGCACATCGTATGTGTCAAAGCTTGTCTTGGTTTCTAAAGATCTATTGAAATTTTCATAAAGCATAACAAAATTGCTACTATTTGGTCCCAAGGAGTTTGGATGGTGGCTCTGAAGTCTCTGAACTAGTGCAATCCGGTGTTTAAGGATATTAAAGAAGTAAAGAATAACACTATAAAGAAATCAAAGAAGTTGACAGACATGAAGAAGATCCATGTACAAATGCGAGGAACATGAGGCTACATGAAGAAGCATCGAGAGTAGAAGTTGGAGGGTGAATTTCCCAAGAACAAGAATGCACGCAGGAAATGGATAAAGGAAAAGGACACTAAAAACTATAAGTCTACTCCTCATCTAGTCCCCAAACGTTATATTCATTCTAGCTCTAGTTTAGAATGTGAAAGAAATATGCTATATTTTCACAATAACACTTCTAATGAGAGAGGAGAGGTTTTTATTAATTCTATTGTAATGAGAAATCCTCAGACCCAGGCATGCAAGCCATGAAAAGGATAGAGAAGGATATAATACAAAGGGATAGAATACAAAGAGACAATGCTAGTGCTAGACACAATAGAGCTAAAGGGAATTTGACCCCAAATTCTCATCCTTATACCCCTATTCCTCCTGACCTGCTAACTGGAGATGAATATTCCCATAATTCTACTCCCCATCAAGCTGAGATTGTAGTAGCATCTACTAGAGATTTACTTTTCTAGAGGAAGAAGTTCTAAATGATATGCAACTTCTCAATGAAAGAGCCTCCAAATGCAAAGAGAATAGGAAGAAGAGAGATAAGGAGAAGAAGAAAAGAATAAGGGAAGTCATGATATAGAGGGATATGTTAAGAAAGAAGGTTGAGGAGATGGAGGCATTGGATAGGCTAGCAGGTGAAGCTACCCAAACATCTAGTCTAGTTGTGTAAGAGATTGTAGGAAAAATTCCTGTAGTTCCCTCAGTTGATAATTGATAACACTGCTGCAAATTCACAAACCAACACTTTTGACAAGACTTCTATCCCATTTGAGCCTCCTCCCAAAAATGCAAATTCTGATTCTCACAAGGCTGATAAAGGGAAGAGACCCCTAAATGAAGGAGTAAAAATAAATGAAGGAGGTTCTTCTAAGAATGAAATATCACATGATGAATCTATCCCACTATTCGACAAACTGGTAAAAGAAAATGAAGAATTGGAGAAGAGAATGAAAGAGATGGAATTATTCGCTATACACACTAAGATGAAGAAAACACTTAGTTTCTTGGAGTCCACTATAAAAGGGTCTACCTTTGAGACCAAAATCCCCCAAGGCTGCTCATCATCCTCAAGCCTTGATACTAATGAAAAAACGTCATCTAGTGGAAACCCTTCTAGTTCATCTTCATAGCTTGAAGACAAAGCTAGAACAATTCATTTCAATTATCAACATGATTCCCAACATAGAAGGCCTAGAAACAATAGTAATGGAAGGGATCATGATAGCCAAGATGAGGAAGAAGGACCTGGTGGGAGAAGATTATTGCACATTGATAGGTATAGACAATTGTGTTTTGAGAACATTCTTGGATATCCAAATCTAGTTCTAGATAATGCAAGGAAGCTTTTTCCTAAGTTCACTGGAAATAATGCTCTCAATGGTGAGGACCATTGAAAGGCTTTCCAAATTTTTTTGGAGGATTTTGAACTATGGGGCGATGATGTGGCTATGAAATATTTTATGCAATCTTTGAAAGAAGATGTTAGGGATTGGTATAGGAGCTTTCCTGATGCAAGAATTAACTCCAAGGATTCTTTCTATTGGTATAATGAACTAGAAACTAAGTTCAATGCAAGATTCCAAAAGGAAATGTATAAGGTCCCTAGATGTTTGAGACTCAATGAAAAGGCATGTCTAGTTGTATATTGCAATGTATATGACTCTAAGTTGTGTTATCTCCTCAGAGATAAGAATCCATAGTACCTAAGGGATGCTTATAAAATGGCAATCAATATTGAAAATAATTGAAGAGCATCAGGTAAAATGGGAAGAAGGGATGACCCCAAACCTTTAAAGAATCCAAAATCTCATAATGAAAATATATCCAAAGCTTTATCCCCTGACGAAAAATTAGATTAGGTCCTCAATTTGTTGTAGAAGGTAGCCAAGAATGATAAACCACAATTCCAAAGGAATGAAAGGCCACAAAGATTCCAGGACTATCCTTATCATACAAACTAGCATACTGGCAAGCCAATTAACAATAATCAAAAGAATACCCAAGGAACACTTGATCCTTTACAGAAAAATCCCACCAATATTATCAAAGAGTTGCCTTTGTGTGGAGTGTATCAAATGCCTCACTCTACACAACAATGTGTTGTGGCTAGATCAGTGGAGAAATTACTAGAGGAACAAGGAGCTTATGATTCTTTTGATGAATAAGAGGGTACTATGAATGTGCTCATGACTAGATTAGATCTAGGCTATGAAGAATGCTCCTCCAATGATGAGCCTAACCATAGTGATGTGGATATTTAGAGGAAGGAGGTAGGTTCCTATCATCAACAAGTATTCTTAGATGAGGAAGGAGAGAATAATTGCATGGTTTAAACTCTGGAGTCAGATAATGTTTCCTTGAGGAGACCCTCAAATGAGGAGATTGAATGATATACAAATGCATTGGTTGCTAAGGCAAGGAATTATTATCATTTAAGGAATAGAATTGTGGGTGGTAATCAGGGTAGCCTGGGGAGCTTGTTTGTTAAGGAAAACAATGTAGAAGAAAAAGGAATAAAAATAGAGAACAAGAAGGAAGAGATGAAGCCCAAGGAGGGTAAGGGGGTAAAAATTTGGGCCAAAAAGGGTACAAAGGTGAAAACTGATGGTGAAGTTGCTCCTCAAGCTGAGAAGGCCAAATATGTGAAAACCAGTGCTAAGAAAGTCCAAGGCCAAGATGACAAGGTAATTCTTTAGGAATCCATAATCCTTGAGTTACCAAGTTATTCTCCAATAGATATGTTTCAGATATTATCTCAAGTCAAAGTCACAGTCCCACTTCTAGAGATGATGAGAATAGATGAGCACAAGAATAAGAATATGGATCTAATCAATAGTATTATGGCTAAAGGGAAGGATAAAATGATTGATAAACCTAAATCAAGTAGAGACCAAGAGGAAAATCTCAAGGTTAAAGCAATAATCAATGAAAATCCAAAATTATATCTAGGAACCAACATTACTGCCAATCCAAACCAATTCAATCCATTTTATCTAAGCTTAATCATTGATGGTAAGCTGCTCAAAAATTGTATGATAGACTCAAGAGCCTCAAATAATGTGATGCTAGTGAAAATCATGGAAAATATGGGCTTAAAGATTGACAACACTTATGGAAAGTGCTATGCCATGGAATCAAGGGAAGTCCCCATCATAGGGGTAATCAACAAGGTTCCATATAGATTGAAATCTCTCTCAGAGGAGTTGTTCATGAGTATCATAGTGGTGGACATCCCACCAACTTGTGGGATGCTATTGTCAAGACACTGGAGTGCTTCCATGGGTGGGAGTATTAAGTGCGACCTGTCATTTGCAACCTTTTCAATAGATCAAAGAGATGTTAAGATTGCAAGAGAACCAAGGATCCACCACATGATTGAACATACTGAGGAGTCTAAAGAGCCAACAATAATTAACTTTGTAGACACTGGCATAAAAACCTTTCAATTGGAAGAGTTGAAGTAGGAAGAAGAAGAAGCTAGGCCTACACCAATTGTCAAAGAGGTCTTGGAAAAACCACAAGAAGATGCTCTTTGGACTATGTAATTCGATGGAGCCTGTTCAAAGGAAGGCTCGGGTGCAGGGGTTATTTTCATATCTCCTCAAGGTAAAAAAAAATTAAGTACTCCTTATTACAATTTGCATGTAGAAATAATGTTGGTAAGTACGAGGCTTTATTACTTGGTTTGAAGTTAGCTTCCAAACATGGCATAAAATTGCTAAAAGTGCTAGGGGATTTTGAGTTGGTAGTTTCTCAAGTTAGGTATAGATTTTTCACTAAAGATAAGAGACATAGACAATATAGGAATGAGATTTGGGATACTATTGAGGCCTTTGATTCCTTTGGTATAGATTGGATAGAAAGAGGACAGAATGTTAGGGAAAATTTATTGGCTAATATTGTTGTTAGGTTAGATGATGTCACCTTTGATGGTGTCTCACAAATAGAAGTGTAGACTCATCCTGTAGTACCTGACAACATTTGTAATTGGCAAGTGTTCAATGATGACAATGACATTTTGAAGTTCCTACATTGCATTGACCAATATGAGATCCAAGAGATTGACTTTGGATCATATGTGGTTGAATTTGATGGGAAAGAGACATTATTTGGGAATGAGATAATTCAAATAAACAAAAATAAGATTCCCAAAGGACTAGTTGCACTAGAGTGGGTCTTTGATGGCCCAAATAAATCAAACGCTAAGCAAGCATCATCCCATAAGGAAGATTTGGAGGAGATAAATTTAGGGACAAAAAATGCTCCCAAAAAGGTGTATATAGGAAAAAGGATGAAACCCCATGTCATGAGTATGTTAATTTACCTGTTAAGGAAGTACAGGCATGTGTTTGCATGGTCATATGATGACCTAAAGCCTTACAAGGAGGACTTGTTTCAACATGAAATTCCTTTGAAGCCTAATGCAAAGACCTTTAGACAAAAACAAAGGCCGATTAATGATACCTTGTAGCCAAAGATGTAGGAAGAACTTACAAAGTTGAGAGATGCTAGTATCATCAAACCCATTAGACATTCATCATGGGTTTCAAATTTGGTTCTTTTCAGAAAGAAGAATGATGATATAAGGTTATGTGTGGATTTAAGAAATATTAATGTAGCATCTTTAAAGGATAACTATCCTCTACCTAATATGAAGGCCATAGTACAAAAAGTTACAAGGTGTGAGCTACTTTCAATGATGGATGGATTCTTAGGATATAATCAAGTCATGGTGAGAGAGTCTGAATAATATAAAATTTCCTTTACTACACCATGGGGGACCTATGTATATGTAAGAATTCCATTTGGCTTGATTAATGTTGGTGCAAAATTCCAAAGATCCATGGATGTGGCCTTTGTAGATTTTATTGATCTCTTCCTAGCCATATATCAAGCTGATTTGACTGCTCATGACAAGGAGGAAGATCATTGTTCCCATTTAGAGAAAAAAATTATTAGAGCTTTGGCATATGGGATTTCTTTGAATCCCAAGAAGTGTGATTTTGGAGTCAAAGAAGGTAAGTTGTTGGGACATATTGTTTCAAAAGATGGGGTCAGAACCAATCCTGAATGTGTAGGAGCCATAGACAAGATCACACATCCTAGGAATGTGAAGGGGATTCAATCTTTCTTCGGGCAGATTAACTTTGTTAGGAGTTTTGTTACTAACTTTGCTGAGATTGTTAGGCCTATTTCCAAGATGTTGAAGAAGGGAGAAAAGGTGATATGGAAAAAAGAACTTGTTAAGGCTTTTCAAGTCTTAAAGGATGTCATTAAAGTGACACCTATCCTCAAGTCCCCAGATTATACAAAGCCCTTCCAACTATTCACTTTTGCTTCATTTCACATAGTGGAAAGAGTATTGTGACAAAAGAATGATGAGGGATTTGAAAAACCAATTGATTTCTTTAGCAAGTCCTTGTAGGTTGTTGAGCTCAAATATGATGTCACAAAGAAACAAGCATATGCCTTGGTAAAGGCTGTAAAAAATTTCAAACCATCTTTGATTGGAGAAATTGTTGTAGCTTATGTTTTGAGTGCAACAGTTAAAGACATTTTAACCCAACAAGAGACTACTGGTCATCAGTGCATATGGATTAATAGGATTCATGAGTTGAGCATTGACATCCAAATCACCAAGTTGGTGAGAGGTCAAGGTCTATCCAAGTTGATGGTTGAGACCAACTTGGAGGCCAACTAGATCAATTAGGCTGAATACAAGAATGTTGCAACTATATGTGGTATGAAGACCTGTGGGTTGTATAGGTGAATTTTAGAGTAGCTATAGACCATACAATTCCTTGAAGGCATGCTTAAAAATGAGAAAAGAACTTTAAAACCACAGGAAATCAAATATGTTATCATTGATGGTGAACTCTAGTGTAGAAGCCACGAGGGTGTGATCCTCAGATGCATGGATGGTGATCAAACAAAAGACTTGATAATTGAAATGCATAAGGGAGCTTACGAAGGTCACTACATGGACAAGACAATTGCATATACGATATTGAGATTAGGTTTTTGGTGGCCAACTGTGTTCAAAGATGCACATAGATTTGTGAAGAGATGTGATGCTTGTCAGAGGTTTACTAGAAAACTAAAGTTCTTAGGAAACCTACCACTTAGGCTAGTATCAACGCAAGCTCCATTTCGACAATGGGGCATTGATTTTATTGGAGAACTATTAGAAAAGTCTAGTCGAGGACATGCCTAGATCCTTGTTTCCATGGATTACTTCACAAAGTGGGTAGAGGCTATTCCCACTAGGAGAGCAACAAGTAAAGTTGTTACTGACTTTTTGATGAGCAATATTTTGAGCAGGTTTGGGGTTCCTAAGAGAATTATTTCTAATAACATCATGTGTTTTAGGTTTGAAGAATTTATTGATTTTTGTAACCAACCTGGCATTAGCATATCTTATTCATACCCATATCACCCCCATGGGAATGGGAAAGTTGATTCCAACAAAAAAATCCTTATGAAGATTATCAAGCGAGTGATTGAGAAGAATAATTGCAACTGATGTTGTGGGCTAACAAGACTAGTATGAAGAAAGTTATTGGACAATACCTTTCAACTTGGTATATTGGGTGGAGGCAAGGATACCTCACAATAACTTGATAAAGATGTATAATTTTTTTCAGAAATATGACAATGATATATGTGATGAGATGCAACACCAAATGGATGAGTGGATTGAGCTTGATGAAACTAGAAGAGAATATCATAAAATAAATGAGAAGTTGTAGCTCCAAGTCAAGCATTTGTATGAAAAAAAGGTCATTGAAAGGAGGTTTTAAGTAGGATGTATGGTCTTGATGTGGAATGCAAGATTGTAAGATAGAGGAAAAAATGGGAAGTTTTATCCCCTATGGCTCGGGCCTTATCTGATTGTAGATACACATGGGGAAGACTCATTTTTCTTGCAGTCCCTAATAGGTGAACTTCTAGAATTGCCAGTACATGGACAGTTCTTGAAGCCCTATTTCTCATGAAATAGGTTGTTTCCATGTACATTGTATATTTTGTAAATGTTGTACATAGGTTTGGTGTGTTTTATTTCCATTGTGTCTGCTTGCTTTGTCTGGGAAAGCTCCTAGTTTTTTTGGGAATTCCTCTGTGTTGGTTTGCTTCAGCAAGAGATATGTTTCTCACCATAGTGTCCCAGAGCATGAGCCACTGATAGAGCTCCTAAATTTCAAAATTTTAGGCCAATTTTGTGCTTGGTATTGGCATGTCACATGTATTCCTGTGGATAGGGTTTAGGGTTTTAGCTCTATAACCTTGCTTTTGGGTCCCTTATGTTTTAAGCCTTGAACGTTTTAATTTCCTATTGTCTTGCTCTACCTAGTCACCGATTAATCAAGTCATCATTTAGGCCATCACAAGAATCCTTTTACTGGCTCCCTTCACTTAGGTTTTTTAGTTGCTTGGTTTTAATTTTCATTTCATTAATGCCTAAGGTTAGGTCAAAAAATGTTTAATGAAACTCATCTTAGCAAAGTATAAACCTTGAGAATCGAAACCTACTGGCCTAGTCGAGCCCCCATTTTAAGTTAACCTTTATTGGCATGTGTAGAAATATGGTGCATAAGATCGACTGGTGAAATACTATTCGTCCATTGAACATTGCACAAGAGTTGAAGAGTGCCCACCAGAAGGTGTGTGAGGTCCATGATTATATGACGTGTGTCCTCACTATGGAGGGGACCAGTCTGTTTGCATCATATCCAATGCTCAGTGCATTTGAGATTGATGACCCACAAGCATCAACATAGTTAAAGATTAGCCTCCTATTGCACACCTCATAGCCTTAATTTAATGCTTGTCGAGAGACGTACAAGGTCTGTAATTAAGTGACACATGTGTGGTTCCATCTACTAGGAAAATAGGTGGAGCCCACAGGAAGAAATGACGTGGTTTCCCGTTAGCACATTCTCATTGGCTGACAAGTTCACAAACCATTGTGGAGTAAATTCAAACTTTGTTGACTCAATTTGAATCATTAATCATGCCATCTTAGAAAGAAATCAATGACTATCATTTGAAATTGAACACACGAACATTAGAGCCATTTTGCTTTGCGTGAGCAAGTAGTAATGGCTGAAAGGATATTGGCAGTGATTGTAATTGGGATGTAGAATACTTCAAATTGGTTTCCTTGCATTGTTAAAAATTACATACTAGTGTAGAGCTACTAGAAGATTGAACCAAGGTGTTTGAGTTGAGACATGAGCAAGTTAGGGTTCTTGTTAACACAAAAAGTTGTGAGTACAATTAAAGCTGAAATTTGTGCTTTATTTCAAATTATCTTGAATTAGGGAAGATTGTGTTTGTTTTCTTTAGATTTATTTTTCTTGCATGATTTAGTTATCTTTTTGCATTAATATTCTATATAAAAATATTTCCCTTGACCAAATTTGTGTAAGTCTGTGTCCTCTAATCACACCCTAGGCTGCTAATTGAGGGAATTAGGTTTTGAGTCTCTTTCTATTAGAACCCTAGTCTATTGTGAACTTTCCTAAATATCCATGGCTCCCAAAGGACATAAGCCTCATATTGAAACCCTAGCTAGGGTACTCTCTAATGACATTGTAGACCAGCTCAAACCCTTGACCAATATGAAAAATCAAGGAGTAGCAATATATTATGGCCCTAGGATTTATGGGGGATTATAGGACAAGTAGGCTTGGATCAAGGATGCTAAATTTCACTATACTAGTTAGAAAATGTTTAGAAATTGGTTTGGGAACAAGAATTGTGAGTATCCTATTTACCATACTTGGATGATGGTTATGTCGAAACTTGTAGTCCCAAATGTATATGTGGATGTGGACCCTCTCAAGGATATTACAACCAAATATGATCGAGTGTCCAAATTTTTTAGGGCATGTAATGGTGCTAAGGTGGTCATGATTACCAAGGAGGAGATTGCAAAAATTTTCAAACTGCAGGAATGGAATGAGTATATGGTCCCTATTGACATTGATACCTTCAAAAAGGAATATGAGAATACCAAAGTCTTGTTTTGAACTACAATGTTACCAATGCACATGGCTTCAATTGAATATGGGAAGAACAAGAAGCAGATTAAGATTGGGAAAAATGAGAAAGAACCTTTCCCTTTGGATTACTTTACTCCCTATTTTAGAAATACTATCTACTCCTTGTATCAAATTATTGTTTTTATGCACCTAAAACCATACCAATTGAATATGTATACATGGAAGACAATATATAGTATGTAACCTTTAATGTGGTTTATGATTATGTCACTTATCTAGTAGAAAACATGCACAAGTGGTTGGTTGAGCTAAAGGGAGGAAAGCATTGGGTAAAATTCTAGTGGTATTCCCTTTTGATGCATATGATTTTGTGCAAGCAAGAGAAATATTTTGGGGAGGACATGTCTCTAAAGAAAGTGGATGGTGATATTGAGTTACTGGTCCAATGTTGGACCCAAATCTTGGATATGGGTGACCAGAAGTTTGATTACCTAGTTTTCAATAATGTTTTTGTAGCTAAATTAAGGAGACTCCTGGTTTTTAATTTTCCAAGGATCCCTAAAGAAATTCATGACTTCCTATGGCCTATAGAGAGGAGTCCTGAGCTAAATAAAGCTCATAATGGGGGAGATATCATTCCATATCCAGATAGGACCATATTCAGGTTGTATGGGACAATTGTGTACCATTTTGTGGTACCAAGGGATGTACCACTTAGGATTGGATTTATAGAAGTCATGAAGTAGTTGGTTGGATCCCAAGATTTCCACTTGCCAAAAAATAAGAAGGGCTCATTCTTCCTAGAGTACAAAACATTTGTGGACATTGTGTTGATCAAAGGGAAGTGGAATGCTTTGAGTGATATCCTCATTCCCTACAAATTGATGATAGCTTTCCCTAGGAACCATTACCTTAAGGGATTCATTCATGCAGTGGCAAGAGGAAAGAAAGGCTATGTATCTTTCCTTAAATAAGATGGTAGAAAAGGTTAGGAAAAACCCATATTATAATCCTTTTCCTAACATTCAAGGGGAATTCAACCAGGTAATGAATGCACTAACAAATTTTGAAAATGTTGTGGGTGTTTTGAGAAGGGTAGAAATGGTTAGGGATAAGGGAAAAGCTTTGGCAACTAAAGAGGGACCATCTGTATATTTGGAGGAGAGGATTTCTTATCAACCACCCAAAACAATTCAGGTGCATAATAGGAAAAGGGAAATAGATAAGGAGTAGACAAAGCTAACCCCTATTGCATCAGAGGTTTCAAGACCAACTTATCCAACTGGATCAGTTTCATTGCCTCCTAGGAAATCCTCACCTATGATAATTGAAATTGATTCTTGTCCAAGAAGTTCTCCTCCCGCAGAGCAGCCACCAATTAAGAGACAAAGGGTAGGGAAGATCCCAATAGTGGATTACCCTGATAGCGATGAAGATGATGTTGTGATAACTTCTGAAGATATGCAGCAAGGGAAGCCTTCTCTTCCAAGAGAAGTTGCATCAAGCTCTAGGACAAGTATCCTAAGATTGGGAAAAGTTGAATTGAGTGGTGTTAGCAATTTTGATGATATGAGGGTGGAGGCTTGCAAAGAGTTCATGGAGGATGATTCTTTCATTGAGACACCAACGTTTAGGGATTTTACATGGAGAGCAAAGACTAGAGAATATGTAGAGAGGGTTGCAGTTGAAAGAAGTTTACATCATGAATTTACAGAGAATGTTATCCAAGCCAATGTGATGCAAGAGATGAAGAAGTAGTTTAAGAAGATTACTCCTAAGGAGGGAAGAGAACTTGTGCAGAAGAGTGATGTTTTGTTGTTACCTAAATGTTATATTGCTGATGCAGTGGTACTTGATACAATAGAAGGGCTGATAAGCCTTTATTTCACACTGAAGAGGAAGCCAGGTTGGCACTTCAAGGATCTACATTATGTCAGAAGCATGATGCTATAGCAATATGGTCATTGTCTCTTAGTTCAAGAAAGCCCAAATTTACAGAGATTTTAGACTTAAGTGGCAAAATGATTGTAAAGAGAGTTGCAAATACTCCAACATTAGAGGCCATTGACATGACTATAAATGCTACTAGGTTCACAAAAGAAACAATTGAGCACCTTACTAGTGGTAGGGATACATTTAGAAGAAAGTACAATGAGATTCTAGGAGAATAAAATAAGAGTCAACAGAGGGTGGCTGAGCTTGAAATAGGGTAGGAATTTTGGAAACAACAAGTGGAAATGATAAAGTCCCAAGGCATAGCTAGTTCAAGCCATACTACTCCATTTTCTCATAAAATTCATCCTCAGTCTCCACATGAGCCATCATTGTCAATTGTGCCTTACAACATGGGTCAGGAGCCCATTGTAGTAGAGAATCCAAGTACATTAGAGGAAACTCCCTCCACTAAACCCGCAAAGGAACAATTGCTTTAGCAAGTGGAGGAATACAAGAAGTTGCTTGAGAAAACACATAGTCTAATGCATGAGAATAATGTTAGGATTGTTCATATTGTTCTGAAGCATATTAATAGGAGAATTCAAAGTAAATTGAATAGTGTCCATGATAATTATTCTTTGTTGTTGAGAGCAATAAAGATGTCTTAGAGAGATGGAGAGTTGGGGACCCCATAGATAGGTGGATTCCTAGAGTTAGTGATTTGAAGTTGATGGAAGCTAGGGAAAAGCAATTAGAAGACATATATCCAATGGTGTTTTCTACTTACAAATTTGTTAGTGATGTTAGGGAACAACCATCCCATGGGTATGTTTCTCAGTTAGAGCAGAAAATATAAGAGTTAAGGATCAAGTATGATCAGGAATAGTTGACACTATTACCTAATATCCTGCAAGCCCATGATGAAGTGAAACCTTTGCAAATGTGGAAGAATTAGGTGGACACTACAATTGCTTCTTAGGCTAAATTAATTTGTGAGGATGTTAATATTGATATGCTTAAAGATACTTTGGAGAAGTTTTATTTTATCATTAGTTTCCTCGAAGACTTTGATAAGGAATCTAATTAAATGATGACAAATTATGCTCCTTACAAAAAGAAAATGGATGAAATTATTGAATTCAATTGGCCATCTGAAGAGGAGAATGAACAATGGAGAAGGATATTTGTAGCTGGATTGGATTAGTGAATTCATAATGGAACACATATACTTGGTCAAGTATTGTATAGGTCTGGCCTTGGAGGTTACAATGTATAAAGTATGTGCATCCTAGTTAAAGTGTTACAAGTAAAAATTGATCACTAATGTGGATGCTGACTGAAAATTTTATTTAATTTTCCTATCTTTTTGAATTTTGTCATCTTACCAAGTGGGATGGACGTGCTACAACTTGAAGGGTATTATTTTCAACATGTGCCTTTTGGAAGGCTGGTTTTCTTCTTCACAACAAATGTAAATAATCTTTGTCTCATATGTATTCCCTACTATTGAAAATGTAAATATAACTGTAAAGGGAATATTGTCTTGTAGCAGTCCAATTAGAATGTGACAAATGTACTACTGGCCCAAAGTTTGTTTTGCTCCCTTGCTTCCATAAGAGGGAATTCAAGGCTAATTGTATGGGTTTTTTGTTGAATTCTAGAGTCGAATTGCGTAATTGAAGAACACACAATGAATATGTTAGAAGTCTTTGTTTGATGCTTTGAGTCTAGATAGTAAGTTTTGTCAAATGTATGGTTCCTGAACATATTAGAATGATAATGCAAGTTTTTGGAGTCTATAGTTTCTCCAATTTTAATCTGTACTTGAATTATTAATGAAAATATTGATCAAAGATCATTTCATTAATTGTCATCATTTTCTTACTATGGTATATGTTTTGGTTTTAGCTCGGTTCAACAAACCAGTTAAAATGCTTAGATAAAATTGTTAATTCATGTGTAGGATAATTGGATCTGATAAGTAATCTTAGAACCTGATTATGGATTTGTGAATTACAAAGTAACCTCACATAGATCTTGAATGTTCAGGATTAAATGTACCTTGCATTTCAATTTGCTTCGACTCCTAGCCCAAGTAGTTATATAGTGTATATGTCAATTGTTTAGAAGAAGCATATAATTTACATTGTGAGACCACCCTCTCGGGTTTTGTAGAGCCCAAAGTGAAGGAGATGAATCAATTGGAGCTACACCTTGTTTGTTGGCCACTTATCTTGCAGGTATTCAAGAATTGAGTTTGGAAATCTCATAGGTATCTAGCAAGATCTGATTGGTTCATTGAAAACATCCAACACTTTCCCAAATATTAAATGCATTATTTACTTTGTATCTTGGCTTATCATATGATTTTGTTTTGAATAGAAAGATTCTAAAGGATTGTTTCAAGAAGAAGATGCATGGTTCACAAATATGTTGTCATCCTTGTTTTGGTATTGATCTATGGATCTAGTTCTAAGGACTTCTTGTCATTTCATGCCCTCCTTTGATGACCTATCACTAATATTTGATTTGACTAATACTACATAGGCCATATTGCATAAGTTTTCCTTGAAGGTTTCCAAAAATTTACTAAGTCCTATATTTTCAAGTTTTTGGGTTTTCTCTTACCCGCTTCCTTCATGCCTTCTCCATCGGTCGCTTCCTACCCCTTTTTCTTCTAAGTATTTCAGGCTTTGGTCTTCAACCTTACCCTTTACCCCTTTGCATCCCTCTCCATTTCCATTTTTACCTTTCTCCTTTCGGCCTTCGGCCTTTGATCCTCCCTCTTCCCTCTTTCATTTCCCCTTCCTTTACGCCTTTCTTCCATCGACCTTTGACCTTCACCCTTCTCTGTTACCTCTTACCTCTAACCTTCTTTAGGTAAGAGGTAAGGCTTCAGTCTGACCTCTGAAGTCACTTTCTTTTCACCCTTCTTCCATCTTTTCTTCCCACTAATGTATTTATCCAAGAATTTGACTAAATATCAAATGCTTCTGACTTCGAGGTTATGGCTTCCTCCTTATCTCCAACTTCTAGAGGTAAGCCTTCCTCCCGACCTTTGACCTCTGATGGTCTGAAGTCCAAAACCCCATGTCTCTTTTTACTTTGTAGTTCCTTGCTCCTCCTTTCTTCTATGCACACAATAAGCTGTCAGTCTGACACCTACTCTCTAACATCCCAATGACTGATCTCTAATGGCTCGACACATGAAGTTTTATGAACATGGTAAACATAATGTAGATGATATTCCTGACTCCCGACCTCCGACCAGCTATTTTCTGATGCCTAATAGAGATGCATTTTTGGGGCTCAACACCATTTTTTTCAAAGGCATCCAAAAGGTTCTTTTCAGGCCTGATGCCTCAGCGTGCTAAGAAATGGCACATTTTTTGTTCAATGGTGCCATTAATGCGCAACCACTCCCAGCTACCAGGATTAATGTTTTATGGTTCAAGGATGAATTTATTGTTCTTTTGACTCCTCCAAGGAAATTTTGTAGGTAGACATACTCATTCATTGCTGCTACTTCATTATTTTTGACAATCCCTTACTCGAATCATGAATTTAGTGGAGGATTCTAGAGTGCTTTTCTTGTATATATTCATAGTAGGTAGATGGTGTGCCATTTTTTCTCTCTCCAAGCTCTTCTTGGCACAATTTTCATAGTAGGTATGGGTGTTCATGCTCATTCATTGTTTGTTGTTGACTTTACTAGTGGATCTATGCCCTAGTTGTGATTTTCACAGGATAGATCAGATCTTTCACACCTAGACTTCATTGCTAACCCTAGTTAGGGTTAGGGATTGGTTTGTTCTTCTGAGTTATGCTTAAACTATAAAATAAAAACTTGTATTTTTTTGAGGGTTTTTCTTTTGGGCTCCTCTCATGGTTTTCTTTTGCGAACACTAAATCTTGCATTCTATCATTGTAAAGTTTGGATTTTATGCCTCATCAATAAAATATTACTATTATCATAGGATTTTCTTGCATGTTTAAGTAAAAAAATCTTACCTTCATGTTTGAATGATTTTTTTATCTGATTTGTTAATATTTTGTGCAATCTGAAGCAAAGAAGAAACAAATTTTTATCTTGGTGTATCACGTCCCTTTCATTTTATGTTATCTTTCTATCTCTTTTACTTGTGAGCTATTAGAGTAGAGTAGTGATAGGGTTTTAATGTGTTGAGTTAGACCAACACATTTTCACTTAGTTTAGAAGAGGAATCTAGCCTTCTCTAGAGATTCAACCTCATTCATGCAAGGTCTCATAACCTCGATCTTGTTTCCATTGTGTCATTAAATTACCAAACGCTTGTTCAGTAAGGTGCAATTTTATGTGACAATAGTTTTTGGGATGCCTATTGCAACACACGAAGAAATTTCACTTCATTTTGTTGAGAGAATTGTGTTGCTCTCAATATTCTAGCGTGGAAGAGGCTCTAAAAAAAGTACTTGGTGAATTTGCAAGCAAGGGAGGACTCTATATATGAATTGGTGACCTTGCTGCTACCTATAACTCTTGGTTCAAGACCAAACTTGCACATTCATGCCAAGAATCCAAAAAAGAGTGTCTTCTAGAGGTAATTTCCAATACATTCAACTCTCTTTTTCCACTTCTAGAAGAAGAAATAGAAAATATTTTTCACCTATAAGAATAAATAGGAATATAAGTCCATCTCCTAGAGCTTAATCTATGCCATCTATGAGTAGGTTATTTAAAACTAGGACACTTGTTGATCATACAAATAGAAATTTATTCCACATAGCTAGAAATCAACATTTTGTGTCTTTTATCAGTGGCATCCCCTTAATTTTAGCCCAAAAGGATGATATACCAGTCAATACCCTCAAAAGTATTCCTCATTTTACTGGTGGAATGTCTAATACTCCAGCAAAACATATCATAGATGTGGAAAATACATGCTTGATACATGATGTAACAAAAGATAATGTGGCTATTAGGTTGCTTGCCAGTTCCCTGAAAAGTAAAGCAGTATAGCGGTATATAGGTCTTCCACCTAACACCATTCACAACTGGGATGAATTAGGGGAGAAGTTATGCAAGCATTTTGAAGATAAATGTGACCATCTATCCCTAGTAGAACAACTGACAACAATCAAAAGAGCAACTCATGAATTCATGAGTGACTTCAATTACAAATTTCAAAGGACTTGGGATAGAATTCCTACCATAGTCATGCCTTCACTTGAGCATGCTTTTTTGTATTTCTTAAGGGCTCTTAACAATGACATAACTATTATGATTCAGTCAATGGGTGGTTTCACTTTACCTAGAGCATATGATCTTGCTATAAGGGTAGAAAATTGTTTAATACAAGTTGGTAAGATAACTCCTAAACCACCAATGCCTTTATTTATAGAGCTTCCTCCATAGCCCACATTGGCTCCTATCTCAGTGGATACTACTCTAGTGGTTCCCACAAGCCAACTTTCTACTTCTATTGCACTTCCAAAGGATTGGGGCACCTTGCTCTGAAATATGAACATTAAGTTAATAGCATTGGATAGGTAGAAAGCTCAAAATAATAGGCCCTATCAGCCTCAAAATCAAGGTTATTAGCAAAATAAACCACCTTATCAAGGAAAAAATTAGTGGAATCATACTAAGCCTTTGAATAACATGCATTCACTTGCTATCAACAACTCTAAGGTTTTGGTTCTAGTGCAAAATAATCTAGCCCAAGAGAAAGAATGGTGTTACCCTTGTGAGCAAGCTCATAATCAAAATGCTTGTCAAAATGGAAAGTTTGTGCAAAATTTTGTATCTCAAAATGAAACCTCGGTCAATAGGCCCTTGGTCTACTAGTGAACTTGAAAGGTTCGGAATGAGCCCACTAGGGATCAAGTCTTGCTGAGTGCAAAGCCCCGATGCCTAAAAAGGGATGAGGTTGGGATCGTGCCATGGGTGGATTTTGGTGGAATGGATACCCCTCAGACCTTGAATGCTAAGCTAAAGGGGACCCCCTCTGGGGTATCTCCAACAAAAAATAAAAATAAAAAAAATAAAAAAATGAAACCTCTACTTTAGAGCAACAAATTGCCATGAACGAAGCAACTGTAAGTAATCAAAATCATGCACAAGGTGGCTCTTCATTTGTCATTTGGGGTCACGAGGGTTTTTTTGGTGTAAATCAAGTAGATATTAATGTAATAACACATAATACAAGATCAAAGGAAAGAGAAATGGAGGGTGGTGCATCTTCCATGGTTGGGAAAGCATCCATTTCTCAACAAACTCAACCAAGTGTAAATGTTGGACAAATGGATAGAAAAATAGAGGTTCCACAATCAAATCATCTTGTTAATAGGCCTAAACAAGTGGTGGAGCAGCCTAATATCACACAAGCAACAAGAGTTTACCTTGTTCCAAAGGTTCCTTATAAAGCTAGTCAACTTCCATTCAACATGGTAGAGAAAATGAAGAAAGCCAATCTAAATGTTACTATTGTCACATAAAACCACACCCTACTAAACAAGATTTAAGTGTTCTAATGACATAATGGAAAAAACCTCAAGGCTGTGGGACCTTGCTTGAGTGAGGTTGAATCTTTGGAGAAGGCCAACTTCCTCTTCTAAACTAAGTGCAATTATGTTGGTCTAACCTGAGACAATGGAAACTCTATCACTACCCTAATCTAATAAATCATAAGGGAAAAGAGATAGAAGTAGAACAAGAAATGAAAGGAATGTGATGAATGCAGATTAAAAATGTGTTTCTTCCTACTTTTGAACAACATAATACATCAACAAAACAACTAGAACTTACATTCAAACATGAAGGTAAATATATTTTACACAATCACGTAAGAAATAACAATGATAATAATTGAACTTTATTAATATAAAAATATTAGAACTCATATTTACAATGGAAGAATGCAAATGTAGTGTTTGCAATAAAAAAATTGTAGAGAGGCCAAAGGAAGAACCCTCAAAATGAATACAAGTGTTGCTTTTATAGTTTAAGCATAACTAAGATGAATAATAACTATCCCTAACCTAGCTAGGGTTACAAATCAAATTAGGGAAAACTCAAGGTCCATTCAAGAAATTCACACACACATCAAGCATGGTTGCCATAGAATGGAGCCCTCCAAAAAAAACATCACTAGGGTACAGATTAGAGTGTGAGGACAACAAGAACAATGAATGATTATGGGCTCACATACTTACTATGAGAAATTGTGCCAAAAGGGTCTTAGAGAAGAACAAACTTGCATGCCATCCATCTCGCCATGGAGATTTGTAGGAAAAGCCATCCAAATTCATCATGAAATTGATGATTTAGGTAAGGGAGCAACTAGAAGGGACACCCATTTGTAATAAATGAGCACAATGCCTTGCAAAATCACCTAAAGAAGTCACTAAAATGGGTTAATGTTGTCCTCAAACCCTAAAAGTCAAGCCTGGCCGCTGGGAAGTAGATGCGCATTAGTGGCGTTTGGTGAAGAGACTATGGCAATTTGTGGAAGGTTGGGACATCGGGCCCAAAAGGGAAGCTTTGCAAGCTTGTGAATTAAACAATCTAGACCTTTGAAAATGAGCTTGTTAGAATGTTGAAGGGACAAGCATCAAATTCCTACTGACATCCACCTATTCGTTCGATGAGGAAATTTTTCCTTCCATTGGAATGTCAAAGGGACCACAAAATTGGTCTTGCTGACATTGCATTATCTCTTCTATATATCTCCATTAGAATATTAGAGGGACCACAAAATAGGTCTCAACCAACATTGCATCATTCCTTCGATGATGAGTCTTCAAAGATTGTGTTGGTTATTTTTTATAAACCAAACTTAATCTCATCCCTTACCTATGAATCTGCTAGAACTCAATTATTAGTAAGGGTGAGGACTAACCAACAACTAAGGGAAGCATTAAATACCCCACTTCTTCTCTTCGGACTCTGTGAAACCTAGGAGGGTGACCCTATTTATGCTCATAATATCCCTACTTGATCAAGAGCATTTCCATACACAAATGTATTCGTTAGGAAGTGAAAATCAGAAAATATCATCAAAGGATTGACATACCTCTTATGAAATTGCTATTCATTGTAGGGAATATGGTGCTACTGAAGGTTTGTATGGTGTAATTTAAAATATTTTATGAATTCATTCCCATTCTAAATCTTTGGCTAGGTTCAACACTAGCTTAGTCAATCACAAGATAAGTTAACAAAAAGACCAGTGCCTAGTTTAATGGAATAATGGAGTCATACTTTGCAATAAATCAGTACTAAAACTACAATTTAAAATCAGTAATCAGGGGACTGTTGGCATATTACTTTGTGGAATCCAACTCACTGTGTTTTAAAACATTGCTTCCTTACCAAATGCTATATCCTTTTCCCACAAACCAATGAACTTAGTTTAGCATTAAATCAACTCATTGAATTGAAGCATAAAAAAATCCATTCATTCAGTGCAAATGACAAAAGACAAGTTAAATTATAATTAACAATTTCATTCATAATTTGTGAGGAAAATACATAGGAGAGCACATATTTTAGAACTAGTATTTTCTTTCATTACTGATATTACTTTGTAAAACCATTTTAATATCAACATACATTATGAATCATACCCTAAACTTGCTTTTGATATATTCATCAACTTATCTATTTACATTCTACTACTCTCTAAGCATAGCCTTTACCTAGACCTTTCTTAGACTCAAAATTTTTTGAGCTCTCTTCTTTTAGCCATGAAATCCCCTTTATAAACAAGGGAGCAACAAGCATCCGGCTGAGTTAATATTACATTTAATTTCATTTCAAAAGCTAATTTCAATTGATTTTGAGAAACTCCCACGGTGGTTTTATGTAATCATTTGAGAGTAGGGGAAGGAAAAAGACAAAACTCATGCACAAGGTACCATTAGTTGTTGCCACAACATCCATGTCAAACAAAAGATGTTGCATCATATCAGTCAGAGTACTTCCACATCAACATGGAAGAGTAAAAGACCAAAACCATAGACATATTGAAAAGAATGCCTCCTATGAAAAGATCATGGTATCATAAAAACCAAAAAAAGAGGAGAAGACTCTATTCTGAGTCATCAACATCAGAGTATGCTTGACCACTCTTTGCTCATGGAAAAATTGGATGAACCATCACCGCATCCTCATTAGAGCTTTCATATGGCACCAGAGAGAAGATATTAGCCATATCCTGAGTCAAACCTCAAAATTCTCTAGGACTTCATGCTCAGCTACAAACATATCCTCATAACACTCAAACACCTTAAGCCAACTAGACCTCCTAGCTGGCTGAATTGGAAAACCAAACTTTCCCATCTTGTAGAACAAAGGGTGAAAACTAGCAAGTCTAAATTGAGCAGAGATTAACAACTTAAAAGCCTCTAAACCAAATTTGTAGGGAAGCACACCCACAAACCTTGACAATGACAACCAATCCTAAAAAAAGGAATTCCTAGGAAAACTAGAGCATGAATGATAGAGAGCCCAATTGAAGACTAACTCACCTGGGACAAGAATGTTCACTTTTCAGCTCAGGGAAAATTAACACTCACACACTTCTTCAATAACCCACACCTCACATTCTCTGCAAACTAAAAATGGTGAAAATGAACAACAAGCAATCTACATTAAATAGACAATTTGGATCATGCAATAATTAATGGTCTAAGATCTCCTCGCACAAGTGAGTTGATAACTTAGTAGCTTAGCTTTGAATCTGGGCTATTGATCTTTGAGGATTTAAAACTTAATCCTTGGAGATCATGAGCATCTTTTTTCATCCTTTAGCAACTTGTTCCTAGAAAATAGTGATACCACCTTAAATTTTTCCATGTATTCCCTTAATCTTCATTAATCATATGCATTCTAGAAATTAACATGCATCGCCAACTCAATCCATGCTCCTTCATTAATATCAGTGAAGTACAAAAAATCAACATTTGAAGAGAACAATCCCTTATACGCTCCATCGCTCATTGTGAACCTGTACCAAATTTCAAGGTTTAATTAGCAATGAGGGTATTGTCACAATGAGCCTTAGCTCATTGGATCATCTTGCTTTAAAACCACATCAATGGTTCTCCACTCATCCTGCTACTTTCTTCCTTTGCTTTATATGATGTCCTAAGGATACTGCTGCATTTCCTTTTCAATCAATAGCTGTTACCTCTCAGTGATACATCTCATCCTTCACCAGTTCTATCAGTGATGGAAGCATCTGCGTGATGAAATCTCAACCCTTGAAAATATGGACCATCCTCGATCATGTTCATTCTTCCATTGTGTATCATTGATTCATACTTCAAACTCTAGATCACATCAGTGACGAGAGATACAATGATGAAACAAGATGAAGACATGCACTTGCATAAAAATAAATGATACAAAAGATATGACTCATAAGATCAATTCAAATTAGCAAAATGAAACTAAATGAACGACTCTATCGCTCATCGCTATTTTGAAACTTAAGATTTGGAAAGGATCCGCAATGAGTTATAGGAGAAAATACAAAATCACAAAGGCCATCACTTATCATGAATTCTCCTCATATAGTTTGCAAGTAATTAGCGATGAGAGATCCCTGTGATTACATTAAACACCTGTGTTGATGGTGTTTTCTACACAGTAACAACTCAGACAGAATATAATATCCTATCTCTCTTGAAAGGTAAATCTATATCAGCAAGCCTCAAGAGATAACCCCAAGGTCTCTAATGTTAGGTCTTGAAAATGCATAAACAACTCAAATGTGAAAATGCTGGGAATCATAATGGGACTTTACTACAAGAAAAATACGGGATCAATTTTATCAGATCTAATAATCTGATGATACTTCAATCTTGGATCTGGCCCAATAATCAAAGAAATAGAAAAAGATAAGGGCTGTAAAGGGATTTCTAAATCTAATACTACTCCCAGGATTAACAATGAAAATAACCAACACTCGAAATGGACCAATCCCTCAAAACTGATCTCTACTTGACCCAGATAAATCTGCAATCTCACAGAAAATAGTACAATCTTCTGAGGTGTTAGGATTTTCAAATCATGAACATTCATTCAACAACCCTATTACAGTTGAAATGAAAAAATCCTCACAATCTAACTAAGCACACTGAATATGAAGTCCAGGCTAACTTTGCAAAGCAACTAACAATCAATTGGTTGCAAAAAGTATGGACTGAAGGATTGCTGCAACATTCAAGTATCAAATCACAAACAATATTGAATCAAATCTAAACTAAATATTAAACTTCTCAAAGAAATTTTAAAGATAGAATAACAAGAACCATGCAAGACAAGAGAAAACAAGTATGGCACCAAATCACAATGTCATTTCTTGTATTCAAATTATCCACTATAGCAACAATTCTAACTTTTTGTTACAACATTTGCTTGAGAAAAACTACTTGCTAACTTTCTCTACTTGATTCTAACTATTTCTTAATCCTTTCTATTATTTCTAACCATCTAACCCTTTACAAATGAGGCGAAATGACAAATATATAGAATCCCCCAGAAACCCATCAGCCAAGTGAGAGTTTGAAGCATTAACTGGGCACCACCAACTAGCTGAGAGAAAATCAAAATGGAACGAAAAAATGTATTAAATGTGTGAAAAACACCTAGGTCAACTTGGGATTCCCAATGCAGCTCAGACCAATGTAGGGTGCGATAATGGGGAAGCACAAATCCCAAAGTAGCTGGGCATTAACTTCCTTCCCTTTTGTCTCTATTCCGACCTAACCCTTCATGGAATTTCAAGAATGCCCCATCCAAGTCGACCATAGGTGGTACTGGCAGAACCCTAAGTCATCTTTCAATAGATGCAATCTCGTCCCTTAATTGTTTGACTGACTTATCCCAATCCACCTTATATGTTAGGTATTTGTCAATAACTGCAAGGTAGGTGGCTGCATCATCCAATTGGTGTCTAGAAACAAAATCCTCATTATTTGCTACATAAAAATCATTCCACCACTTCCTCAACTATTCCAGAATCAAGTACTTGGGCACGATCTTCCTTCTTCCTATCATAATTTCAAAGAAGGAAATGGATCCATTGTAGACACTAGCTAGGGTATCATCAATTTGCGTTCTTTGTTTATAAATCCTCTTCAACACCTTCTGCCTAATCTATAACATCTCATACCACTCCCATGGTTCAACAGCTCTAGAAGGAAGGATCCCATCACTCACCAACCTGTCTCGGGTGTACTCCATGACAGTTTTGGTTTCCTCCAGAAGAAGATCCGTATCTTCTTTATCCTGGGCTAACACCGCCTTCAACCACTTAGTCGCCATGACAACACCCTTTCCTATTGACAAGATTTCCTTAATAGATTCATCACCCCTTATTTGCACTCCTTTCAACCAATTTGTAGTGGAAAGGGTGGAAGCTTTCATCTTTTCTAGCTCGGTTATGGTCTCTTGAGGTAGAGGATTTGCAGCAAAGGAAGAAGGGTTAATGGACTGCAGTGGTTTCATCAAGTCTTCCAAGCATTTCCTGAGATTTTGATTTTCTTTCTTTACCTCCTGCTTGGTCTTCATTTCCTTCCTCAATCTACCCATAATAACTGCACTAGATCCCTCATAATCTTCAATGTCTTGCTCGACTGATGTAGGTCCTAGATTGAAAGTCTGAATATGGTAGTCCTTTCCAACCACATCATCTCTATTTTTATCTAGAGTAGGGATAGCAATGTGGACAACCCTATTATGAGCTTCGTTTCTTTCAATCCTCGAGATCACCCTAGCCTTCTTCTTACCTTTATCTTTTCCCATTTTGGCTAGTAGTGCATCCCAATTCGGTGGACTATCTTCCACAACAACTTGTTTTCTCTTTATCTCTTTGTCTAGCCAACTAGGGATAGTGGATTCCAATTGCACCTCACTTTGTTTCTCCTCTTTCTTATCCTTAGGTTCCTCCTTTCTTAAATTCCGTTCATGAGGAGTCTCATCCATCTTACTTTCTTCCTCTTCAACATGTTCATCCTCTCATCTAGGTGATGGATCCTTCACTATGTCTACTTCCCTTGGAGGAGATTCAACTTCTTCAGTTCTAACAGGAGAATTTGCATGTGCAACCATATGGAACTGCATTATCTTTTCAATTTATGCCTCTGCACCATGGAGTTCACCCTCATGAAACTCTTTCCCTTCAGTATCTAGATGATCCTCAACATCCCCTGACTCACTAGGCTTTCCTTGAGCTCCATGAGCGGAAGGCACATCATCATGCTGTGCCTCATGAGAAACCACTGGAGGGAGATCAACCTTGGGTACACTGCCCCTAGGAGAAGGAGTCCTAGACCTCCTTCCATACACCTTGGCCTTCTCCTCTGAGCTTTAAGACATTTATCATCGGTGGGGCAACTTCTTCCTCCCCAATTTTTGAGCTAGCCTTCCCTGACAGTTTTATGATTCTCCTCCTCTTGGGTACAAGATTATCAGCTTCAGGTCCCTAATTTTTAGTCCCTTTTTGCTTAGTTTTCTCTATTTTTTTGCCTCTTGGGCCTCTGTTTCTTGAACACCTTTAATCTTGATTTTGAATGGGGAATCCAACTTACCCTTTCCCTTAGGATCCTGCTTGGTAGATTCTTTAGAGGTGGAGTGGGGATCCAAATCTCCCATTAACGCATAGGTGCATTGTACACCATTATTTTCCGACTCCCATAGCTTATACTTTAGCCACATCCTAGTAAATTTGAGAACTGGATCCACTAGTTGTTTCAATTCAGTATTTTCCTCCTCTAACCAATCTACATCACCAATTAGTCTACCTTTATGGCCTCATAACCATGATCTTGGATCAAGTTCGCATCATCTTCCAATTGATCAGGAACTGCCTTTATATTGTATAGTTGGACTAACTCAACTGGAAGCCTAGAGAATTTCTTCTTTCTTACCTCAAATTCCTCACTGCAGTTGGCCTAGTAGTCCTCCAAATTTACCTTTTAACTATACTCCTTGCTGGCCTTCTTTTGGGATTCTCCTGTAATATCAAATTTGGATCTCTTGGAGTGGAAAGACAAGCCAAGAGTATTCATTTCTTCATCTAAAGCTTGGGCAGAACTAATGGAAGGACATACCTCTCAAGTGCCAATCCTCAAGGGAAAATCTCCACCAAATCCTATCTTATGCTTGTCTCTCTTGACAATGGTATCAAAGTCATAGATCTGCCTAGTGACTTCCAGTAGTATAAGGTGATCAGTGGGATACCTTGAAGTTCTTATGGAGCCCTCTGGAAGCCATCAATCCAAATGTAGGAGAAAGTTGGGAACTGAATAAAGCATGCCCCATATTTTTTGATGAGTTCTTTAGCTTCATCTGAAATCCTGACATGCTCTGCTTCCTGAAGCATTCTGGTGATATAGATGGTAAATGCATCGTTTGCCCTCCTATAGTCTAAGCTCCCTATATACAACTAAGGGAAAACTTCATAGATGATATCATGTCCAAAAATTCCCTTTGTATCCAATCCTTTGTAGGGATGCAATCTAGCCAGTGCATAGACCAAATATGATTTCATTAGGAAGGTCCTTGTTTGCAACACATTGGACAACTATTTGTGAATTAATTGGCTAATGACTCCTGCCCAAAGGTAGATAATCTTTTCTCACTCCATCCTGACAATCACATGGCACATCCAATTCTCGAACATTCCAACACTCTTCAATCCAACCACCCTACTAATAAACGTGATGGCATCATAGTATTCCTTCTTGAATTTTGCTCGAATAGCTACTTGGGAAATTTGGAATAGTGTGACTTGGGCTTCTCCAGACAACAATTGGTAAGTTGCTATGACTTCATAGTCTGTTCATAGTAGAACTCCAGAGCTGCCTCAGTGGTGAATCCCACCACATGAGACCGGTCTAGCATATCAAAGGTTTGGGCAATGGAGACAGGGTTGAGATTTGCCACAACTCTCCGTTGAGGACCAATAATTCTTTGTGTATCCTGATCATAGTCCCTGCGCACTCCAGGACTAGCTCATAACACTGCACCGTAGAAGGGAAAGCAACTACATGGGACAAGCTTGATTCCATCATCCTTCTAGCCACCAAAGGAGGGTCCTTAACCACCATTCATTCTTTAAATTCTTCATAGTCCTAGAGGCCAACATTTGTATAAGTCACCTATGACCAGATAGAAGTGAGCTTACTCTTAGGGACCTTTCTCTTAATGTCCAGCTTAATCTTCTCTGCCTCAGACAATGAAGACCCAGCTGTTGCCCTGCTTGATTCAGCCTACACTCAACATGAAACATAATAAAAACCATAGGAAAGAGGATGTTAATCCATCAAAACACCATTAGAATGCATCTCACATAGCCAGAGTGTCATTAAATCTCATATGAGAGGACCACAACAAATTTCGGGTTTCAAGACCATCCGAGGAATCTGAACAAGAGAGAAATTTCAGGAAATTCCAAACTGATCGGATTCCAATAGAATAACCAGGAAACACCTACTTAACCATTAGACCTAATCATGATGAATAAATAATTACACAGGAAATCTAAATATGACATGAAATAATCATTAAATGCATCACAAATCATAAAAAAATCCAATTATCTCACGTTCCTTTAAATTTCATCAGATTTCAGGAAAATCCATGAGGGACGAATTTCCGCAAAGAATGAGCGAGAGAGGGATTTCGTAAAATTAGAGAGAGGGTGGATTTTAGAGAAATACGGACTCAACGGAGACCCATGGATAAGGAAAAATTTGAAACCAATGCAGATTTTGGGAATGAAGGCTTTGGCAAGAGTTAGTCATCTCACCGATAAGTCTTAGCGACTCTCGGGAGGTCGTGCCGAAGGATTTCATCGGAAGAGGTTTCGCCAAGACCTGGTGCTTTTGGTATAACATCTCACCGAGAAGTGATATAGCAAATATACCGATATGACCAAAGGGTAGTCGGGGTAAGGTCTTGGTGAATCCTCCTTGTCTCACCAACTTTCGGGGTCCAAGCAAACACTTCGGCCAAACTAAATTTTTTCGATATGAGGTCTCAATGAAGCTGCAATGTCTTGCTGACTAGCGATAGATTTTGAATTTGGCCAAAGGTCTCGCCGACCACGTAATGTTCTGCCGACAACATGAAGTCTCCCTGAAAGGAGATTCGAGCTCACCAAGAAAGGAAGTTGTCGCCATGAGGTCTTGGCAACCGCTGGTAGTCTTGCCAAAAGTGAAGGTGTCGGCAAGTGTTGTGATCTCACCGAAACGTCTCACTGAAGGCTGGATGTCTCAGTGAAGCAAATGAGTATCGGTATAACTAATGGATCCCGCTATGACCTCTTGCCAGCTAGGGCTTGTCTTGCCGATGGAATATATGAGAATGCATGTCGATGAGAGACTTTCTTACGGGGTGAGGTCTCAGCGAATCCTCTTTGTCTCACCGACTTTCACAAGAGACTTTATCAGTGTGAGAAATGATACTGTCACGACAAAGAAATATGAACTTAGGAAGGCTTCGTGGTGAAATATAGGGTGATCGATATGACATCTCCTCGACTTTGAAGGGTCATGACGAAGAAAATTCGGAAGGGACAGAGAGTCACGATTTCACCTAAACACCGAACCAATGCAAAATTTCAAAAGGTTTAACTCAGGATAGGTCAGGGATGGACCTTTCATAGATTTTCTTTACGCTTCAGGCCCATTTTAAGATGACATAACTTGAAATGACATTTCCCTCAGTTTGAAACCCTATACACCTGCCATTGGCACACAGGCAAGCTCAGAATTCAATTTTTTTTAACTGCTGAGTCATCACTAGGGTTTAATAATTATCCTCAAGCAAGATTCATTAAAATGCAAATAGAAAAGTGAGTTCAAAACTCACCCAAGAGATGAAAAATAACACAATACTGAACAACCCTAGCATGAAATGATCAAACACGTAGGAATTCAAATCCCATAGGCTCTCCTAACATCAACGTGTCATTCATAATTCTCAATCAAAGCAGGACAATAAAAACATACAATTGTGACATGGGAATCGATTCGAGAATCAACTAATGTGAAGCCCAATGGCATCCACAAAGAATAAGGTGAGAACGCGCAAGAAATTTCCACTAAATCAATCAATTCAAACCCAAATGCCCAAAACCAACCAAAAGCTCAAAGAACAAACTCTAAGGATGCAATCCTCAATTCAGACAATGGAAAATAGTAAACCTGATGTCATAAAGATCCTAGAAATCAAGTAAAATCCATCCTTCAAAGCACGTATGAAGCCATTAATGCAATCAATAAGATAGTAAGGAAACCCGGGAAGTGAACGACAGGGCAGAATCCAGAAAAAATCTGGCCCATGCGGAAATCCGTGAAAACCGAAAATCCCCAAACAACAAGGTCCCGCCGGAGTCCAAACGGGATCCAGGGAAATCCTACAAAGGTGGAAAATCCCAAATCTGAGCAAAAGCCTGAAATTTGTCCAGAACTTAGGATTTTCAATGCATAACCTAGGGAAACACTTAAGCAATCAAAAATAAACCTTTAAGAACATGCCTAAATAAGAACAAACCTCAAAAAAGAAAGGGTGAAGAAACCAAAACCAAACCAAAAGAGGGTCTCTACTTTCAGTGGGGCGTGTGTGTGAAAACCGCACAACAAATGGTGACTTTCGCTAGAAAAATTCTCTAGAGCATTTGATGATGAACATGAATCAAGAACCCAGAATCTCTGGTTTCAATATCACCATCAAACAAAAAAGTCAGAATGTAAAGATTTAAAGAATTAGAACCAAAGGACAAATCAAACCTTCCATAAACTAAAAATCCAAGTGTGTGCACATGAGTTCACTTCCCTCCTTAAGTTACTACAGAAACCCAGTTCATTCAAGTCAGGCTATGTAAGGATTCTAACTTAAAAATTAACCTGGATAGGGCCTCGTTGCCAGTCAGGCATCCATAGCCCTGATGAGGTTATTGTTGTGAATCTCTTGAACATAGGTCTACTGCCAGCCAGGCATCCATAGCCTTGGTAGAGATATTCAGATACCCCTAATAAGTTGAATTTATTCTTTAATATTCAATATTTCATTTTTCTTTCTCTTGATATTCATTATATGTCTCTTTCATTTCAACTTGTGAACAATGAAGCTCACACTTAGGGATGAGAACCACTGTGGCACTGAAGCAGAAATAATATTTTTCACTTGACAAAACTTTACCAGGATTCCTATAGTAACATCAGGATTCTTAAGATATATGATAGATATAAGATTTTCATAATACTTCAAAGTCAAATCAAAACCAATGACCAATCTTCTATAAATCTGACATTAAGGTTGTTGGCAATAGTAAAGGTTTCGACCATCCTTTCAAGATGCAAGACTAAAGTTCACCAACGAAATACTTCGAACAAATCCAGATAATGATATATTTGCCATGCAAGTGCAACACATCCAGGTAAAAATAGAGAAACCCCCAAAGCAAGAGCAGAGCAAAACAAAACACACCAAAAGTAAACCAACCAACCAAAATAGACAAAAGCAAAGTAGAAAGGAAAACCTACTCTAACTATATATAAGAAGAGAGCTGAAAATAGCTCAAGACTGGAAATAATGCTTCAAATACTGCCCATTGACAGGTAGTGGGATATCCTCTCCAGTGAGAGTTTTCAAATGGAAAGCATTATCTCTAAGAATTTCTGAAATCTAGTAAGGGCCAAGCCAAAGTTTATCAAATTTCCCATGCTCTCCCTTACGGTCATGGGATTTATCCAAGTAAAGAACCAAGTTAGAAATTCTAAAATCTTTAACCTTGGCTCTTTTATCAAACCATCTCTTTACTACCCCTTGGTGTTTAATAAAGTTTTCCAGGGCTTCGCCCCTCTTTTTCTCAAGGTGTAACAATTCAGCAAGTCTAGACTCACGTTTATCTACCTCCTCATAATACTCATTAATGAACTGAAGGGTTGGAATTTTTAGTTGTATAGGAAAAACAGGTTCTAGACCATAAACTAGATGGTAAGGTGATATCCCTATGGAAGTTTTATGTCTTGTGCGATTTTCCCAAAGAGAAAATCTAAGCTGAGTATGCCAATCCTTCGGATTTCTTTCTAACAATTTGCGGCTAACAATTAGGATATTTTTGTTGGATGACTCAGCTAACCCGTTACGCTGAGGGTAATAGTTGGATGCAAATTTAATGATAATTCCATGATCAAAAGCCCAATTAGAAAATTTCAACGATGAAAATGCAGGACCATTATCACACACTAAAGACATAGGGCATCCAAAATGATGAAGAATACCTGATTCAAGGAAGTTAATTACTACCTCAGAAGTACACTGCTTGCAAGCAAGAGCTTCAGTCCATCGTGTAAAATAATCAGTGATAGTAAGAATATACCTGTGACCAGTAGAGGAGGGTGAATTGATGGGGCCAATGAAGTCCAATCCCTATTGTACAAAAGGTTTTACCTCCAAAACTAGCTGGAGTGGGAGTGCGGCATACTTCTCCCTGGCCACTGCAGTCTGGCACACATGGTATGTCTTGACATGGTTGTGTATATCCTTGAATAGTGAAGGCCAATAGTAACCAGCTCTCAAAATTTGGTTCACTGTAGAAGGTGCTGACCCATAGCCTGTGCCATATCTGTCATGAAATTCCAACATCACTCTTGCAGCTTATGCCTTTCCTAGGCACCTGAAATAAGCACCCGCATGATTTTTCTTATACAGGACAACTCCTTTCAACATGAAATTATCACTCTTTAAGTTCAATGCCCTTCTTTGCACTGAATTAAGATGATCAAGGTATCTCTGGGTTAGGAGGTAATGAACAATATCATCATACCACTCTCCAGGAGAGACATCCTCTAAATTATAACTCTGAGTTGTAAGGTCAGGGCTCGTCTCTGACATTGTTTATGTAAGTCCTTTCCCTCTTACCAGCTTCATGGGCTGAATCTCAATATCATACTCTTGTTGTATAGTCACCCATTTGGCTCCGCATTCCCCCAGCTCATTCTGTATCAACAATAGCTTAACTGTAGTATCAGGAACTATTGCAAAGATTTTGTTTCTAAGGATATAATGCATGAATCTCTTTACAGCCCTAATTAAGGCATAAGCCTACTTTCCACACTTGGGTATCTCAACTCTGCATCCTTCAATGGTGCACTCATGAATGCTATGGGATGCTCATTTCCTTGATCCGACTTTTGAGTTAACATAGCAGCACAAGAATGATCAAAGGAAAACTAATATATATAGAATGGTTTGGCATAGTCTAGTCTTACTAAAATAGGAGCTTCAACAATATCCCTTTTTATCTCTGTAAATGCTTCTTTTGCTTTTTCATTCCATTCAACTTTGGTCTCCTACTTTAACATTGCGTTCAATGGCTTAACTATTTTTGTGAACCCAGTGATAAACTTCCTCACAAAGTTGATCTTACCAAAGAATGATTTCATTTCTTTTTTACTGGAAGGTGGTGGAATCTTAAGAATGGCTTCTATACATTTTGGATCAATGGAAATTCCCTTTTCAGAGAGAACATGCCCCAACAATTTACCTTCTGCTACTCCAAAGATGCATTTCTTTGGGTTGAGAGGTATCCCAAACTCTCTACATTTTTGAAAAACTTTGCATAAATCTGAGATATGATCACCTCTTTTCTTGGAACAGACAGTTAGATCATCCATATAAATGATTAGGATCATTCAAATACCCGGAAGTTGGTGATATTATCAGGTACTGATGGTACCAGGGTAAGTTCCACAGTAAACTTTCTTAGTCTCAAAAGAGACAGAGGCTGCAAGGTACTTGCCGCCTGAGCGGGAGAATCAACTGTCTGGTTGTTATTTCGTGGAATTAATTGAATGTTGAAGGCATCAAATCCTTCAATGAGGTCCCACACCCTGTGTCTATAGTTGGTCATTCTCCTGTCATGACAAGAGTATTGCCTCTTAACTTTCTTGACTACTAACTCAGAATCTCCAAAAACTTGCAAGATCTTAACCTTTTTCTTCAATGCCATTAATAGCCCATGCACTAAGGCTTCATATTCTGCTACATTATTTGTACAGTGAAATTGAAGTCTATGAGCAGCAAAAAATGTCTTACCTCTTGGACTAATTAGCTCGAAACCAGATCCAACGCCTTGCTTTGATTTGGACCCATCGAATCTCAAAGTCCAACAACCACCAACTGCAGAGTCCCCTGCTTTTTCACTTGCACTATTACCACTAGACAGTTCTTTAGAACGCGTTTCCCTTTTCCCTTTTGGATCTTCTTGGCCATTCATGTTATCAATTTTGACTACAGAATGGGGTTGATATGTTTCTGTATCTGTTCCACTGTAACCTAGCATAAGCAGCAATCCAATTCTGAATGAGAAGCATTGTGCACCCTGCACCAATTGGGCAAGAGTAGCTCTCCAAAGTTCATTCTTCTTCCCAGCTGGACTTGATCTTTAATGCACTTCTGAATGAACTCTTGAAAATTATCTAGCAAAGCCAGCTGACTATCTTCCAGACCACTATCATCTTCATCTGGTTTGATCAGGACTTCAATACCACTAGATTCTACTGTAAGGTCAATAGGTGCTATGTGGAACATAAGAAATTCCTCCATATCTAGCTCCTTAAGAGGAGCAACAAGCATATAGTTACCCATGCTTACTTCTGATACTAGAATTTCAGTAGAGGTTTTCTGATATTCTATAATGATATACTTCATTTTGGGTTCTCTTTCAATTCTAATCTAGTTTGGCACTCCCTTCCAAGGAAGCCACATATGGGAATGATCAGTCGAGACATATCCATTCAAGGCCTTGGTAAAGTCCCTTCCCAAGATTAGGCCATAAGCGTCAGGTATGTCAGCCACCTGTATATTGATAACCTGCTAAATCCTAGGATCAGAAGTGATCTGCATATCAATCATATTTAACTCTCCTACAACATTGACTTCAGTCCTATCCAATTGTGTGACTTTCTTTTATGATTCAGCAGGAGTAATTCCCATAGCTTGACATACATCGAAAGGCATAACATTGGTTGAAGCACCATAATCCAAAAGACAATTATGCAAATTTTTACCAAATATGTAGATAAAAATCAAGAATGGAGGTGTGTCTGTCTTCCCTTGAAACAAAGTTAAGGGAGTATCTACTTGAGAAACTTGAGATTTGTCCTTTTCTTTCCCAACATCTCTAGGGGGCATATGGACTTGATTATGAGTTTGGTTTTGTCTTCCTACTGACTGAGAACCAAATACTCTATTGACATTCTTGCTAACTGATTTATCTTGTGACATGGAATTTGCATTATAAGATCCTAAGACTGCATTCCTAATAGATGAAACTCTTAATAACTCAAATGCAGATAGATTTACATTCAATTTTTGAAGTTCTTCAGCAACATACATGGGCAATTGTTCTTTATTTAAATCCATAGGAGTCTCCCCCGGGTATTCCACCATCTTTTCTTTATTTGCATTAGCATTCCTTCCTCTTGGTACATTAGCATGTCCTAGATCTTGAGATAAATATTGCTTGGAAACCTGAGGCAGTGATGGATTATTGCAAGCATTAGGGTCTGGAGGTGTGTTGAAATTATTCGGTGGG
Organism: Sequoia sempervirens; assembly: GCA_007258455.2. Classification (NCBI taxonomy): domain Eukaryota; kingdom Viridiplantae; phylum Streptophyta; class Pinopsida; order Cupressales; family Cupressaceae; genus Sequoia; species Sequoia sempervirens. Next base: position 42,044,188 of record VDFB02105785.1, read on the forward strand.
ATGGAAATAGTAAAGGGACCTCCAGCTTGTGGGTGCCTGTGTGGCAATTCCCTCAAGTCATACTTCTTGACAGGTCTCTGGAAGGTCTGCACTTCTTCAATGTAAGCTTCCTCTTTGACGTAAGCCTCTTCTTCATCTCTAGGACCATTATCATTCATTTGACTCTCATTGAATAACTGTCATTTCATCCCCATTGCATACCTAGTCTGCCTCTTCCTCCAACTGGTCAGACTCCTCTTCAGGTACATTCTCCTCACTTTGCAGGAAAGGAACATGGTTTAGTACCAACACCGATGAATCATAAGGGTTGGATGGTACTATTTCTTGACCGCTTGCATTATTCTCCACTTCATACTGAAAGATTGAGGCTGCCGTTTGGAATTCTTGATAGTCTAACTCAGAATGCTGACTGGTCTTGTGGAGTGTACACCACCCTGATAAAGCAGCCTCAGCTAGATATACACCACCAGGAGGCTTCTCTTGATTAACTAGTTGATTGGAAGACTAAATGACAGGTTGATTAATTGGTTGATCTAATGGGGTGGGGACTCCTCCATTGTTGGGGCCTGTGTTCCAAGTTCTATTTTGTTTTGATTGCTGCCTTCTATCAAACCCTTGTCCACCAACTCTGTCAAAGTTCTGGGTTGTCCTTTATCATAGTTCCTTCTGTCATTATTATACCCTATGTCATTATTAAATCCCCTATCATGGTTATATCCTCTATCGTTGTTGTATCCTCTATCATTATTAAATCCTCGGTCTTGACATTTCCCTCTATCAAAGTGTTGTCCTTGTATTCTCTCTGTTATGATTGGATTTCTCTGAGTAGCTTGCAACTGACTGTTCTGATTCCTCAAGTAAGTCACCTCCATATTTGTCCACAATTCAAGTCTTTCCTTGTCAGGATTACTCTATGGAGGTTGATTTGCATTATTCTGGAATACCCTACTGTAGTAGCATTTAGTGACTGGATCAAGACTTCAAAATTTTGCTGAAGGATAACTATGAGGCTGGATATGTAGAGGTTGATTCACACCTTACTTCTATCTTCTGTCATTATTATACCCTATGTCATTATTAAATCCCCTATCATGGTTATATCCTCTATCATTGTTGTATCCTCTATCATTATTAAATCCTCGGTCTTGACATTTCCCTCTATCAAAGTGTTGTCCTTGTGGATTCTCTCTGTTATGATTGGACTACATATTTCTCTGAGTAGCTTGCAACTGACTGTTCTGATTCCTCAAGTAAGTCACCTCCATATTCAATGTCTTTATTTGTTCAAACAATTCATCTAGTCTTTCCTTGTCAGGATTACTCTATGGAGGTTGATTTGCATTATTCTGGGAATACCCTACTGTAGTATTGGCATTTAGTGACTGGATCAAGACTTCAAAATTTTGCAGGTATGAAGGATAACTAGCCTGAGGCTGGATATGTAGAGGTTGATTCACACCTTACTGAGGGTAACTATTTATGGATGAAACTTGTCCTATGGAAGGTTCTGGGTGAGGAACCAGAGGCAATTGAGGTACTGGATTCATGACTGGAGTATGGTTCACTAGAGCCTGGTTGAGAGCTGGAACTTGTCCAAGGTGAGCAACGGGTCCTAATGAGGGTAGAGGTCCAAACAGATGTTGCCTTAGATTAGTGCCAACTTTCACAGCCTCTACATATGCATCAAGTAAATTAGCAGGAGGATTATTACTCCACTTCATAAAAGTAGCTGTCAAACTATCAAGTCCCTCATAATAAACTTCTAAAGCAGTGGGTTCATCAACAACATAAAGGGCCTGTAATCTAGTATAAGCATGATGAAACCTATTGTTGAAAGATCCTATAGCCTCATTGACCTCCCTCTTCACATTAGTGAACTGATAGTAAAGCTCATTAGAACTGATGGGAATTAGAAACTTCTACAAAAAGGTAGCCTCTAACTTAGTCCAATGCTTAATAGACCCAATAGGCAAATGGTTGTACCAATAGAATGCATCTTCCCCTAATGAATAAGGAAATAGTCTACATGCTACATCCTCATGGTTTATCCCTCTATCCTTAAGGCCAGTCTTAAAGATCCTGATGTGTTCCTCAGTGGTTCTATTTGGATCATTGATATGGAATTTTGAACAAAAGTGTTCAGGGTTTTTGGGCATGACATTGTAAATGACAAAACTTAATGGAGATGGGTTGGTTTCCAGGAAAGCCATTGGTGGAGGTGGGGGTGGTAATGGTTGATTTATGATTGGCTGAGGTTGTGGACTGGGAATGCCCTCAGACTTAGATGAACCTGATGAAAATAGGAATGATGGAGATGAGGGAGGTGGATGGGTTGATGATGATTCTCCCCTTCTGTTGGTCCTTCTTGACCTAGCAAGGTTTAGTAATTCCTAAAATTCCTCCTCTCCTAGAGCGGATCTTGTTATTCTTCTAAATATCTTAGGAGAGATGGCATTCAAAAATTGATCCAGCTTGCTTATTAAGGCCCTCCTTATAGCGCCAATCCTGTTGATGGTGTTTTCTGCATAGCAACAACTCAGACATAATATAATATCCTATCTCTCTTGAAAGGTAAATCTCTATCAGCAAGCCTCAAGAGATAACCCCAAGGTCTCTTATGGTAGGTCTTGATAATGCATAAACAACTCAGTGATAAATGTGAAAATGCTGGTAATCACAATGGGACCTTACTATAAGCAAAATACATGATTGATTTTATCAGATCTAACAATCTGATGATACTTCAATCCTAGATCTGGCCCAATAATCAAAGAAATAGAAAAAGATAAGGGTTGTAAAGGGATTCCTAAATCTAATACTACTCCCAGGATTAACAATGAAAATAACCAACACTCGAAATGGACCAATCCCTCAAAACTAATCTCTACTTGACCCAGATAAATCTGAAATCTCATAGAAAACAGTGCAATCTTTTGAGGTGTTAGGATTTTCAAAACATGAACATTCATTCAACAACCCTATTACAGTTGAAATGAAACAAATCCTCACAATATAACTAAGCACACTGAATATGAAGTCTAGGCTAACTTTGCAAAGCAACTAACAATTAGTTGGGTGAGAAAAGTATGGACTGAAGGATTGCTGCAACATTCAAGTATCAAATCACAAACATTATTGAATCAAATATAATCTGAATATTAACCTTCTCAAATAAATTTTAAAGATAGAATAACAAGAACCATGCAAGACAAGAGAAAACAAGTGTGGCACCAAATCACAATATCATTTCTTGTATTCAAATTATCCACTATAGCAACAATTCCAGCTTTTTGTTACAACATTTACTTGAGAAAAACTACTTGCTAACTTGCTCTACTTGCTTCTAACTATTTTTAATCCTTTCTATTATTTCTAACCATCTAACCCTTTACAAATGAGGTGAAATACCAAATATATAGAATCCCCCAGAAACCTGTCAGCCAAGTAAGAGTTTGTAGCATTAACTGCGCACCACCGACTAGCTAAGAGAAAATCAAAATGGAATGAAGGAATGCATTAAATGCCCAAATAACACTCAGGTCGGCCCGCGATTCCCAATGCAGGGTGCGATAATGGGGAAGCACAAATCTGAAGTAGCTGGGCATTAACTGCCTTCCCCTTTGTCTCTATTCTGACCCGACCCTTCATGGAATTTCAAGAATGCCCCATCCAAGTCAGCCACAGGTGGTACTAGCAGAACCCTAAGTCGTCTTTCAATAGATGCAATCTCGTCCCTTGATTTTTTGACTGACTTATCCCAATCCACCTTATACATTAGGTATTTGTCAATAACTGCAAGGTAGGTGGCTGCATCATTCATCTAGTGTCTAGAAACAAAATCCTCATTATTTGGTGCATAAACATCATGCCACCACTTCCTCAACTATTCCAAGCTCAAGTACTTGGGCACGATCTTCCTTCTTCCTTTCATAATTTCAAAGAAGGCAATGGATCCATTGTAGACACCAGCTAGGGTATCATCAATCTGCTTTCTTTGTTTATAAATCCTCTTCAACACCTTCTGCCTAATCTGTAACATCTCATACCACTCCCACAGTTTGCAGCTCTAGAAGAAGGAAGGATCCCATCACTCACCAACCTGTCCTGGGTGTACTCCATGACAGTTCTGGTTTTCTGCAGAAGAAGATCCATATCTTCTTTATCCTGGGCTAACACCACCTTCAACCACTTCAGTCGCCATGACAACATCCTTTCCTGTTGACATGATTTCCTTAATAGCTTCATCACCCTTTATTTGCACTCCTTTCAACCAATTCGTAGTGGAAAGGGTGGAAGCTTTCATCTTTTCTAGCTCGGTTATGGTCTCTTGAGGTAGAGGATTTGCAGTAGAGGAAGAAGGGTTAATGGACTGCAGTGGTTTCATCAAGTCTTCCAAGCATTTCCTGAGATTTTCATTTTCTTTCTTTAGCTCCTGCTTGGTCTTCATTACCTTTCTCAATCTACCCACAATAACTGCACTAGATCCCCATAATCTTCAATGTCTTGCTCGACTGATGTAGGTCCTAGATTGAAAGTTTGAATATGGTAGTCCTTTCCAACCACATCATCTCTATTTTTATCTGGAGCAGGGGTAGCAATGTGGACAACCCTGTTATGAGCTTCGTTTCTTTCAATCCTCGAGATCACCCTATCCTTCTTCTTACCTTTATCTTTTCCCATTTTGGCTAGTAGTGCATCCCAATTCGATGGACTATCTTCCACAACAACTTGTTTTCTCTTTACCTCTTTGTCTAGCCAAATAGGGATAGTGGATTCCAATTGCACCTCACTTTGTTTCTCCTCTTGCTGATCCTTAGGTTCCTCCTTACTTAAATTATGTTAATTAGGAGTCTCATTCATCTTACTTTCTTCCTCTTCAACATGTTTGTCCTCTCGTTCAGGTGATCGATCCTTCACTGTGTCTACTTCCCTTGGAGGAGATTCAACTTCTTCAGTTCTAACAGGAGAATCTACATGTACAACCATAGGGGACTGCATTATCTTTTCAATTTCTGCCTCTGCACCATGGAGGTCACCCTCATGAAACTCCTCCCCTTCAGTATCCAGATGATCCTCAACATCCCCTGACTCTCTAGGCTTTCCTTGAGCTCCATGAGTGGAAGGAACATCATCATGCTTTGCCTCACGAGAAACCTCTAGAGGGAGATCAACCTTGGGTACACTGTCCCTGGGAGAAGGAGTCCTAGACCTCCTTGCATACACCTTGGCCTTCTCCTTTGAGCTTTCAACATTTATCACCGGTGGGGAAACTTCTTCCTCCCCAATCTTGGAGCTAGCCTTCCTTGACAGTTTTATGATTCTTCTCCTCTTGGGAACAAGATTATCAGCCTCAGGTTCCTAATTTTTAATCCATTTCTGCTCATATTTCCTAGTCCTTGTCCTCTACTTGGCCTTTGGTTTTCTCTATTTTTCTACCTCCTGGGCCTCTATTTCTTGAACACCTTTAATCTTGGTTTTGAATGGGGAATCCAACTTACCCTTTCCCTTAGGATCCTGCTTAGTAGATTCTTCAGAGGTGGAGTGGGGATCCAAATATCCCATTAACACATAGGTGCATTGTACACCATTATTTTCCAACTCCCATAGCTTATACTTTAGCCACATCCTAGTAAATTTGAGAACTGGATCCACTAGTTGTTTCAATTCTGTCTTTTCCTCCTCTAACCAATCCACATCACCAATTGGTCTATCCTTTATGGTCTCATAACCATGATCTTGGATCAAGTTCCCATCATCTTCCAATTGATTAGGAACTGCCTTTATATTGTATAATCGGACTAACTTAACTGGAAGCCTAGATAATTTATTCTTTCTGACCTCAAATTCATCACTGCAGTTGGCCCAATAGTCCTCCAAATTTACCTTATGACTATACTCCTTGCTGGCCTTCTTTTGGGATTCTCCTGTAACATGAAATTTGTATCTCTTGAAGTGGAAAGACAAGCCAAGAGTATTCATTTCTTCATTTGAAGCTTGGGAGGAACCAATGGAAGGACATACCTCTCAAGTGCCAATCCTCAAGGGAAAATCTCCACCAAATCCTGTCTTATGCTTGTCTCTCTTGACAATGGCATCAAAGTCATAGATATGCCTAGTGACTTCCAGTAGTATAATGTGATCAGTGGGATACCTTTGAAGTCTATACGGAGCCCTCTGGAAGCCATCAATCCAAATGTAGGAGAAAGTTGGGAAATGAATAAACCATGCCCCATATTTTTTGATGAGTTCTTTAGCTTGATCTAAAATCCTGACATGCTCTGCTTCCTAAAGTATTCTGGTGATATACATGGTAAATACATCATTCACCCTCCTATAGTCCAAGCTCCCTAAATACAACTGAGGGAAAACTTCATAGATGATATCCTATCCAAAAATTCCCTTTGTATCCAATCCTTTGTAGGGATGGAATATAGCCAGTGCATAGACCAAATATGAATTATTTGTGAAGGTCCTTGTTTGCAACAAATTGGACAACTGTTTGTGAATTACTTGGCTAATGACTCCTGCCCAATGGTAGTTAATATTTTCTCCCTCCATCCTCACACTCACATGGAACATCCAATTCTCAAACATTCTAGCACTATTCAATCCAACCACCCTACTAAGAAACATGATGGCATCATAGTATTCCTTCTTGAATTTTGCTCGGAACAACTACTTGGGCAATTTGGAATAGTGTGACTTGGGCTTATCGAACCAGGAATTGATAAGCTGCTGTCACTTCATAGTCTGTTCATCGTAGAACTCCTCAGCTGCCTCAATGGTGAATCCCACCACATGAGACCGGTCTAGCATATCAAAGGTTTGGGCAATGGAGATAGGGTTGAGATTTGCCACAACTCTCCATTGAGGACCAATAATTCTTTGTGTATCCTGATCATAGTGCCTGGTGCACTCCAGGACTAACTCATAACACTACACCGTAGAAGGGAAATTAGCTACATGGGACAAGCTTGATTCCATCATCCTTCTAGCCACCAAAGGATGGTCCTTAGCCGCCATTCGTTCTTTAAATTCTTCATAGTCCAAGAGGCCAATGTTTGTATCAGTCACCTCTGACCAGACATAAGTGATCTTACTCTTAGGGACCTTGCTCTTAATGGCTAGCTTAATCTTCTCTACCTCAAACAATGAAGACCCAGCTGCTGCCCTGCTTGATTCAGCCTGCATTCAACATGAAAACATAATAAAAACCATAGGAAAGAGGATGTTAATCCATTAGAACACCATTAGAATGCATCTCACATAGCTAGAGTGTCATTAAATCTCATATGAGAGGACCACAACAAATTTTGGATTTCAAGACCATCTGCAAAATCTGAGCCAGAGAGAAATTTCAGGAAATTCCAAACCGATCGGATTCCAACAGAATAAAGATGAAACACCTACTTAACCATTAGACCTAATCATGATGAATCAATAATTACACAAGAAATCCAAATATGACATGAAATAATCATTAAATGCATCACAAATCATAAACAAATCCAATTATCTCACGTTCCTTTAAATTTCATCAGATTTCAGGAAAATTCGTGAGGGATGGATTTCCGCAAAGAACGAGCCAGAGAGGGATTTCAGAAAATTAGAGAGGGTGGATTTCAGAGAAATCTGGAATCGACGGAGATCTACGGATAAGGCAAAATTCTGAACCAATGCAGATTCGGGGAATGAAGGCTTTGACAAGAGTTATTCATCTCGCCGAGAAGTCTTGGCGACGTCCAGGAGGTCATGCTGAAGGATGTCATCGGAAGAGGTTTCACCAAGACATGGTGGTTTTGGTGTAACGTCTTGCCAAGAAGTGATATAGAAAATATACCGATATGTCCAAAGGGTAGTTGGGGTAAGGTCTTGGTGAATCCTCCTTGTCTCGCCGACTTTTGGGGTCCAAGCAAACACTTCGGCCAAACTAAATTTTTTTGATATGAGGTCTCAACGAAGCTATGGTGTCTTGCCGACTAGCGATAGGTTTTGAATTCGGCCAGAGGTCTCGCTGACCGCGTAATGTTCTGCCGACAACATGAAGTCCCATCCGTATAACGTCTTGTCGACAACATGAAGTATCCCTGAAAGGAGATTCGAGCTCACCAAGAAAGGAAGGCGTCGCCATGAGGTCTTGGCGACCTCTAGTAGTCTTGTTGAAAGCGAAGGTCTCGGGAAGTGTTGTGATCTCGCCGAAAGGTCTCACTGAAGGCTAGATGTCTAGGCAAAAAAAATGAGTATCGGTATAAGTAATGGATCCTGCTATGACCTCTTATCGGCTAGGGCTTGTCTTGCCGATGGAATATATGAAAATGCATGTCGATGAGAGACTTTTTTACGGGGTGAGGTCTCAGCGAATCCTCTTTGTCTCACCGACTTTCACAAGAGACTTTATTGGTGTGAGAAATGATACTGTCATGGCAAAGAAATATGAACTTAGGAAGGCTTCTCGGTGAAATACAGGGTGATCGATATGACATCTCCTCGACTTTGAAGGGTCACGACGAAGAAAATTTGAAAGGGACAGAGAGTCACAATTTCACCTAGACACCAAACCAATGCAGAATTTCAAAAGGTTTAACTCAGGATAGGTCAGGGATGGACCTTTCATAGATTTTCTTTGCATTTCAGGCCCGTTTTAAGATGACATAACTTGAAATGACATTGCCCTTAGTTTGAAACCCTATACACCCGCCATTAGTGCACAGGCAAACTTAGAATTCAAATTTTTTTAACTGCTAAGTCATCACTAGGGTTTACTAATTATCCTCAGGCAAGATTCATTAAAATACAAATAGACAAGTGAGTTCAAAACTCACCCAAGAGATGACAAATAATGCAATACTGAACAACCCTAGCATGAAATGATCAAACACGTAGGAATTTGAATCCCACAGGCTCTCCTAACATCAACGTGCCATTCATAATTCTCAATCAAAGGCAGGACAATAAAAACATACCATTGTGACGTGGGAATTGATCCCAAAATTAGCAAATGTGAAGCCCAATGGCATCCACAAAGAACAGAGGCGAGAACGCACAAGAAATCGACACTAAATCGATCAATTCAAACCCAAATGCCCAAATCCAACCAAAAGCTCAAAGAAAAAACTCTAAGGATGTAGTCCTCAATTCAGACAATGGAAAATAGTAAACCTGATGGCACAAAGATCCCAGAGATCAAGTAAAATCCATCCTTCAAAGCACATACGAAGCCATTAATGCAATCGATGAGATAGTCAGGAAACCCGGGAAGCGAACGACAGGGCAGAATCTAGAAAAATTGGCCCACATAGAAATCCGTGAAAACCAAAAATCCCTAAACAATAAGGTCCCACCGGAGTCCAAGCGGGATCCAGGAAAATCTGACAAAGGTGGAAAATCCCGAATCCAAGCAAAAACCCAAAATTTGTCCAGAACTTAGGATTTTCAATGCATAACCTGGGGAAACACTTAGGCAATCAAAAATAAACCTTTAAGCGCATGCCTAAATAAGAAAAAACCTCAAAAAAGAAAGGGCAAAGAAACCAAAACCGAACCAAAAGAGGGTCCTTGCTTTGAGTGGGGCATGTGTACGAAAACCGGACAACAAATGGCGACTTTCGCTGGGAAAATTCTCTAGAGCATTTGATGATGAACAGGAATCAAGAACCCAGAATCTCTGGTTTCAATCTCACCATCTAACAAACAAGTTAGAATGCAAAGTTTTAAAGAATTAGAACCAAAGGATAGATGAAACCTTCCATAAACTGAAAATCCAAGTGTGTGCACATGAGTTCACTTCCCTCCTTAAGTTACTACAAAAACCCAGTTCATTCAAGTCAGGCTACGTAAGGATTCTAACTTCAAAAGCAACCTAGATAGGGGCTCACTACCAGTTAGACATCCATAGCCCCGATGAGGTTATTGTCGTGACTCTCTTGAACATAACTCTACTGCCAGCTAGGCATCCATAGCCCCGATAGAGATATTCAGATACCCCTGATAAGTTGAATTTATTCTTTGATATTCAATATTTCATTTTTCTTTCTCTTGATATTCTTTATATGTCTCTTTCATTTCAACTTGTGAACATTTAAGCTCACACTTAGGGCTGAGAACCATAGTGGCGCTGAAGCAGAAATAAAATTTTTCACTTGACAAAACTTTACCAAGATTCCTATAGTAACATCAAGATTCTTGAGATATATGATAGATATAAGATTTTCATAATACTTCAAAGTCAAATCAAAACCAATGACCAATCTTCTATAAATCTGACATTAAGGCTGTTGGCAATAGTAAAGGTTTCAACCATCCTTTCAAGATGCAAGACTAAAGTTCACCAACGAAATACTTAGAACAATTCCAGATAATGATATGTTTGCCATGCAGGTGTAACACATCCAGGCAAAAACAGAGAAACCCCCAAAGCAAGAGTAGAGCAAAACTAAACACACCAAAAGCAAACCAACCAACCAAAATAGAGAAAAGCAAAGCAGAAAGGAAAACCTACTCTAACTATATATAAGACAAGAGCTGAAAATAGCTCAAGACTGGAAATAATGCTTCAAATACTGCCCATTGACAGGTAGTGGGATATCCTCTCTAGTGAGAGTTTTTAAATGGAAAGCATTATCTCCAAGAATTTCTGAAATCTAGTAAGGGCCAAGCCAAAGTTTATCAAATTTCCCATGCTCTCCCTTATGGTCATGGGCTTTATCCAAGTAAAGAACCAAGTTAGAAATTCTAAAATCTTTAACCTTGGCTCTTTTATCAAACCATCTCTTGACTACACCTTGGTGTTTAATAAAGTTTTCCAGGGCTTCGTCCCTCTTTTCCTCAGGGTGTAACAATTCAGCAAGTCTAGACTCACAGTTATCTCCCTCCTCATAATACTCATTAATGAACTAAAGGGTAGGAATTTTTAGTTGTATAGGAAACACAAGTTCTAGATCATAAACCAGATGGTAAGGTGATATACCTATGGAAGTTTTATGTCTTGTGCGATCTGCCCAAAGAGAAAATCTAAGCTGAGTATGCCAATCCTTCAGATTTCTTTCTAACAATTTGTGGATAACAATCAGGAGATTTTTGTTGGATGACTCAGCTAACCTGTTACGCTAAGGGTAATAGTTGGATGCAAATTTAATGATAATTCTGTGATCAAAAGCCCAATTAGAAAATTTCAACGATGAAAATGCAAGACCATTATCACACACTAAAGACATAGGGCATAGAAAATGATTAAGAATACCTGATTCAAGGAAGTTAATTACTACCTCATAAGTACACTACTTGCAAGCAAGAGCTTCAGTCCATTGTGTAAAATAATTAGTGATACTAAGAATATACGTATGACCAGTAGAGGAGGGTGGATTGATGGGGCCAATGAAGTCCATTCCCCATTGTGCAAAAGGTTTTACCTCCAAAACTAGCTAGAGTGGTAGTGCGGACATACTTCTCCCTAGCCACTGCAGTCTGGCACACATGGCATGTCCTGACATGGTTGTGTATATCCTTGAATAGTGAAGGCCAATAGTAACTGGCTCTTAGAATCTGGTTCATTGTAGAAGGTGCTGACCCATGGCCTATGCCATATCTATCATGAAATTCCAACATCACTCTTGCATCTTCTGCCTTTCCTAGGCACCTAAATAAACACCCTCATGATTTTTCTTATACAGGACAACTCCTTTCAACATGAAACTGTCACTCTTTAAGCACAATTCCCTTCTTTGCACTAAATTAAGATGATTAGGGCATCTATGGGTCAGGAGGTAATGAACAATATCATCATGCTGTGCCTTATGAGAAACCACCGAAGGGAGATCAACCTTGGGTACACTGTCCCTAGGAGAAGGAGTCCAAGATCTCCTTGCATACACCTTGGCCTTCTCCTCTGAGCTTTCAACATTTATCACCAGTGGGGAAACTTCTTCCTCCCCAATCTTGGAGCTAGCCTTCCCTAAAAGTTTTATGATTCTCCTCCTCTTGGGCATAGGATTATCAGCCTCAGGTCCCTGATTTTTAGTCCCTTTCTGTTCAAATTTCCTAGTCCTTTTCCTATGCTTTGCCTTTGGTTTTCTCTATTTTTTTGCCTCTTGGGCCTCTATTTCTTGAACACCTTTAATCTTGATTTTGAATGGGGAATCCAACTTACCCTTTCCCTTAGGATCTTGCTCAGTAGATTATTTCAGAGGTGGAGTGGGGATCCAAATCTCCCATTAATGCATAGGTGCATTGTACACCATTATTTTCCAACTCCCATAGCTTATGCTTTAGCCACATCTTAGTAAATTTGAGAACTGGATCCACTAGTTGTTTCAATTCTGTCTTTTCCTCCTCTAACCAATCCACATCACCAATTGGTCTATCCTTTATGGCCTCATAAGCATGATCTTGGATGAAGTTCCCATTGTCTTCCAATTGACCAAGAACTTCCTTTTTTTTGTATAATTGGACTAACTCAACTGGAAGCCTAGAGAATTTCTTCTTTCTAACCTCAAATTCATCACTGCAGTTGGCCCAATAGTCCTCCAAATTTACCTTATGACTATACTCCTTGCTGGCCTTCTTTTTGGCTTCTCCTGTAATATCAAATTTGGATCTCTTGGAGTGGAAAGACAAGCCAAGAGTATTGATTTCTTCTTCTGAAGCTTGGGTAGAACCAATGGAAGGACATACCTCTCAAGTGCCAATCCTCAAGGGAAAATCTCCACCAAATCCTGTCTTATGCTTGTCTCTCTTGACAATGGCATCAAAGTCATAGATCTGCCTAGTGACTTCCAGTAGTATAATGTGATCAGTGGGATACGTTGGAAGCCTATATGGAGCCCTCTAGCAGCCATCAATTTGAATGTAGGAGAAAGTTGGGAACTGAATAAACCATGCCCCATATTTTTTGATGAGTTCTTTAGCTTGATCTAAAATCCTGACATGCTCTACTTCCTGAAGCATTCTGGTGATATACATGGTAAATGCATCATTCGCCCTCCAATAAATACAACTAAGGTAAAACTTCATAGATGATATGGAATCTCCAATCCATTGTAGGGATGGAATCTAGCCAGTGCATAGACCAAATGCGAAGTCATTGTGAATTACCATTGACAATTGTTTGTGAATTACTTGGCTAATGACTCCTGCCCAAAGGTAGTTAATCTTTTCTTGCTCCATCCTCACAATCACATGGCACATCCAATTCTCGAATGTTTTAGAACTCTTCAATCCGACCACCCTGGAGACTTGATGGCATCATAGTATTCCTTCTTGAATTTTTCTTGCACTTCAATTTGGAATAGTGTGACTTGGGCTTCTCCAACCAGGAATTGATAAGTGACTTCATGTTCATCGTAGAACTCCTGAGTTGCCTCAATGGTGAATCCCACCACATGAGACTGGTCTGGCATATCAAAGGTTTGGGCAATGGAGACAGGGTTGAGATTTTCCAAAAATCTCTCTTGAGGACCAATAATTCTTTGTGTATCCTAATCATAGTGCTTGGCGCACTCCAGGACTAGCTCATAAAACAATAGAAGGGAAACTAGCTACATGGGACAAGCCAGATTCCATCATCCTTCTAGCAACCAAAGGAGGGTCTTTAGCCACCATTAGTTCTTTAAATGCTTTATAGTCCCAGAGGCCAACGTTTGTATCAGTCACCTCTAACCAGACAAAAGTGATCTTACTCTTAGGGACCTTGCTCTTAATGGCTAGCTTAATCTTCTCTGCCTCAGACAATGAAAACCTAGCCATTGCCCTGCTCGATTCAACTTGCACTCAACATGAAAAAATAATAAAAACCACAAGAAAGAGGATGTTAATCCATTATAACACTGTTAGAATGCATCTCACATAGCTAGAGTGTCATTAAATCTCATATGAGAGGACCACAACAAATTTTGGGTTTCAAGACCATTCGCGGAATCTAAGCAAGAGAAATTTCAGGAAATTCCAAATCGATCGGATTCCAACGGAATAACTAAGAAACACCTACTTAACCATTAGACCTGATCATGATGAATCAATAATTACATAGGAATTCCAAATATGACATGAAATAATCATTAAATGCATCACAAATCATAAACAAATCCAATTATCTCATGTTCCTTTAAATTTCATCAGATTTCGAGAAAATCCTTGAGGGATAGATTTCTGCGAAGAATGAGCAAGATAGGGATTTTGGAAAATTGGAGAGATGGTGGATTTTAGATAAATTTGGACTTAACGCAGATCCACAGATAAGGAAAATTTTTGAACCAATGCAGATTCTAGGAACGAAGGCTTCGACAAGAGTCAGTCATCTCGCCGAGAAGTCTTGGCGACTTCTAGTAGGTCACACAGAAGGATGTCATCAGAAGAGGTTTCACCAAGACCTGGTCATTTCTGTGTAACGTCTTGCCGATAAGTGATATAGAAAATATACTGATATGACCAAAGGGTAGTCGGGGTAAGGGCTTGGCGAACCCTCCTTGTCTCACTGACTTTCAGGGTCCAAGAAAACACTTCGGCCAGACTAAATTTTTTCGATATGAGGTCTTAGTGAAGTTGCGGTGTCTTGCCGACTAGCGATAGGTTTTGAATTCGGGTAGAGGTCTCACCGATTGTGTAATGTTCTACCGACAACATGAAGTCCCATTAGCATAACCTCTTGTCGACAACATGAAGTCTCCCTGAAAGGAGATTCGAGCTCACCAAGAAAGGAAGGCGTCGCCATGAGGTCTTGGCGACCGCTGGTAGTCTTGTTGAAAGCGAAGGTCTCAGCAATAGTTGTGATCTCACCAAAAGGTCTCACCGAAGGCTGGATGTCTTAGTGAAGCAAATGAGTATCAATATAACTAATGGATCCCGCTAGGACCTCTTGCAGACTAGTGTTTGTCTTGCCGATGGCGTATATGAAAATGCATGTCAATGAGTCTTTCTTACGGGGTGAGCTCTCAATGAATCCTCTTTGTCTCACCGACTTTCACTAGAGACTTTATCAGTGTGAGAAATGATACTGTCGTGGTGAAGAAATATGAACTTAGGAAGGCTTCTTGGTGAAATACAGGGTTATCGATATGACATCTCGCCGACTTTGAAGTGTCACGGCGAAGAAAATTCAAAAGGGACGGAGAGTCACGATTTCACCTAGACAACGAACCAATGCAGAATTTCAAAAGGTTTAACTCAGGACAAGTTAGGGATGGAACTTTCATAGATTTTCTTTGCATTTCAGGCCCGTTTTAAGATGACATAACTTGAAATGACATTTCCCTCAGTTTGAAACCCTATACACTCGCCATTAGTGCACAGGCAAGCTCAGAATTCAATTTTTTTAACTGCTAAGTCGTCACTAGGGTTTACTAATTATCCTTAGGCAAGATTCATTAAAATGCAGATAGACAATTGAGTTCAAAACTCACCCAATAGATGACAAATAATGCAATACTGAACAACCCTATCATGAAATGATCAAACACGCAGGAATTCAAATCCCACAGGCTCTCCTTACATCAATGTGCCATTCATAATTCTCAATCAAAGGCAGTACAATAAAAACATACCATTGTGACTTGGGAATCGATCTGAGAATCAACAAATGCGAAGCCCAATGGCATCAACAAAGAACATAGGCAAGAACGCACAAGAAATCACCACTAAATCGATCAATTCAAACCCAAATGCCCAAATCCAACCAAAAGCTCAAAGAAAAAACTCTAAGGATGTAGTCCTCAATTCAGACAATGGCAAATAGTAAACCTGATGGCACAAAGATCCCAGAAATCAAGTAAAATCCATCCTTCAAAGAACGTACGAAGCCATTAATACAATCGATAAGACAGTCAGGAAACCCAAGAAGCTAATGATAGGGTAGAATCTGGAAAAATCCAGCCCACGCGGAAATCTATGAAAACCAAAAATCCCTGAACAACAAGGTCCCGTTGAAGTGCAAGTGGGATCTGGGAAAATCCGACCATGGTGGAAAATCCTGAATGCGAGCAAAAGCCCAAAATTTGTCCAGAACTTAGGATTTTCAATGCATAACCTGGGGAAACACTTAGGCAATCAAAAATAAACCTTTAAGCACATGCCTAAATAAGAAAAAACCTCAAAAAAGAAAGGGGCAAGAAACGAAACCGAACTGAAAGAGGGTCCCTACTTTTAGCGAGGCATGTGTGCGAAAACCGCACAACAACATGCATCACATATCTCTAATATAGAACTTAACATTCAAAACCCATCCTTGATATGTGAAGCATGGGAGATACATCATAACGCTCATCGCTATTTGAAAACTTAGAATTACATAACCATTTACGATGAGCGATGAAGGAAAAAAAAAAGGCCTAGAGGTCATCGTTGTTTGCTAATTAAATATTGAAGGTTTGAGAACCATTAGTGATAGGTGAATCTTCAACAATACAAGGAGAAGCATGAAAATCACTTATCGCTATTTCACATTAATATCTCTCAAAGCTATTCACAATGAGCAAAACCAAAGAAATACCACTCATCGCTTATGGCTAATTCAAAACATACACTCTAGAAGCAATCTACAATGAGTGATAAAGAGAGGTGGCCAATGGGACTTAAGTGAAATTTTGAGCACATTCCCACAAGTTATTCTAATGAAGGGGACCCTCTAGGATGACACAAGAAAAGGGACTCAAAATTTTCTAAGTCATAAAATGCAAAGGATGTAAAGGCCAAAAAGGATTTTTACTCAACCTTATATAAAAATAAGAAACTCAGACCTAAGCATGAGGGTCCGGTTACTCCATGATCGTCAAGGACATAAGATTTTTTAATATGACCAGTAACAGGAACCAGGAGGTCAACAAGGAAATAGAACATTGCAAGCATTTAGAGCTAAGGGTTTCTTAAGGAAGGATTCAAAGCTTACACAAAAACCCTTCAATAGTGATGACAAGTAGAACCCTAAGCCTTCAGATACCAACCCAATATTCAAAATATTGCAAGATTTTGAGATGGAACATAAAATTTTTTTAGGTTCCATTAGATTGGACCTTAAGAGATAGATTTTAGGTGTCACACTTACCATTTACTTGGAGGAAGGTGTAGGAAACCGTGATGAAGGAAGAAAAGGTTGGGGTCAGAGAGGAGAGTTATCTCTTCTTGAGGAAAGGTAAGAGGTAATGGAGAATTCCAAATGCCAACTTTTGAAATTCTGGCATTTAGTCAAATTGCCAAAGGGAAACCATCAGGGAGACAAGAAGATGTCGAAAAGGTTGAAGAAGTCCCTTTGATATAGCAAAGGAATCTTAGGCGATGATCAAAAGCTAGAAAAACAAACTTTTGGAGGTCAGAGGGAATCCTTACCTCTTACCTCCAAAGGTAAGAGGTAAGACATAAGGGTGAAAGGTGAAGGTTGAAGGCCAAAGAATAAAAACATATGGAAGAGGAAGGGAAGAGGGAAGAGGGAAGAGGGAAAGGTTAAGGCTGAAGGGAAAAACCCAAAACACTTAGAAGGAAAGGGTGAAGGAAGGGAGCAATGGAGATATCAAGCAAGGAAGAAGGTAAATGACAGCCTGAAACCCTAAAATTGGGACTTAGGAAATTTTGGAACACTTCAATGGAAACACATGCAATATGACCCTGGAAGATCACTCAGATCAGATATCGGTGATGGGTCATCAAGGGGTGGCATGAAATGTCAACATTTTGGTGATTTCTATAGGATGATTGATTACTAATCATGGGGTCCAAAGGCCTTATCAATCCATTGGGCATGGGATCTTGAGGGTAAAAATTCAACAACTAGGCCTTCTTAGAGAAAAAACATGTGCAAGCTTGCACTTGGAGGAAAGCATAGAAACTAGGCTCATACATTCCCTTAAGGAGAATGTAGGGTGTGCAAAGCACTTCATGGAAAGTAAAATATTATAATATATACATGAAAACTAAAAAATTATCATAAATAAGGTTTAAGATGAATCCCATTGACTGAGATTGGAAGAATCTCACCATCCAACTTGGAAAGATTGAATACATTGGCCTCCTTGTAGCTAGTGATGACGTATGGACCACTCCAAATGGCATCAAACTTAGAATGAATTCTAGCCTTGTCTCTATTAGCATCCCATTTGAACACTAGATCTCCCTCTTGGAACACTCTATGAACTACTCTTTTGTCAAAATTCATTTTGACTTGTGCTTGATGTGCTTCTATGACTTGCATAGATTTGTTCCTTGTCTCTTCTAGCTCTAAGGGCTCAACCATCCTTATTGTCATAGCATCATTTTCCTCTAACTCCAGCTGATGTTCCAACTCAAGAGAAGCAAAAATCTAATGATAATGGTAACCTTGCTTCCCTTCCATAAACTAGAATGAAAAGATAATTTCCAATTTATCTTTTAGGAGTAATTCTATCAACCCAAAGGGCTGTCTTCAACTTGCTATTCTAGACTCATTTGTTGTCTTCAATGGCCCTTTTGATAATTCTGATCAATTTTTTTTTTAAGACTCAACCAAGCCATTACCCTGAGGATAGTAATTAGATGAGGTCTTCAAGTAAATTCCATGCTTCATTTCCCAATCAGGGATCTAAGCACTAGTAAATGCTTTGGAATTATAAAAAATAATGGTGGAAGGAGTACTAAATCTTGTAAAAATTCCATAAAGGAATTCTAAAATTGAAGCATTAGTGGCATCCTTCAAAGAAACTACCTTTGACCATCTTGTAAAGTAATTTGTGACTATTAAAATCCACTTATGACTAGCACTTGATGGTGGATTTATCATGCCAATGAAATCCAAACCCAACTATGTAAATGGTTAATCAACTTGAATGGGGTGAAGAGAGAGGGAAACCAACCTTAGTTTTCTGGAAAATAAATAAGTTTTTTTACAATTTCTCACCCATTTGTGAGCATCATTGAACAAAGTTGGCCAATAATAACCAACCCTTATAATATTTGTAGCAGTAGTCCTTGTATATAAATGACCACTTGAAGAGCCATCATGGAATTCATTTAGCAATATGACAACTTGATTTGCTTCTATGCATCTTAATAGAATTTCATTAAAGTCCTTTCTGAAGAGTATTCCATCCACTATGACATAGGGAATGGACTATAATCTAAAATGTCTTCTATAGGTCCTATTTAGACCCAAAGGATATCTACCTTCTTGTAAAAAGGTAGTCATATCATGCATCCAACTTCCTTGTATGTTTGCATTTGGTGCTTGTTATTCTTGTAGCATAAGGGAAACCTTTGTAGGAGTCTCAAATGTTGAGACAAGTTGATCACACAACCCTTTTCCTCTCACTAGCTTGGTGATTTTGATGTCAACATCATACTCCATCACCTTGGTGATCCATCCAACCCTTTTCTCATTGATATCTCTGCTCAACAAGAACTCTTTAACACTAACATGGGGCACCATTAGCTATATTTTATTATTAGACAACATGTGTCTAATTTTTTTCAAATCTCTAACCATAACAAGAGCTTGCTTTTGAATGTAGTTGTACTTGAATTCATAATCTTTGAGCACTTCACTAAAGAAATCAATAGGTTGTTCCATATTTTCTTTATTTAGCTGAGTTAGAATAGTTGATATACTTGCTTCACCTCCAAAGGTATAAACAATGAAATCATTTTCATAGTTAGGATTGACGAAGGTAGGAGCTTGAGCAATTTCTTGTTTGATAACTTGAAAGCTATCTCTACCTTCCTTGGTCCATTTGAAAACCATATTTTTCTTGAGCATAGAAGTAAGAGGCTTTACCAAAGCAACAATATTTGGAATTAACCTCCTCAAAAATTTAATTGTACCCAAGAAAATTTGTAACCATTTCTTGTGGCTGGGAAGTGGGATGGCCAAGATGGATTTTACTCTTGTAGGATCAATGACTAAGCCATACTTTGAAACAATGTGCCCAAGACACTTGCCCTGATTAGTGGAAAAGAAACATTTATTTGGATTTAGGGAAATACTATATTCCCTACATTTCTGAAATACTTACTCAAGATGACTAAAATGGCCACTTTCATGATTGGAAAACATCAAGATATCATCCAAGTAGACAAAAAAAACTATTTAAACACACCTTGAAACACCATATCCATGGTTCTTTGAAAAGTGGCACCTACATTAGTTAAACCAAAAGGAAATTACAATAAGCGTAGGCACCCCACTTTGTAGTAAACATTGTCTTATGTTGATCAGATTTTTCAACCAAAATCTGATTTTAGCCTAAGTAGTTGTCCAAGAAAGAAAACCTTTCTAACCCACTGAATCTTTGTAAAATTCCCTCATGACTTGAGGGGAAATGATCCTTTAGGGACACTTTATTTAGATCCCTAAAATCTACAAAAATTATTATTTCCCCATTCTTTTTTCTAACAAGAATGAGATTTTCAGCCCATGAAGAATTCTTGATGGGAAAATGATTCTAGCCTCAATCAATTTGGCCAAATCCTTTCTCATCAAAGGCTCAATCTTAGGATTTATAGGCCTTTGTTTTTTCCTTACGGGTTTGGCATCTAGATCTAATTCAACAGTATGTTGGAAAAGGCTCAGGTCAAAACCTTTTAGGTCTTCATAGGTCTAAGTAACTACATCATTGTATCTATTGCAAATATCTATGAAAGCATCATGTTCAGCAGTAGAGCATACCTTTCCCAAATTTAGAGACTTTCCCTTTGAAATTTCTATTGGATTGAAGTCACCCATCTTTGTAGCTAAGTTCATCTTTTTCTACTTTAGCTAATCTTTAGTGTTGAAAATAGCTTCAAGGGTGATGATAAAATTTGGTATCTTGTTGCTACACAGCTGCACAATCTGATCACCATAATAATTTTGCAAGTTGGACCAATTTCTTTTAGAAATTTTTTCCACTTCTTGCAGAAAATTCACTATTTGTTGGTCATTGTCAAAGACTTGCCAATGATCTTGATTATTCGAAACAATAGGCCTCACCACAAGCTTGATATGCTACTCCTTTTCACTTTGAATATGTGATGGTATGTCAAGCTGAGCACCAACTATAGAAAGTCTACTAGCGTGTTTATTCTAATCTCTTAGAATTGTTTGGATGTTAAAACCTTCAAAGTACTCAATTAAATCCCAAACCATATGTTTGTAGTATTTGAGAAGATTATTCTTGGTTGAGCTTTGAGTTTGGACATGATGAACAACCAATTCACTGTCACCAAAAACCTATAACAATTTGATATTTCATTTTTTGTGCAAGTTGGAGACCTTGGATGAGTGCTTCATTATTAGCCATGTTGTTAGTGCAACTAAATTGAAGCCTAAAATAAAAGTAATATTTCTCATTGCTTAGAGATACTAGCATTGTACCAACACCAACACCATTTCTATTTCTAGAACCATCAAAAAACATTTTCCACAGTCCCCCTACATCCTCTTGAGCTTTTATAAGATTAAGGATAGGAACATTCTCCTCATGAATGCAATAAGTGCTAAGACCCATCTCCTCTAATTTAGCAGCAACAAATGTATCAAAACATAAAGCATTTCCCGATTCATCCAATAGACAATCAAGTACTTCCTCTAAAGGATTTTGTAGGATCATGAATAGAACATGTCACTAGTTCATGCTTGATGCCAAGCATGTTAGCAATACCCTTAGGCATAACATAACTACTTGCCCCTAAGTCTATGATACAATTATGCACTATATGATTCCCAATAATTAAATAAAGATAGGAGGGAGGTGGTTTATTGATTTTTCTTGAATTCCATTCTTCTTTGGGTTGCACTAGGCTGGTTGATGGAGTATTCTACTCTTTTTCTTGTACATCCTCCATTTTTTATGTTCTCTTAAAGCATTTTGTAGTAAATCCCTTTGTGATGGGATAGATAGAGTATCCCACATAGTTGTTGAACATTCAAAATATTGAGAGGGGGGAGGGTGAATCGATATACCATAAAATCATTCACATAAAATCCATTTAAGAATTATCACTAATATGACTAAATTACCAGAGGAAGCCATGATATAAAAAAAACTTCAACACACATGAACATCATAATTTTTATGTGGAAAACCCAAAATGGGAATAACCACGGTGAGGATTAACTCACAATATAATATATCCGGATATAGAATATTATAGGCCTTACTGCCATGACTCACTATCCTTGAAAGGATCACCACCTGTATACAAAAGAATGGCTAACCTCCAAGATACAAAAGTTGTGGCTCACTACCAAATGGGTGAACTGATAAATAATGCACCTTCCTTGTGCTAGAGTTTAGTTTTGGTGAAGCACAATGCACGAGTAACTCACTCAGCTACTCATCTATACAATTCACACATATTCATTTTCAACTTCTACCATGCCAAATTCCTCTCTTTCTCACCACAAACACACACATTAAGGAATGTCATACATATATACACGTGTGTCTATGTTTCTTAATTATGTCGGCCTAATTAAAGAAACCTTAATTCAAAAACTAACTTTGTCAGCATGGACCTAAGATAGATCCCTTTAATATCAATATGTAGTTAGGTCAGCGAGAGTTAAGCCAAGAATCCAAACATATGTACACTCCATCAAATGTGCAACACAAAAACTTGTTAACTCATTGAATTCTCCCTTGGAAAACATCAAACTGCTTATCTTTGACACCGCACGGTATGATAATCAATTATGAGGAAATACAAAATCTCGTATAATGGGGTGCATGAGGAAAACTCACTAAGGTCTGCAGAACAAAATACTGTCATTCATATCTCCCAAATACCTTTACATATCATCATGAAACTCCAAGGTAGAATAGATCTTGTAGGCTCAAACTTGTATACGAAATCCTATAATGATATCTTTTACTGAGATAGAATGTGGACCAAAATACCGAATCAACAAGAATTCATAACTGGAGTAGCAAAATACCAAAAATCAACAAATTTCTATTATTTGTTGACATCAATGACAACCTATCAATTTCCAACAATCTCCCCCTTTATCATTGATGGTGACATATGATGTGAAAACCATCAAAAATAGTTCTTCCCAACTTACACACAAAATCCTTTCAATTTCCTCTTTGTTTTCACATGATGCTTCTCTCTGTCTCTCTCCCCCTTTGAAATTAATGACAAAGGAAAAAAAAAGAAATTTTAGTGCATTAACAATCCTTTGCAAATATGAATACTCCCCTTGAGGAGCACATTCCAAAACTAATGATGATAAATGACTATCGAGAGGCAGCAGACGATTGAAGTTTTCTAAGAATCCCTATCCATGAGGATCTCCCTTCATTCTAAAGTTTTGTTGCCTCTGTCAGAGAAATGCATAGATAATTGAGTTCAATTAAAGTATCCTTTCTTTCAACCATATTTCTGGGAGAAGCATAAGAGTTCATAACCCTTTCAACAACTGAACAAACATAGTAGAAAGGAGCACACCCAATCTTAATTAAATCTTTGAGCTTCCCATATATCTTAATCAACTTTCCCATTTCTTGGTGTGATGTAAGGTATTCTTCATGCAATCCTATCAAACCATACCAAGTTTGATCATCTAGATTAAGATCAAGATCAAATTTTCTAGATGCAAACTTAATCTGGGTTTCAATTGTACTCTCAACATCCTTGAGTCTTTCAATTGCATCAGGTCAGGACCAACATAATATGAATAAAATCTTAATTTCTTCATCAAAATCTTGAATATTCTCGAGTTTTTCAAGTGCCAAGCTATGAGTAGACGTGCACTTATCTACAATTTCCAACAATGTTTTTCTTTCAACCCAAAAGACCATGTCATTTACTACTTTTCTCTTCAATTTATTGAATTTATTAGTTAATATGTTTGATCCTTCTTTAACAACACTAGGAGTTACCTAAAGATGTGTCCTTTTTTTGGCCAATTTCTTGAGTCTTCTAGGAGAAGGGTCCACCTAAGCAACTAGGGCATGAACCACAACTACTTTCCTCTTTTCTCTACTGGTAGGATTTGGTTTACTAGAGACAAACTCAAACTCTTCAATATCTTTAGCTACTTTAGTGTAGGTTCCAAACCTAGGTTTGCTGGGATCCAAGGGGTTGTTAAGCAACAATTCAATGCAACTAGTAGTGTAATCCTTCTCAATTTCATATCCAAACTTAGGTAACCATGAAATCCTTGGTTCAACTTCCTTGATGATGCAACTATCAGAGTTGACCAAAAATATAATGTTATTCTTATACTTTGAAACCAATTCTCTTAGAATTATCCTTCTTCTGTTCATTTTCCTTTGAAACTTTCCAAAGAATGCACCAAGGGAATCTTCTTGAGCATCTAAGTCCCTAACATTTCTCATGAGCTCCTCATCTGATGAGAAACCGGTCTAGTATTTTCCCAACTAACTTCTCCTAATCCAGGCATCTCCTTCATAATGTAGAAAATAAAGCATAAAACCAATGTACCATATCTGAATGCACCTTTCCTCTTCTTGAAATCTATCAGATTCTCCAATAGTTGTTGCTAGTGCAGCTCACATAGTTCATATTCAGTTCTATTCTCAACCATATCCAATGCAAAATCAATTCTTGTAGTGGAGACATCATTGTCACCAAGAATCATCTATAAAATAACTAAGATTTCATATTAAACTGCTGGGTTGGAGATTCCAACAAATGTGTTTCTTATTAAACCCTTTTCTTTATCAACATTACAAACAAGATTTAGTTCGAAGGATAATAATCTAGTAACATCCCTGATTAC
The DNA here is from genome assembly GCA_007258455.2 of Sequoia sempervirens. Classification (NCBI taxonomy): domain Eukaryota; kingdom Viridiplantae; phylum Streptophyta; class Pinopsida; order Cupressales; family Cupressaceae; genus Sequoia; species Sequoia sempervirens. Next base: position 42,068,864 of record VDFB02105785.1, read on the forward strand.
ATCTCTAGATATCATATATGCTTCATTAAGCCACACAAAGTCACCATGAAATATGCTAAGCACCATTTTGATGCATCTTCCTTCACTACTAAAGTCCTCAAAATTGTTCCATACATCTAATTTCATTTTGAAAAGCACATTGTACTTTGGTTTTAAGGTAAAACCATTTCCTGATAATTCTTCACTCCTCAATATGCAAGCTTTTCTATAACTAGATTCTCCCAATTCTTCAAGAATGTATTCTCCAACATCTTCAATCGGTATGACACCAAGAGGAATATTTTAAAACATACCCAAAAGATCAAGTTCTATGGATTTAACATGATGCATTTTGTACTTAGGTTCTACTCTTTCTACATTGTTTATATTCTTTGGAAAATCCATTGCATACAAGAAACCAAAAATAATTTAGAAGTAGTGACATCAACTTACTTTTCCTTTTCTATCAAAGCCAAATTTAGAATTTTCACAAGGTAAACTTGGTTTGGTTTCTTCAAGCTTATTTTTCATGCCTCTTCTTGCATAAATTCTTTTCATCGAATGCATTTTCTTAAACATATATGATTTTATCATTTTCATCCTAGTTGCATCCGCAACTAATGCTTTATATTACAAGTAGATCACCTTGAAATTCATGAAAGCCTTCATCCTTTCAAATTATGCTAAATACATTCTTTGCACATGTGAGATTGCAAATTCCTTCCACATGAATTTTGAGTTCATAACCTTAATAAATGTACTTCCACCATGATATGAAATTAAAGGAGGGGCTAATAGATTTTTTGATTAATTCTCCCCCTTAGCCAAGTTTCAAATTAATTATTAAGTCATGTATTTGTACCAGGAGATGACACAAAATAAAATTCTTCTAGTTCTACTTGTTTTCTGGATTCTCCTTCTTTTCTCCATATTCTCTCCATTTCTTTCTTAACTTTTGTCAGATATACCTTGATGATTGATTCATATCCTTTTATCGGATTGCTACCTCTAAATTTTCTACTTCCAATATGTTATGGATTGCTGCAATTAAAGCAAATGAAATTCTTCCATCCAAAATTTCTCTTATTCAATCCATACATGCACTGGTTAGCTTTATGCCCAATTGAATTGCAAAGATAACAGTGACCTTTAAATGAATGAATCGTCTTATCTGAATTCAAAATTCTTTTGATTCCATCAATCTTCTTCGCTTTACTTTTGCAATCTTTTTCTCTATGTCCAAATTTATTGCAAGAATAAAAAACATCATTAAAAGATAAATATCTTTGAGCATTAGGCTATCTGATGGGAGTCCTTTCAATATAGATTCTTAAATCCTCAATTTGTCCATCTCCACAAAGAGTCTTATTATCGAGAGGTTGCTTTATCTATGAATTATGTTCTTCTTCAAACCCTAAGCCTCTTTTATTCATTGCGGGTCTTTGAGAATCAATCAACTCATTGAGCTTTGCAATGCTAGTCTTGAATTTACCCTCAAATCTTTTTGGTTTTTCCAGATTTGATCTCAAAATTTCCATTTCTTTCTTGAGCTTTATACATTCATTAGTCTTCCTTTGAATTTCAACTTTCTGGTAGTCTTCAATTATTTTCTTTTCTTCCAATTGATGATACAGTCTAGTGATATCTTCATGATCTCTTTTTAGTTGAACACATGAACCTTCATATATTTTCCTCAAATCCTTGATATAATCATTCACTTCCCTTAGCTTATTCTTTAAATCTTCAATTTATTTTGAGTGTCCAACAGAGACCATTTCTAGAGGAAAAAACTCTTATAATCAAATTTTGAGTCCATCCTCAAGCTGTTAGGCTTCTTTAGAAGAACCAATCTCTGATTCCAATTGTGGAACATTCAAAATACTGAGAGGGGGGCTGAATCAGTATTCCATAAAACCATTCACATAAAACCCATTTAAGCATTATCACAAATCTAACTAAATTACCAAAGGAAGACATGAAATTAAAACAAAGCATCAACACACATGAACACCAAAATTTTTACATGGAAACCCCAAAATGGGAAAAATCACGGTGAGGATTAACTCACAATATAATATATTTGGATATAGAATATTACAAGGCTCACTACCAGGACTCACTATCCTTGAAAGGCTGACTGCCTGAATACAATAGAATGGCTAACCACCAAGATACAAAAGGTATCGCTCACTACCAAATGGGTGAACTGATAAAGAATGCACCTTCCCTGTGCTGGAGTTTAGTTCCAGTGAAGCACAATGCATGAGTAACTAACTCAGCTACTCATCTATTAAATTTGCACATATTCATTTTCAACTTTTTCCATGTGAACTTCCTCTCTTTCTCACCACACACACACACATCAAGGAATGCCATACATATATACATGTGCATCTATGTTTCTTAATCAAATTGACCTAATTAAAGAAACCTTAATTAAAAAAATATTTTTTTTAGAATGGATCTAAGATAGATCCCTTTAATATCAATATGTTGTTAGGTCAGTGAGAGTCAAGCAAGCAATCCAAACATATGTACACTCCATCAAACATGCAACACAAAAACTTGTTCTTTGACACTGCATGATATGATAATCAATTATGAGGCAATGCAAAATCTCCTACTACAGGGTGCAGGAGGAAAACTCACTAAGTTTTGCTAAACAAAATACTATCACTCATATCTCCCAAATACCTTCACATATCATCATTGGTGCAAGGGCACCAAGTTCAAGACATGAAATTAGGGGGTCTTAGTTTGGATTTCTAAAATTTTAAGTCTTTGTGATGTACTAAGGCCATTTCAAGGAAATTATTGGTATTTTGTAGTCATTTGAGTCCATTAGGTGGTTAGAAGGGTCAATTTGCAAAATATTGCAAAAAGTGCAAAATGTTGTCAATAAAAAATGCTAAAAATGTAACTTTTGAATTCCGATAGTCATGGGGGTTTCAAAAGGTAGTTTTTTGGTTAGTTTTTGGTCATTTTTATGAGGGTAAATGTATATATACCTTTGGTGTCTTGATGTAAAGGCTGGTTGGCAAGTTTTGAAGAAGAAATCATTTTGAAGGTTCTCAAATTTTAGTGTTTTTCTAGAAAATTTACTAATTTATTGGTATGTACAAATCCATATAGTGAGTTTTTAGGATAAATGATTTAGAATCATTTAAATGTATGTGTTGGCCTTATTTTAGAGTTTTTCTGATCAAATTTTATTGTGTTTGAAGGATTTGGGAGTGAAATCTCTAAAATCTGCTAGAAGAATAGGGGTTTAAGGTTTTGAAAGTCTAAAATGTAAATAGGCCCATTCCACCTTCTATAAATGTTGTTTCTAAGTGGAATGGGTCCAAATTAGTTAGAATTAGGTGTTCTAATGTTTCTTGATTGCAAGAGAGGTGAATTGATGGGGTTTGTGGGAAGCCCTAGGTGTGAACTTGGTGGATTTAGAGAGGTTTGAGGGAGGTAAATGATATAAAACTTTGGGGAAGCAAATTTTGAGGGTAGATTGAGTTTGTACATACAATTTTAAGGTTGATTGAAGCTTTGGTTGGCTATGGGTAAGTCTAGGATAGGGTTTTTCAATAAACCCTTGTGAAATTTGGGAAAAGTGAGGGTTTTAGGGTTAGTGGTGATAGAGGGCTCATCTCTCCCTAAAAATTGTGGATTTAGTGGTTTTGTAGATTGGTTAATTCTTACCAATGGTATTTTTCATTTGGAAGGAAGGATAAAGAGGGGTTGCTTTTGAAAATAGGCCTAATTGGCCAAGTTGGATAGTGTGGTTGCATGAAATTGAAGGTGTTGGTGTGAAGTAAGCCAATGTGGTTTGGAAATATATTGTGTAAGGGGTTAATGGGTTCCTGAAAACATGAATGGTTAGTGGGTTGGTTGAGTAGATTAAGAGTTGGGGACAAGAAACCCTAGTTGCACACCTATAAGGAAATTGTCAAGGTATAGTCGAAACCTGGAGAGTTAGGGTTTTGAGACTTAGGAAAGGGGTTAGTTGAGGTTGGATTGTGATTGTGTGACTAAAGAGACTCACTATATTGAAATTACTTGGTATTAGAGAAAAGGAATTAAGTTTCTTGAGGGAGAAGGTTGGAGTTTGAGCAAGGGAAAAGGTGGAATTTGAGGAGTCAAGATGCCTCCTAAAGGAAGCATAGTTGCTAGAAAGATTGATAACCAAGCTAGAGAATTAGAAGCCTTGAAGAAGGAGATTGCTGCATTGAAGTCTAAAGCCAAAGTCACCATGGATGAAAGTGATTCTGAAGAGAAAGAAACTTCTAGTGAAGAGGAAGAGTTGGATCTGAAGGATGTGAGGATGGTAAAGCTTTTGAAGGCTATGAAAGGTGATGGACATAGAAAAATGGATTTTCCTATGTATGGAGGTAAATTATATGGTGAAGATCTCTTGGACTAGATAGGATCCATGGAGAATTACTTTGAAAGTGAAGTAGTAGATGAAAATCACAAGGTGAAGAAGGCTAAGACCAAGTTGAAAGGGAATGCTTTGCTGTGGTGGAACTTTGTACAAGATGAAAGGAAAAAAAAGGGGAAGACCAAAATTACTTCTTGGGAGAGAATGAAGACAAAACTCAAAGGTAACTTCCTTCCTAGTGATTACAATGTTTAATTTCTTAAAAAGCTGCAAAATCTCAAGCAAAAGGACCTAGACATGCAAGCATACACTGAGGAGTTATATAGATTAAGCATAAGGACTAAGCATGAGGAAGATGAAGAAAAAGTAGCAAGGTATCTTAATGGTCTGAGGTATAATATCCAGGATGAAATAAGTTTAATAGTGCCAAAAATAGTTGAAGAATGTTTTCAATTGTATGCTAAGGCAGAAGAAAGACTCAAGAGGAAGCAAGGTAAATAAATTAGAGGCAGTGACCATACTTCTAGAGGTAGAGGAACCTTTTCCACATGAAAATAGTCCAATAAAGAAGAAGAAGGTGAAATCAAAGGTAAAGAGAAAAGCACTAATTTTAGAGGTGGTTTTAGAGGCACTAGAGGCAAATTTGGTGGTGGCAGAAATTCAAACCAATTTGTAGGTAGATGTTACAATTGCAATGAGTTTGGTAATCTATCCTACAAGTTCCCTAAAAATATTGGTGCTACTTCAAATGGGGTGAGAGAAGAGGTGAAAAGAGAGTCCAAATTGTGCAAGAAGATGAAAGTGAGAGTGTTAATTCTCCAAGTCATGACGCTGTACCAAAGGTTGGTGAATCATTTATGCTAAGAAGAACACTTTTGAAGGCATACAAGGAAGAGGAGATGACACAAAGAAGGAGCCTATTCAAGACCACTTTCAAGTGAAAAAACAAGGTATGCAAGGTAGTGATAGATTCAAGATCCATAGATAATATGGTGTCAAGTGAAATGGTTGAAAATGTATTAGAGAGGAGTTTTCAAGTTATATTGCAAGCAAACATAAAAATAAATCCCTAATTAACAATAGAGAAAAATAGAAAACAAGAAGAAAAATAACAATGAAACAACATCACCTAGTCTTCAAGCTTCCATTGGTTGACCTCCATTGGCCTTCTCCATCTTGCTGAAAATGGTATACTTGCCCTCAAAATTGAAGTGCAACTATAACCTATGCCAAAGACAAGCAAAATATTGAAGCAATATGTATGCTCAAGTACTCAAAAAGCTCTCAAGCATGTTGTGTATAACTCTTGTGTGTGTCTAAAATGACTTGAATGAGGGCCTTTTAAAGAATTCCAAATTGAGAATGGACGGCCAGGATTAAAAGTTGGTGAAGCCCTAAGATCAATGGTCAAAAATCAATTTCATAAGGAGGATTAGGGTTAGGGAAACATTAGGTCAAAGTTAGGGAAAGCCTTGAAATGAAGGGTTGGGATTTAAGTGGAGATAATCAAATCAATGGTGGAGAATAATAGGTAGTTGGAATAATAGAAATTATTTAATTTATGGAGGAATGTTGACTTATGAATTAAATAATGGTTTAATTCATAAATGGGAATGAGACAAAAGACTTGATATTTATAATTATTTTAATTATTTATTTGGTGGGATGGAATGTGGGATAAATAAATGAGTTTATTTGATAAATGCTAATGTTATATAAGAAATAAGGATTGATCAGTGACACATTTAAATAAAGAAATGTAATTTATTTATTTAAATAATCATGGAGGAATGGACATGATTAGATAATTGAATTATGTGAGGGAGAAACATGGTCGTCATAGAAAAATATGGTTTGCAAGTTGAGGCCATTTTTATGTGTCTATAGAAAAATTAAAGTTAGTAAAGGTTCCTCATGAAACACCATATAGGGTGTCTTGGTTGAGTTATAATCAATCTCTTTTGGTTAATGAACAAGCATTTGTTGAGTTTCATATTGGTGGGCATAGAGATAAGGTGCTTTGTGATATTGTGCCTATGGATTGTATCCATTTGTTGCTTGGAAGGCCATGGAAATTTGATAAATGTGCACTCTATGATGGAAGGAACAACACATATTAGATTGAGCATGATGAGAACACATTTACTTTGACTCCACTGCAAGAGGAAGTCAAGGAGTAGACAAAGGCAACAAAAGTAATCATGATGGGTAGTAAAGAGTTTGTGCAAGTTGAGGGTGAAAGGGAGATGAAGGTTACAGTCACCCCAAGCATGGAAGAAGCCATGAAAGTGAGCTTGTAGAATGATGTCATGTTGAAGAAAAAAGATGGCGAGTTGCAGATGAAGTATGATCATGGAAAGGTCAAGGGTGAATTGGTGTTGAAGGCTCAAGATGGGTTTATGAAGCATGATAGGGTTATGGTGGGGACAATACCTTGTCCATTGAATGCAAAAGAGGACAAAGGATAGTTTAGTTGTGTTGCTTTAGAGGCTAATGGACCTGATGGCATAGGGGTTATAAGGATAGAAAACCTGATGACTGAGGTCAAAGGTAAAGGTACAGGGAGCATGGATGCTTGAAAAGGGCAAGTGAATGAGACTAAGGATATAATAAGAATGAGGGAGAGGAAAATTAGAGGGAAATTTATCAGAGGTCATTTTGCAGAGACCAAGGTAGGTGTAACATCAATTGATGACAAGGGAAAGATGAAAAGACAGTCAACAGGGAAGTTTGCAAAGAAGAAGCAAATACAAGGAAGCAAGGAGTCTATCAATGTAAAGAATGAAGCAAGGTTGTAGTACTTTATCCAATGGAGGATATTTCCAAACCAAGGAGAATTTGGAGGACAAAGAGATGTTGTGAAGGAGCAAGGTTTAAGGTAGTATAGTCCTCATGGGACATGAGATCTTTTAGGCTGGTTGTATGGTGTAGAGGCACCAAGTTCAAGACATGAAATTAGGGGGTCTTAGTTTGGATTTCTGAAAGTTTGAGTCTTTGTGATGTAATAAGGCCATTTCAAGGCCATTATTGGTATTTTATAGTCATTTGAGTCCATTAGGTGGTTAGAAGGGTCAATTTGCAATATATTGCAAAAAGTGCAAAATGTTGTCAATAGAAAATGCTAAAAATGTAACTTTTGAATTCCAATGGTTATGGGGGTTTGAAAACGTAGTTTTTTGGTCAGTTTTAGGAGGGAAAAGGTATACATACCTTTGGTGTGTTGATGTAAATACTAGTTGGAAAGTTTTGAAGAAGAAATCATTTTGAAGGTTCTCAAATTTTAGTGTTTTTCCAAAAAAATTACTGATTTCTTGGTTTGTACGAATCTGTATAGTGAGTTTTCAGGATAAATTCTTTAGAACCATTTATATGTATGTGATTTACTTCTTAGAGAGTTATTTTGATCAAATTTTATTATGTTTGAAGGATTTGGGAGTGAAATATCTGAAAACATCTAGAAGAACAGGTGTTTAAGGTGTTGAAAGTCTAAAATGTAAATAGGCCCATTCCACCTTTTGTAAATGCTATTTCTAAATGGAATGGGTCCCAATTAGTTATAATTAGGTGTTCTAATGTTTCTTGAGTGTAGCAGAGGTGAATTGATGGGGTTTGTAGGAAGCCCTATGTGTGAAATTGGTGTATTTTGAGTGGAAAGGGTGGAAAGGAGAGGTTTGAGGGAGGTAAATGATATAAAACTTGGGGGTAGAAACTTTTGAGGATAGATTGAGTTTGTGAAAACACTTTTAAGAATTATTGAAGCTTTGGTTGGCTGTGGGTAAGTCTGGAATAGGGTTTTTCAATAAACCCTTGTGAAATTTGGGAAAAGTGAGGGTTTTAGGGTTAGTGGTCATAGAGGGCTTATCTCACCCTAAAAATTATGGATTTAGTGGTTTTAATGACTAGTTAATGCTTCCCAATAATATTTTTCATGTGGAAGGAAGGATAAAGAGGGGTTTCTTTTGAAAATAGGCCTAATTGTCCAAGTTGGATAGCGTGGTTGCATGAAATTGAAGGTGTTGGTGTGAAGTAATCGAATGTGGTTTGGAAATATGTTGTGTAAGGGGTTAATGGGTGCCTGAAAAAACCAATGGTTAGTGGGTTGGTTGAGTAGATTGAGATTTGGGGACAAGAAACCCTAGTTCCACACCTACAAGGAAATTGTCAAGGTATAGTGGAAACTTAGAGAGTTAGGGTTTTGAGACTTGGGAAAGGGGTCAGTTGAGGTTGGATTGTGATATTGTGACTAAAGAGACTCCCTGTATTGACATCAATCATGAAAATCCAAGGTAGAATACATCTTGTAGGCTCAAACTTGTATACAAAATCCTGTAATGATATCTTTTACTGAGATAGAATCCAGACCAAAATACCGGATCAACAGGCATTCATAATCAGAGCAGAAAAATAATGGCAATAAACAAAATTCCATTATTTGTTAACATCAATGAAAACCTATAAATTTCCAACAATAGTAACATTCAAATTGAATTTCTTCACTTTCTCCACTATGTTGAAAGGAAGTTGGTTGGCTTTAGAAGGAACCTTTGCAATAGGGTCTATTCTCATTGCTTGTGTGATCTTAGGCTGATCCACCACTTGTTTAGGCCTATTAAAAAGCTAACTTGATTGTGGAAATTCTATTTTTCTACTTGTTGGTCCAACATTTACAACATTTTGAGATGGTTGGGAAGTTGATGGTTTCCCAACCATGGAAGATGCACCACCCTCCATTGCTCTTTTCTTTGATCTTGTATTATGTGCAATTCCATATGTATCTATTTTATTTAACACCACATAAATATTATTGACCCCAAATGAAAAATGAAAAGTCACAACGTGCATGATTTTGATTATTGACAACTTTTTGGTTCATGCCAATTTGTTGGTCAAAAGTGTGGGTTTCATTTTGAGCTACCAAAGTTTGCACAAACTCGACATTTTGACAAGCATTTTGATTATGAGCTTGCTCACAAGGGTAACACAAATATTTCTATTTTTATAGATTATTTTTTATTGGGACCAAATCCTTAGAATTCTTGGCAGTAGGTGTATGCATGTTATTCATTGATTCCATTGATTTTTCCCCTAGTAAGGTGGCTTATTTTGTTGATAACCTTGATTTTGAGGCTGATAAGGTCTATTGTTTTGAGCTTGTTACCTCTTCATTAACACCAATTCATTGTTCATATTTCAAATCAAGAAGATGAAATCCTTTGGAAGTGCAACATAAGTAGAAGGTTGGCTTGTGGGAACCATTGGAATAGGAGTCACCAGGGTAGGTGCCACTGTTGGCTATGAAGGAAGCTCTGGAAATAAAGATATTGGTGGCCTAGGAGCTATCTTCCTAGCCTAAATTAAACATTTTTTTTCCATTATGGAAACATCATATGCATCTGGTAAGGTTGAACCACCCATTGAGTGAATCATAACAACTATATCACTATTAAGATCTCTTAAGAATTATAGGAAAGCATGCTCAGGGGAAGGCTTGACCAAAACAAGAATTCTATCCCAAGTCTTTTGAAATCTATAGTTGAAGTCACTCATGAATTCATGAGGTGCTCTTTTAATTGTGGTTAGTTTTTCTAGTAGGGATAGATGGTCACTCTCATCTTCAAAATGTTTCATAATTTCTCACCCAATTTGTTCCAATTGTGAATGGAGTTGGGTGGTAGACCTCTATACCACTGCAACGCTTTCCTTTCAGGGAAGTGGAAATATTCCTAACAACCACATTGTCTTCTGTTACATCATGCACTTATGTTTTCCACCTCTATGATATGTTTTGCTTGAGTTTTAGATGTTTCACCAATAAAATGGGGAATGATTTTGAGGGCATTGACTGGTATATCATCCTTTTGGGATAAAATTAAGGGGCTTCCACCAATAAAGGATAAAAAGGGTTGATTTCTAGGAACAACCATATGGAATAAATTTCTATTTGTATGGGTAGAAGGTGTCCTAGTTTGAAATAATCTACCCATAGGTGGTGTAGATAGGTCTCTAGAAGGACTTGTGATTCTATTACTCCTTATAGGTGATAAAGATTGTCTATTTCTTCTTCTAGAAGTGGGAAAAGAGAGCTAGATGTATTGAAAATCACCTTAGAAGATGATCTTGTTTGAATTATTTACATTAATGTGTAGGTCTGATCTTGAACCAAGAGTTCTAGGTAGTAACATGGTCACCAATTCATATGTAGAGTCCTCCCTTGATAGCATAGTCACCAAGTACTTGTTTCAAAGCCTCTTTAAGGCTGAAATGTTGAGAGCAACACCATTCTCTCAACAAAATGAAAGGAAATTTCTTTCTTATCCCACTAGGTGCGTCAAAAACTATTGTCACATAAAACCACACCCTACTAAACAAGAGTTTAGTGTTCTAATGACATAATGGAAAAAAAATTCAAGGTTATGGGACCTTGCACAAGTGAGGTTGAATCTTCAGAGAAGGCTGAATTCCTCTTCTAAACTAAGTGCAATTATGTTGGTCTAACCCGACACAATGGAAACCCTATCACTACCCTAATCTAACAAATCACAAGGGAAAAGAGATAGAAGGAGAACATGAAATGAAAGGAAGGTGATGCACCAAGATTGGAAATGTGTTTCTTCCTACTTTTAAACAAAATAATACATCAACAAAATAACTAGAACTTACATTCAAACAAGAAGGTAAATATATTTTACACAATCATGCAAGAAATAACAATGATAATAACTAAGCTTTATTAATATAAAGTCTTAGAAGCAATATTTACAGTGGAAGAATGCAATAATGTAGTGTCTACAATAGAAAAACCCTAGAGAGGCTAGAGGAAGAACCCTCAAAATGAATACAAGTGTTGCTTTTATAGTTTAAGCATAACCGAGATGAACAATAATAACCTTAACCTAGCTAGGGTTACAAATCAGATCAGGGAAAACTGAAGGTCCATTTAAGAAATTCATTCCTAGATCAAGCATGGTCACCATAGAATGGAACCCTCTAAAAAAATTGTGACTAAGGTATGGATTAGAGTGCAAGGGAAACAAGAACAATGAATGATCATGGGTGCCCATACCTACTATGAGAAATCATGCCAAAAAGAGCCTAGAGAAGAGCAAACTTGCACACCATCCATCTTTCAATGAAGATTTACAGGAAAAGTCATCCAAATTCCCCATAAAATCCATGATTTAGGTAAGGGAGAAATCAAAAGGGACACCCATCCACAATAAATGAGTGTGGTACCTTGCAAAATCACCTAGAGAAGTGAACAAAATGCGTTAATTTTATTGTTGAACCCTAAAAGTCAATCCTGGTCGTTGGGAAGTATATGCACATTAATGGTATTTGGTGAAGAGACCACCAATTCATGGAAGGTTGGGACCTCGGGCCCGAAAGGGAAGCTCTACAATCCTATAAATTAAATGGTCCAGACCTCTAGTAATGAGCTTGTCAGAATGTTGAAGGGACAAGCATCAAGGTCTCGTCGACATCCACCTTTTTGTTAGATGATGAAATTTTGTCTTCCATTGGAATATCGAAGGGACCAAAAAATTGGTCTTTCCAACATTGCATTCTCTCTTCAATATTATCTCCATCGTAATATCAGAGGGACTAAAAAATAGGTCTCGTCAACATTGATTCATTCCTTCGACAGGAGTCTTCATAGATTGGACCTCGGGAGTCAAATTCCAGGCATCACACTTACCGCGTAGTTGGAGGAAGGTGAAGGAAACCATGATGAAGGAAGAAAAGGTTGAGTTTGGAGAGGAGAGTTAACTCTTATTGAGGAAAGGTAAGAGGTAATAGAGAAGGTTGAAGGTCGACTTCCAAAATTCTGACACTTAGTCAAATTTTGAAAGGGAAACCATTGGGGATACAAGAAGATGTCAGAGAGAAGGAAGAATAAATCCCTTTGACATAGAAAAGGAACCTTAGGAAATGATTGAAATCCAAAAAAGAAAACTTTTAGAGGTCAAAGGGAATGCTTACTTCTTACCTCTAAAGGTAAGAGGTATGATATAAGGGAAAAAGGTGAAGGTCAAGGGCTGAAGAAGAAAAACGTAAGGAAGAGGAAGGGAGGAGGGAAGAGGGAAGGGTAAGGCCGAAGGGAAAAACCTAAAAAACATAGAAGGAAAGGATGAAGGAAGGGAGTGATGGAGAGATCAAGCAAGGAAGAAGGTAAGTGACAACTCGAAACCTTGAAAATATGGGACAACCAATTTTGGAACACTTCAAGGGAAACACATACAAGATGCCCCATGAAAGATCACTCAGATCATATATCAATGATGGGTCATCAAGGGGTGGCATGAAATGTCAACAGTTACTATGTGGGAGGCTCTATCTATTCCATCAAAAAGAGATTTACTATAACAAGCTTTAAAGGAACACAAACAAACATAGGATGTGCAAGAAAAAGAGCAGCCTACTCCATCAATCAACCTAGTGCAGCCCCAAAAAGAAGGAAATCCAAACAAAATCAATAATCCACCTCTCTTTTATCTTTCTTTAATTATTGGGAATCATATAGTGCATAATTGTATGATAGACTTAGGGGCAAGTAGTTTAGTCATGCCTAAGGGGATTACTGACATGCTTGGCATCAAGTATGAACTAGTGACTGGGAAAGTTTTACAATTGGATGGAACTATTGTCAATAACATGGGGGTAATTAAAAACATAAAATTTTCCTTGCATGCATGTCCCATCTATGATGTGTTGCAAGACATTTGAGTCATAGACCTCCCTACTCATTTTTCCATTTGCTTGTCTAGGTATTTCACAACTAAGATAGGTGGGTACGTATCTACTGATTTGTATCACATGTTATTTAGAATTAGATATGACACTAAAGCAACCATCAAATCTGATCCTATAGCAAAGGATCATCTAGAGCCTTACACTACTAGTCCAATAAACAAGAATTTTACATAGCATGACAAAAAAGAGGGATGTTCTAGTCATGAGCCTGCAAATCCTTTAGAGGATGTGCTTGATTGTTTGTTGGATGAATGGGGATATGCTTTAAATTTTGATCCATTTGTTGCTGTTGAATTAGAGGATAATGGTCTTGGCACACTACATTCATGAGGAAAATGATCCTATCCCCAATCTCATAAAAGCTCAAGAGGATGTAGGGGGACTATAGCAGATGTTTTTTGATGGTTCTAGAAACATAAATGGTGCTAGTTTTGGTGTTATTCTAGTATCTCCAAGTATGGAAAAGTATTATTTCTCTTTTAGGATTCAATTTAGTTGCACTAACAATGTGGCTGAGTATGAAGCACTCATCCAAGGTTTCCAACTTCCACAAAAAAAGAAATATCAAATTGTTATAAGTTTTTGGTGACAATGAATTTGTTGTTCATCAAGTTGAAACTCAAAGCTCAACCAAGAATAATCTGCTCAAATCCTACAAGCATAGGATTTGGGATTTAATTAGGAAATTTGAAGGTTTTAACATCCAAACAATTCTAAGAGATCAGAATAAACACACTAATAGACTTGCAATAGTTGGTGATTAGTTTGACATACCAACACATATTGCAAGTAAAAAGGAACAACATATCAAACTTGTGGTGACACCTGCTATTATGGATAAACAACATCATTGGAAAGTCTTTGATAGTGACCAATAGATAGTAATTTTTTTGCAAGATGAGGCAAAATTTTCTAAAAGAAATTAGTCCAGGCTACGAAATTAGTATAGTGATCATATTGTGCAACTGAGTAGAAACAAGCTACCAAATTGTCTTATCACCCTTGAAGGTATTTTCAACCCTGATGATCAATCAAAGAAAAAAAATATGACATTAGTTGCAAAGAAGGGTGACTTCAAGCCAATTGAAATTTCAAAGGGAAAGTCTATAAACTTGGGAAAAGATATGCTCTACTACTAAACATGATGTTTTCATAGATATTTGGAATGGATACAATGATGTAGTTGCTTGGAATTATGAAGACCTTAAGGGTTTTGAACCAAGCCTTTTCCAACATACTATTGAATTAGATCTAGATACCAAACCCATAAGGAAAAAAAAAGGCCTATAAATCTTAAGATTGAGCCTTTGATGGGAAAAGAGTTGGCCAAATTGATTGAGGCTAAAATCATTTTTCCCATCAAGAATTCTTCATGGGTTGCAAATCTTGGTCTTGTCAAAAGAAAGAATGGGGAATTAAGACTTTTTTTATATTTTGGGGATCTAAATAGAGCCTCCCTAAAAGATCATTATCCCCTCCTCTCCATAGAGCAGATTTTGTAAAGAGTTAGTGGGTCAAAAAGGTTTTCTTTCTTGGATGGTTACTTAGGCTATAACCAAATTTTGGTCCAAGAATTTGATCAACATAAGACAACATTTACTACAAAGTGGGAAACCTAGGCTTATTGTAAAATGCATTTTGGTCTAACCAATGCAGGTGCCACTTTTCAAAGAGCCATAGATATGGTGTTTCAAGGTGTGTTTAGACATTTTTTTTGGTTTGCTTGGATGCTATCACAGTTTTTTCAAAGCATGCAAGTGACCATTTTAGTCACCTTGAGCAAGTATTTTGAAAATATAGGGAATATGGTATTCCCTAAATCCAAATAAATGTGTCTATGCCACTAATTAGGGAAAGCTTCTCAGGCACATTATTTCAAAGGATGGCTTGGTCATTAATCCGATAAGAGTAAAATACAATTTGGCCATCCCACTTCCCAGCCATAGGAAATGATTATAGAGTCTCTTAGGCATAATTAATTTTGTGAGGAGGTTCATTCCAAAACTTGTTGCTTTGGTAAACCATCTTACTTCTATGCTTAAGAAAAATATGGTCTTCAAGTGGACCAAAGAAGGTAAGGATAGCTTTGAGGCTATCAAATGAGAAATTTCTCAAGCTCTTACCCTTTTCAATCCTAACTATGGTAGTGATTTTATTATTTATATCATTTATTTAGTGAAGGGCTTAAGGATTATGAAACAAAGTATAGCTACATTGAAAAGCAAGCTCTTATTGTTGTTAGAGCATTGAAAAATTTAGGCATATGTTGTCTAATAACAAGATACAACTAATGGAGCCCCATGTCAGTGTTAAAGAGTTTCTTTTGAGCAGAGATATGAATGAAAAAGGGTTGGATGGATCACCAAGGTGATGGAGTATGACATTGATATCAAGATCACCAAGTTAATGAGAGGCAAAGGGATGTGTGAAAACCTTATCTCAACATTTGAGACTCCTCCAAAGGCTTCCCTTGTGCTACATGAGCAACAAGTGCCAAATGAAAACAAGGCAACTGGGTGCATGATATGACTGCCTTTTTACAAGAAAGTAGATATCCTTTGGGTCTAGATAGGACCAAAAGAAGACATTTGATATTACAATCCATTTCCTATGTCATAGTGATGGAATAATCTTTAGAAAAGGATTTCAATGGAGTCCTATTAAGATGCATAGAGGCATATCAAGTCAAAAAAATCTAAATGAATTCCATGATGGCTCTTCAGGTGGCCATTTTCTTGCAAGGACTACTGTTTCAAATATTATGAGGGTTGGTTATTATTGGCCAACCTTGTTCAATGACACCCACAAATGGGTGAGAGATTGTAAAAAATGTGCTTTATTTTCTAGAAAGAAAAGGTTGGTTGTCCTCCCTCTTCACCCCATCCAAGTTGATTATCCATTTACACAGTGGGGTTTAGATTTTATTGGCATGATAAATCCACCATCAAGTGCTAGTCATAAGTGGATTTTGACAACCAAATATTACTTTACAAGGTGGACAAAGACAATTGCTTTAAAGGATGACATTGATGCTTCAATTTTGGAATTCCTTGATGGAACTGTTACAAGATTTGGCACTCCTTCCACCATTATTTTTGATAATGCCAAGGTGTTTACTAATGCTCATATACTTGTTTGGGGATTGAAGCATGGAATTTACTTGAAGACCTTATCTAATTACTATCCTCAAGGTAATGACTTGGCCGAGTCTTCAAATAAAAATCTGATCATAATTATCAAGAGAACCATTGAAGATTGTTGATGCCTAAAATTTCTAGACACACAACCTTATGGGAAACTCAGTTAATGGGGGGGACCAATTGTGCTAAACTAAGTAACATCTACATTTTAAAGAAGTAAAATATTCCATGTACTAGGAGGTTGGAAAGGGAAAAGGAAGTGGATATATTAAAATAAAATTGAAGGCAATGTGCCAAGAGTTAAGTATGTAGGCATGGGAAATCTTCCTTTTGGATGAGATTTGAGGACCCACTCAAAAATCTACATGTCTAAAAATAACATAAAACATAGATGAGAATCCTAAGAAGTTAATCAAATAACATAATATAACTTCCATATACATTCACTAAACAAGAAGAGTTCAATACATGATATAAATAGTATATTTATATTTAAATTGTAGAAGTATTACATATAAAATACTTAGTACAACAAGCATCACATTATAATGTCTTATCAATTAACTAAGAAATATAGAGGACAAAAAAATTGGCACAGTCTGTGAGTCTTAATACAATAATTAAAAACAATACAAAGGCCTACAGTCTTTCAGTACTTTTTTTGTGTATTTTTGAACCCTTTTTTAGAGGGTCCAAGCAATATATATAGATCTCTCCACCACTTGAAATCCAATAACCAAAAAGATTCCCCAAGCATGGGTCATGTCGCCTATCATAATGATTCTTAAAGATAATTTCACTAGAAAGATTCTAAAACATGACATTTCATTACCTTGAAAAAAGTGTGCCCTTCTGTAAATGATTGAAGTGGTACCGTAGTGGAAGTAGTGAAATTCCCATGAAGACATGTGTCTAATCATCTAAAGAATTGGTTAGGACACGTGGAGTAGAGGTGGGGCCTCTCATTCTTCCTTCCTTCTTTTGAGACTAAAATCACTGCAAAGATGACACGTGGAGAAGAGGCAGGGCCTCTAGTCCATTCTTCCTTCTATTACAACTATGATCTCCATGGAGGTGACATGTGGAGAAGACCATTCCTAAAGCATTGACTACAGGGCTTGGCCAAAAGTGTCTATGGAATGATGCAATGTGGCACATGGGCGGAGCTCAAAGATGAAGCTAAGGAGAGATAATCCTCAAAGGAACACATTGCAGAGGTGTGGTGCAAGTGGATGAAGGCGCTACTAAAATTAAACCCAAAAATATGCGACATTACAAAGTGTGGGCTGAGGTGATGTAAAATATGATAATATCAACCCAGAGTGAGCTTAAGAATTTTTAAATCCATAGCTTTTGGTGAATATCAGGGGCATTTTTCCTATGGAATGGAAACCCAAATTTTGTGGTTTGAAGACCAAAGCCTTATCTGTTGAGAAATAATCAAAGCTTTGAAATTATAGTTTGCAGAGGTAGCCAATTGGCTTTAGATGGCATCAATAGAGTGCACAAATTCTCTTGCACCTCGTGGAGATAGATAATTTTTTTGAATGATAGCTCCATAGAAATCCTAGACTCAGACTCAAGATGGAAAAGAAGTCACGTTATCAAATGTATGACACCTTGAATGTCTACTACTATGGGAGGTTGACTGAACTTTTGGAAAGTAGATAAATTCCATTGCTTTTCCTTGATCATTGCTGCAATATGCTCCGTCGTGGCCACTGAATTGTCAGGGAGAAAAGGGGAAGGAAAGCCCAACTAAGTCAAGTGAGAAAATTGCATCTACATAATATTCATATCTAGATTCAGTGAAACCAAAAAACTATTAGCTTGGAGGATTGCTGCATTATAATAGATGAATTCCTTTGCCCCTTTGGTCGCCAAACTCTGATCATCTATCCCCACCTTTTCCAAGTATGCATTTGTCACCATGTACAATTTCTCTAGCAATTTTTTGGCCTTGGGCACCTTTTCAACAATGAATTGTGGAACCTTCTTGATGGTACCACACACCTCCTTGCTTAATTTTTTTGCATCCACCATGAATTGTAGGGTTGGTTGCAGGGACAAACAAAAAGACTTAACCTTCTCCCAATATGAGGCATGTAATTGTTGAGGCACCAAAAGGGAATCCGATTGAGGAACAACGAGTTTGGAAGGAATTTTCAAAAAGGTCCATCTCTACCTCTTTAAACTCGATGTCCTACATCAACTCTTCAATATTTTTGTTTATTGTGGAGAGCTAGTCCCATAGAGTTTCCAACTTTATATCCATTATTTTCAATAGCTCCTTAGCTTGACCTGAAGTTTCAGATTCCTTTCCTAGAGAGAGTTTTATTTCTTGGATCTCCTTTTTGAATTGAGCCTATCAGTCCTAGAAATCCTCCTTCTACTACATTTCCTACTCCAATTGAGCTTGTTGATCTTGAATCTCTTTGTCCTTTGTTTGGGATTCCCTATCTACTTGAGCCAACCAGTCTTGAATTCCTCTACTTTCCTACTAAAGATTAGTGATCAGGTTGGGATCCTAGGATTGGAAATTTCTAGTTCCTCCTATAGTTTGGAATTTTTCACCTATGCTTGTTGAGACAAGCGTGCAATTTCAGCATACTTAAGCTTTTACTTATTTTGCAGGATCTCCATTCTTTCTTTAACATTCTTGAGCTCATATACTCTCTTCTTCAGTTGATGACTCTGCTTCAAAAATTCCATCGCCTCAACCCTATGAGTTTCCTCCATTAGTTGAACTTTTTCTTGTGGTTGGGTTAAGCGTAGATCAATCCCCACAACATGGATTATATAATCCTTAGGTTGCATTTTCCCTTAAGATTTGATGATGTTGGGTGACATAGTTGCAAGCATTATTGATCCCTGAACCTCATTAAAGAGGGTTTGCATGCATGACTTAGTAGGCTTAGCAACATCCTTTTCCCTTCTTTTGTAGACTCTTTTAGCTTTTTATGCCTTAGTCATGGTATTTTGCACAAAAAATTATGTTGGTGATCTAATTTTATTGCAAACAAAGGGCACACTAGGAGGAAGAGAAAAAGGGAATGAAATCATTACAAACTCGTATGATGTTTTCTTTGGCAGAGTGACCATCAATGGGGAGAAAGGGGAAATGCTATGCTAGGGTCTAGTTGGGGAAGCAATGGAAGTACTCACAAGGGGCGATGGTAGTAGCAAAGAGGCAAAGGTTACCATCTGATGGACAGGGCTTAGAGATGACACGACATAAGTAAAATGGTTTGGAATAGCAGGTTTAGATTGAGCCCCAAAAAAAGATGGAAAAAACCATGAGGGAGTAAAATCTTCTTGTCTAATTGGAGAGAAGGGAGATTGGGAGAAACCTCATGTGGGTGTGGAAGCAGAAAATGATAGGATGACACTCAAATTAATTGGAGACACATACACAACAATGTTAACCAGAGACTAAGAAGTGAGAAGAGAGGGAGAGAAAGATACTTGAATTACTATATGATCCAATCCTTGGCTTGTTGTAAGCACCTATAAGTTTTCTCCTGGGGTGGCATCGGTGCACAACCTCTTCTCAAGTGGAGAATTGTTTGTTGACCTCCTACAATGATCTTATAACTAGGATTTTACAACCATGATTCAGAGATTGGACATCTAACTTGAATAGTTATTTGATCATTGTGGAGGTGCATTTAACTTGTCAACCTAGGGACGTAGACTTGAAATGGGTCAACATTGTATGTGCACTAGGAATTCTCAAGTAGCCATCTCTAATCTACAACTAAGGAACACACAATACTAAAAGTAAATTGAAGGAAGGAAATAAAGAAAATGCTAAAGATTAACCAACAACTAAGCTCAAATGAAATCCATAACAAGAATAAAGATCTGGATGAATAGACATGAAACTACTCTATCTGCTTTGGTTGTAGGAACATAAACAAAATGGACTTCTAATGGATACAAGAATAGTTGATGCTAGGTTTCAAACTATGTACAAAACAATAAATAACTACTAAGCTAATTACTCTAAAGAAAGGATTACTCACCAAGTGAAACCCCTTGGATGAGCATCCAATAAAACCAATACAAACTCAAATACTCAAATTTAGACTATCATCTCATTCATTGGAAATTATGTAAACAGAGTAATCAACATGGCTATATTGAAAAGTAGAGTATGATCAATACATTATCAATGTCATTTTTCAACAACAATAAAGAACTAAGAAATTGTAACCTCAGAAGGAGATTAAAATCCATATTTATTCTACCAGCTAAATAGGGTGGTCAAATCCCACTAACTGGGAGGGCACCATTTAGGGAAAGCAAGAAAAAGAGTGGCAGAGCGGTTATGTCTACAGGGAATCTAGTCAGACATGCATGCCCAAGCGTGGACTCAACACTATAGTAATGCCCGTGATTGCTCAATTCCATAAATACAAGGCGATTACAATTGACTGCCATGGGGAATCTATTGTCATCGTCCTTTAGTTGCTCCTTTGAACGATTCCCCTGCATGATCATCTATCGGTTTCCTTTCCCAACTTAGCATCCACCAATTGTGCCTTGCATGGTAATGTCAGTATGCTTGATAATTGCACATCTAAAATCACCTTAGAGAACATTCATCAATCACACGCAAAATTAATAAAGATAATTTGCATAATATGTTAATGTCATTAAAACTTCACAAGGATAGGATAAACCCAATGTCAATGGTTTGAGAGAAACACTATACAAAATATTAACATTTGAGGACTAAAGTTCATGAAAATGCCAATAAATGGACTATAAATTCTATCCAATATTTAATAAAAAATAGGGTTACCCTTGGCCTCTTAGTAGCCCATGTTTATGGTAACACAACTTCTACATGAGGTGTAGTCACTTGTGAGCTCAGTGGAGTTTTGCTGGGCTATTTTGCTTCTTCTCCAACCTTCTATATTTGGGCCTTTCATGCCTCTTTTCTTTTCATTATTGTTGTTACTTCCTTTGGATCTACCTCCTAATCTCCACTTGCATCAGTATCCTCATACTCTTTGGTCCAAATCTCATCAAATTTGTCATCCATGTCAAGCTCCTGGAACTTGTCATCAAGACACTTGGTCTCTTGATGATAAATCCAAAATTGGGTGATTTTATCCTCTCCATTGGTAATTCTTGGCCAATTGATTATAAAGGATGGCTCCAATTTTTCACTTGTCATTGGGCTTGGCCAAAGGGAAATAAAAGGAAAGCCAAGGAAATCTCTAGTCATTAGTGGGAACATAGGCTAGGTCTACAAGGATATTTTGGTCCCTCGTTTGCGGACTCCACTGAACCTTCCAGTAAGGCTAGAAGCTATGAGTCACTTTAACATTCATCTCTGCTAAGTCATTATCAGGATTGAATTCCCACTTGTCACAAATCAACACTAGCCCTAGACAAGCAAGCTTTGTTGTTAGTAGACCTTGTGTTTGCTTCTTCACCATTATTACCATACCGAAGCTTAAGGGGCATTTGAAAAAGCCTTTCTTATTCTTTCTCCCACAAAAAAGATGTCTATAATCACCAGTTGCCTAAATACCTCAAGGGCCAACAACCTATTTGTGACACAAATCGGTAGCTGGAATGGCTCCTTAGTAAAACCACGCAACCTAAAAAATGAAAAATCCTCTCCGGGAACCAGTCGTAGGGAGGGTCAAAACTTCTCATCCATCCTACTTGCTTGGATAAGAAATGATAACATCCAACCTCACCCTCCTTATTAAAATAATGCAATATAAAATTAAGGAAAAACTCCAAAAATGTGTAATAATCATGAGTTATGGAAAGGAGAGGAGTCCAAACAATAATTGGATTCCTAACCCCACTTTCATCAAGGATAGACAAACCCATACAGTTTCTAAAGAAATTAGGGTTTTGGTGCAAAAACATGTGAGCAAGAAAAGAAGAAAACTTGAATCTATACTGTGTGTTATATTCCTTGAGTTGGTTCAACATTTCTCAAACAATGGTCTCCGCAAAGTCATACTAGAATAGAGAATGTTGTCTTCTTAACTAAAAACCCAAACCCATTTGAAACTCATGCACCTCTTTTTCATTGTCTAGGCCGTAAATGAAATCCATCATAGAGAAGACATCTTGCAGGTCTGAGTAGAAAAAATTATGCACAATTAGAAACTATGGTTGGTACTTATCATCCTTAGACATTTTTGTTTCTTGATTATGAAAACTTAGAGCATGGTTTTTTGTTCTCTAGAGTTTTTCTGAGGAACCTATAGTGAATTTATCTAGCTCTTCTTTTCCTTGCCTCATAGGGATACATAACATATCCCTAATAGCTTCAACACTAATTCTACCCTCAGCTTCTAGCCCTCTATGACGCTCATATCCGGATTGAAATTCTAGGCACATTCATGAACCAATTCTGGGTAGTGATGCATGAAGGGAACCATATACTACAGAAGAACACATAACCAAAAAATGTATGCCAAAGATTCTTGGTTTTTAACCTTGAAATTTTTCATTCTTTCACAAGCTATCTCCCTAAGACCCTTAGGGTTAGTTTTGAGATCAAGGTCATAAATATTATCCCATTATTCCACTATCGAGACCTTGTTCCTATGGGCATCCTTCTGTGCGACCCATGTGTGAGGCCATTTTGAATTTTCCAACATCCCTAGAGTAGCATAAGAAATGTTACTCAAAACATGGGCCATTGGTTTTGTTAAGAAGGCATCAAACATGCTTCCAACCGCCTCTTTTTGTGCTACCATCTTAGGATTCTGCTACTAGGAGATTCTAGAGACTTTTGCAAACACACAATTTCTCTCCACAACTCATACTTGAATTTTTACTTAAAAAACTATGTAATAAAATTTCCTCACAGTCCTCTTCCTTTACATGCAACTTAGCCTTTTCTAATTCAGGAGTTAGAAATATTAGCTATTTCTAGCAATAAATTCAGCACATACCGTTGGCTCTTTCGTGCATGCAAAATGAATTCCATTGTTTTGAAAAGACAAAAATTCATAATGAGAATTAGCCATCATGTCTTATGGCACCATTTCTTGGGAAATTGAGCCACAAATTGAAGGCATACAAAAATTTTTGCATGTTGTTTCATTTAATAACTTTAGAAGAATGATTAAGAAAAAGGGCATAATAATTGCAAAAAAATATTTGAGTACATTCTTGGAGAGTGAAAAGTGTCCACAGCATGACACTTAGCACTCGACCATGTGGACTACCACTTGCACTTGCCACAAGTTTTAGCTGCTTAATTAACCCATCTTATTTTGCATGCAACACACACAACCTGGTGGGATTTTTGAGTTTACACCTGTGGTGGGATTTTTGATTTTGTACCTCAGTCAACATCATGCTTATCACATGCATTGTACCTCAACTACCTCTATAAATAGACCTACGGATAGTTGCAAAATTCATACTTGGTAATTGGGCTTAGTGATAGAGGCATATGATATTCCTATTAGGTTAACTAGCAATAGGTCTCAAGCAACTTTTCTAGGAGAAATTTCCAGTAGATGTTTGAAATGTATGACAAAGAATAAGCATTCTTTGGCCATAATTGCAATGAAATGGGTACTGGGGAAAGACTGTATAGAGTATGAGGACAAGTATCATGTGAAAACTGATATTTGTTCTCATTTTGTTGCCTCTTTTCTTGACATTGAGGTATTGAAGCAGATGATACTAAAGCTTACCATGGAAATTTTTACCAAACACTATCTCAGAGGCCTTGGTGAAATTGTAATGAATGTAGTATATGGCCTTGGTATTCTCATAGCAAGTGATATCCACCGTCATAAGGAAGAGGATGCGGTGGCACCTTGGGTGCCATTTCTAAGTAGATTTCACATGATGACCATTGGGGAACATCGCCAGAGGGTGTGTCATGCCTACCATTTCTTTCTAAGGTGCTACAATGTAGTGCTTTTTTGTGACGTGGAGTGGTATACGGATTTCAGAAACCTGGTATTTCCTCCTCCACTTGTTGTTGTCAATGCTTTGCTACCCCTGCTGTTGTTCCTATTGAACCTATTGCTCCTGATTATGATGATGCTCCTGCTGTTTGAATGAACTCTTTTCTCCTCTCTATTTGTATATATATCTCAAAAATTTTCTAATATATATATATATATATACTCGAAAAGCTTGGCTAAGTGTCATTTTGAATTGTAATATCTCAAAGTCTATATTACTATATAATGAATATTCAACTCTTTTGTCAATTTTTCTATCTCCTTTTCTTTTCTCTACTTCTTGTATGATGGGTTCCATTTAATAAAGACTCATCCGAAAAAAACACACAATTTTTTTTTACATAATTACATATTTGCATAGGTAAAATGGTTAATAGAGCTAATGAAACAATTTCAGGTGAATTCCATTGATAGGAATTCCCAATGCTTCTTTTTCCATATTTTCTAATTCAAATGCATTATGTTGCTTGCATTTAATAATGTAGAAAGGACCTTCCCACAAACTATCAAATTTTCCATGTTGGCCAGGCTTTGTGGCTCTTTCATGAAATTTAAGCACCAAATCCCCGCACTTAAGAATTTGTTCATGTTTGAATATAGCTTCCAGGGTTGTCATTTTGTGGAAACTGAAGTCATTTCCATGGTCCACATGTTTATATCTAGTTATACCAACAGATAAAGTGAAATATTGTGTGTTACTGATAGAATATTTGAAGAAAAGGATTCCAGTCAGTCAGTCAATCTATCTACTTCATTGGATCATTGTTTCGAGTTGTGGATCCCTGTGATTTCCTGGTGAGCACGTACATTATCTTATTACTAATTGTTTTGGTGTTTCTTTAGTTGTTGGATGAGCTTGGAGGTTTGGTAGGATGTTTGCTATTTATTTGTTCATTGCAACTGACTCAGTGAAAGTAATGTGTTGTGGATCCCTGAAAAGTAAAATTCAAATGATTGGTGCACTCGTGAGTATTTTTTTGAGTCACATCATTATATTGGTCAACAGTTTTAGATCCACATTGAAAACTTAATTGTAAACTTGGGCCGACAGTTGATAATATTTCCAAGTTTTATCAAGGCCAACCTATAGCGATTCTATTTCTAGATGTGGATATATATAAGAGATTCAATATATCATTTTGATATTTATGAAAGAAGTGTGGTGGTGTGTCATGATCATCAAGAAGAGTGATTAGGCGATGTGCACAGTTTCACTTGTGCATTAATATTTTTGTAGTGAGAGTTGTGCAGAGCAGAGCAGAATTGTTGAATCAGTCTGAAGGATAGAAGATTGTCATCAGAGCTTAATTGGAACTGTAATTAGGAATTGAGGATGTTATTTCATCAGTTCACTCTTTTGGATTTATTTTGAATCATTGTAGGGTAGTGAGCCCATCAATTTTGAGCAATGAACTCTAGGTAGTGAACCTGAATGCAAGTGCATTCTCATTTTGTACTTCTTAATTTGAGTATACTCATATTATATTGTGGATTTGGCCATCCACCATGGTTTTTCCCCTAACAAGGTTTCCACATAAAATTTTTGGTGTTATGGGGTTGAGATTATTTTCATTTTGTTGATGCATGTTTCTTTTATTGAATGGTTAAGTAAATTAAATCATAGAATAATAAATTTTATTTTTTTCTCAACATTGATTCACCCACCCTCTTAGTGTTGATTGTTTCCAACAATTGGTATTAGAGCTAGTTCCTCAGAAGAAGTCTTATAGCTTGGGGAGATCTTGGAAGGTGTTTTTCAATGGACACAAGTAGTCTTCAACATCAACTTATGGTGGCCCTAGATGATCTTGACCAGATAAAATTTGAGAATCGGGAACTGTAAGAAAATATTGAGAATGTAGAAAAGTTTATCTAGTCACTAAAAGAAAAGATCAATGAAACAAGGGAGAAAAAAAAGGAATTATGTGGTTAGACTAAACAGAAGAACAAAGATATGGAAGATGAACAACTCAGTTTGGCTTTGAAGGAGAAAACAAAAGAATGTGAAATTCTTTCCAAAGAAAATGCTTCCTTGAAGCGAGAGATGGAATCCATCATGATGAGAATGACCAAGGAGATCGAGGATAGGAACCAGAATGAAGAAAAGGTTGCACATTCTTTGAAGGAAAATTCTGAACAATGCAGTCGACTAGATAATGAATTGGAGCAATCCACGAACAATGAAGAAATCCTTGAAAAGTAGCTTGATGACCTCAGAGATGAACTTGCTATAGAAAATGAGTATAAGGAGAAATTCAAAGCAAGATTAGCCAAACTTGATGAACTGATTAAAGGACTATAAGAGAGGGGGACCACCACATGCAAGACCCTAGGTCATAGAGGGTTGAGGCATGAGAGGCTGCCCTAACTTACCTCAGCTAAGTGTATGTTTAGGGTGTGAGGATGAGAATGATGAGAAATTTTGGGGTCCTGTGATCACTCTACAATCTGAGTTTCAATTTGGGGCTAGGCTAGTCGATCTTTAGGTCCAACTATATGCCTCAGGGAGCTCTCAACCCAAGGACGTTAGCACAGACTTCAGACGATAGTGCGGTGCATTGGTGTCTTAGAAATGCGTTGTGGTCCATATGGCTAGACAACAACTAAGACAAGGTTAAACACCCTAGGATGACTTATTAGCCTAGCTTAACTACTTTTAAGAGGAAAAAATAACACTATGAAATATGAAAAGTATAAGTGAAGGTGATAGAACAAGTATACCAAAGCCAAGGTGATGAAGATGATCTCGTAGAAGACCCTATTTTCCAGTTAGCTCCTTTAAATGAATCCACCTACACATAGTAAGAGAGAGAATGTTGGGGGGTGGTTGTATAGGGGTTTTCCTTAGTCAGACCCCCATTTAGGTGTTCCTACCTCAATGAACAACCAATGGAAAAGATAAAGGAATGATGAAATACAAGCACTACCAAAAATAGTACTATGCTACTCAGCCAAATGATAGAGGAAAGGAGAGGGAAGCTTACTACCTCCATCAAGAGAACTCAAGGTTGCTTGGGGGAGAAATGAGAGGAACTCAAGAATTTGCTACAATGGTGTACTCCCAAGCTTGCTCTACTGATGTGATGGAGTGTAATATTGCTGCTATGGAATGCTTGGAATGCTAGAATGCGAGTACAAAATGAGCTTGAAATTATGTAGAGCCCTTCCAATCTTCATCCAACCTCATAATAAAAGTTCAAAGACTTGATTATGAAGGAATGAGGAAAGAAACAACCATATTCAAGTCGGGTGGCAAAAGGAGGCGTTACAACTTCACTGCCAACGAGAAGAATAATGCCTCTACTGCCTCAACCATAGGAATCTACCAGGGACGTAAGCATGCCACATGGATGTCCCCAACCAAAATTCCTCCACTGACATAAAAAATGAGTGCCAAGTGGACTGCCATCAATAGAATTAAGTGAATTAAGCCTTTGATTAAGGTTTTCTAAAGTGTAATAAGGCAAAAGGGGGAATTGCACCTAGGGTGCAAATTCACTCTTATACATTTTTCCCCCATGTTGGTGAGCACAATTACTTATGATTGATTGGTAAAGTAGATCAAGAAGAAATTAGGGTTAGAAAAGTATACCTGAACTATCAAGGATGCAAAAAGTGATTTGGTGAACCCAAAGATGTAAGGAAAACAAAGGAATCCATAGCTGCTTGAAACTATGAAGTTGGAACAACAAAGTGCCTTGTAGGCCCATAGACTTGCAAGGAGGAAACCTCCAAGATCCCTCACATGGAGGAAGAACCAAGGAAGTAGACTTTGCAGAGTCAAGAAGAGGTGACATGTCTACCTATAGATAGAACATGTCAAAAGTGGCAACACATCTACCTGCAGATAGAGCGTGTCTAAAGCATCAATGTGTCTACCCACAGATAGAACACATCTAAAAGAAACAACATACCTACCCATAGATAGGACATGTATAAAGTGTCAATGCATCTACTCACAGATAGAATAAATCTAAAAGCAGTGACACGTCTACCCATAGATAGAACATGTCTAAAGTGTCCAGTCATGCAAATTGAAAAAATTTTGAAGGGTTCCTTGGGAACCCTTCAAAAGGAGAGGGGTCCCCTCAAGGGACACACTGTTTGAAATATCAAGGTCTAATTAGGCTGCACCCAAGCTAGACCTAAAAGGACAAATAGAGCAAGTCTAGTCATGCTTCCCCCAGGCTAGACGTGCAAGATTCTATTCGTTATGAAGGATTTTTAAGAAATGGTTCTTGAGGAACTAGTTGTAAAAGAGGGGGGTCCACTCGAGGGACACACGATTCAAAAGTCACCATCCTAGGGTAATTCATCATCAAGGGATCCTTTTAAAAGATGTTCACTTCATCAAGGAATTTGAAAGGAAGGTCATGGCCCCATGCGAGGGGTAGTCAAAATAGTTCCCACTTTGGAGGAAGGTCTTTAGGTCCTTTCTTTATAAACCCATGATGAAGGAAACACATTTTTTTAGGGTTCCAAGTTGAGAATGCACTTCCAAGGAAAAGGTATTGTGAAGATTTTCAAGAAAATAATCATTGGTGGTGAATTTATTTTTTGAAAGTTGGAATGTTAAAAAAAATGTCACATAGGAGGGAGAACTTAAGCAAAGAAGAGAGAAAGATAAAAAGGAAACAAAAAACACAAACAAAGAGCACAGGGGGATCTAGTTTAGCGGGGTCAGATCTTTCCAAGCTCATAAAATAGTAGGTAACTTCAATACAAGGTGAAAGATCATCAATCCCCAACTAGATCAAGAATAATGCATGAAAAAAAAAATTAAAAAAATTAAAAAATGGGTCAACATGGAAGGGAAGCCTAAATTCCCCCAACGCTTTGCATCATCCCCAATTTATCAAAAATCAAGCACAAAGATGGAAGAATGAAGGTAAAAATAGAAGAAGGTCAATGACACAAAAACCATGCCTATATCCAAGCACCAACAAGGGTAATGAGGGTCATCCAGGCACACATAACATGGGTACGGGGGAACACATCACAAGACACACACATAAGATTAAGAAAAAGGGGGCCTCCTAACACTGCTTGGCTAATAGGTTGTATGCTTCCCAATCCAAATATTTCTAAGGAGAAGAAGGACAAGCCTACAAAGGTGGAATGTTAAGAGGAGGGACATCTGACCCTCTCACAGTAAGGGCCAAGGAAGAGGGCCCCTTAACGTCCTCTCCATTGAGTTCTTGTGGAGTGAAAGTCAACAATTTTGTGAAGATCGCTGATAGAGTCAAGACTTCATCCACAAAGTTAATCATGCACCCCATGGGAGCACCATGTCTTACTTCAACAGAGGAGATGGGCTATGCCTAAGATCCATCACTAGGATCACCGAGCGATTTGGGAGTGGTGATAAACTCAAGAGAGGTTGAGACTAGTTTTGTCACAAGGAAAAAATAGGTCAGCATAGAGCCACCTTGCAAAGGTGGGATCTTCCTACATCCTTTATCATGAGAAGGACTAGCCCCTTCCTTCTTCATAGGAGAAGATGAACTCCCCATAGAAAAAGCTATAGGCATAGAGGAAGAAGAGGACAAAACCACAATGGATATGACCAAAGTGTTAACCATATCCAGGAGTTTTGGGAAGGGCTGAATATCCAAAATGGACATCAACAAAGGAAACTCCATCGAAGGAGTGATAAAAAATTGTACCCAATTAAGGTTAGGGGGTTTCATGCTCACCATAGGAGTCGAGAATGGATCATGAAGAAGAGACACAATAGGAGAAGAGGTAGAAAACACTACAAAGGCCCCTAAAGTGGGGGCGGTTGTTTCTTCTTCCTTCTGTTGCAAAGCGGCCTACTTGGCTAGGAGGGCCTTTCTTTGACGCTTGATCTCTCGTGCAAGGTGGTTCCTATGAATCTTTGAGTTAGAAGCCACAACTTGTGAAGGGACAAGAGTTTCTTGCTTGACCATAGGGACATCCACTACAACCGTTTCAGGCAAAGGAACAAATTCCTATGTAGGAGTAGGGGGAGAAGGCTGAGGAGTGATGGAAGGAGTCGACTCAAGAGCCTCAATAGTGGGCCTCTTTCCACTCACTACCTTAGGGGTAGGAGTAGTAGGAGGCCACAGGCTAAATTCTCTACGAGAACCTTTCTTTCTATTGTACAAGTAGTACCATGGTCCTAGAAATTCATTAGGAAGATCCATGATTCTAATCTTGGGGGCCTACGCTAAGGAGGAATCATCGGATTTAATGGATAGCCATTGGAATTGCTCATCCAGTACTCTTCCCAAGAAAGGGGAGAGGATGGGGTAGTTTGTGGAAGGGTCATCTTCCCTTTACCTTTATGGGAAGAAGAGGGAGCTGCTATGGACTTCTCCTCTTTCTTCGGGGAAGAGGGAGTGGATGGTGTAACCTTCTCTTTAACTTTGTGGGAAGGAGAAGGGGCTGATATGGACTTCTCTTTCTCTTCTAGAGGAGTAGTCATAAGCACAGGCTTCTCCTTCTCTTCCCAAGAAGAGGAGGTAACTAGCTGCTCCGTCATAGGAAGGGTCAACCTCACCTCCCCTTTTCCTCCAATTTTATACTTTACATAGTTCTTGTAAAGTAGGTCGATTCTTAGAGGAAGCAAATTGATTAGAGAGGGCCAAAAGTTATCCAATGAATACCCACTGTGAGATGCCAAAGACTAATAGTTGGTATCATCCACTACATGCATGACACACTCATGGGAAAAATTTAAGCAATTGTGGATAATAGAAGTGACCCCATTCATGGAATCCAACCAAGGAATTCCTAGCTTCACTCTAAATAGGTCTAACTCTAGAATAATGTCAAAAATTGTGTCAACGGTCCTAGGTCCAACTAGGACAGACAAAGTGATCGAGCCATAAGGTTTGAGATTCATACCATTGTGGGTACAGATGGTAGATCTTGTTTCTCCATAATTTTATTTTTGCAGTGAGTTCAATACCAAGGTTTCCTTAGTAACAACATTCACATGGCTTGTGGGGTCTATCAAGACTCCTGTCACAATGTTACCATTGATACGAGTGGGAATGTAAAGAGGTGAGGGCTTGTTGGTCAAGGGTAGATCCTGTGTTGTAAATGTAACATCCGACAAACTGGATGAGGGTGAAATAGTGGAAGTTACCATGACCATATTTACATAGGCCCCAGGTTGAGAAGCAAAATCAATGGGATCGACAATCATGTTAGCAGAATGTGACATAAATGGGTCTGTATATATCTACAATTCACTATTTTCTTTCGTCACTAATCTATTCATGTTATGTTTATTCCCATTGAGATGAATGCTACCATCCTCAATGTTGTCTTGTATTTCATGACACAACTACATGCAACATTCGGTATCATGTCCATTAACACGATGGTACTAATAGTAAGTGCTCCCATCATACTAGTTAGTGTAAGGTTCCTTAATGGGATTAGGGGTCGGTGGAGTTATGATCTTATCTCTCAACAACTTCTGTAAGATGGAGGTATAATATTTTGATAACTTTGTGAACTTTTGATTGTGTTTGAGGCCATTTTCATTAGGAGTGAATACTATATTCACAATGGCTTTTCCTTTTTTGGAGATTGATACAATGGATTTCCCTTCAGAACGGGAGTTCCAAGAATATCCCCTGAACTAAGCAATTGTCTATTGGTACTCTCATAACACTACACACAATGCACGAAAGAGGGATATTTCATCAAGGAAAACTTCTCTTGCCAAGGAATTTGTAAGTTGCCTATGAATACCTTCTGTATGTCAGAGTTGGGTAATTGATATGAGATTTGTGAAAGAAGTGCTTGATAATGCACTATGAAATTGGTGATCTTCTCATTGTCTCCTTGCTTACATTGGATGAGATTTGAGAAGGTCATCTTCAACCTGATGTTTTCTTGGAACTACCTAAGGAATTGGTTAACAAGTTGATCGAATGAGAAAATAAAATTATTAGGGAAGGAACAGTACCACTCGAGTATTGTGTCCTTGAGAGATTGGGAGAATAGTTTAGCCATCAAAGCATCATGATGGAAGAAGTCAGTACAAAGAGTGTTAAAGGTAGACATGTGTGTATGCTGATCCCCCTTAACACTAAACTTCTAAAACTTTGGAATATCCATTCCTTGAGGGAAGGGAGTGTTTAAGATAGTGACTGACAAAGGACTATCTCAAAAGAAGGGTTCAAAAATGGGCTAGGCCGAGGCTTGGGAAAGGTTCAGTAACTGACTCTACATCTTACCCATATTCTAAAGTAGAGTATTCAAAATAGGGTCGTTAGAAGAAAGAGGGCTAGAGGAACCACCTCCTCCATAACCATCACTAGGTCCATTTCCAAAACTACCGCTAGTGTGACTTTGACCAGAACCACTACCAAAGCCACCACCACTGGTAGGGCCACCGCTGGAACCACCGCTACAACCTTCGCCAAAACCACATCCACCAGCACTAGCTCTACTACCGAATCCACCATTGCTACCAAATCCCCCATCGCCTATCCTACCAAGATCTCCACCACCAGAGGTGAAAAAATGGGTAAAGCTAAAGCCCAATGGGATCTTATTCACCTTGATAGTTTCTAGTTGTTTAGGGATGGAAGGGACTAAATTGGCCATGTATACAAAAGTGGGAGGCATTTATACTCCTAGTTGTCTCTCGTGTTCTCCGAAGGTTATTCCTTGTGCAAAAAAAAAGTTTCCCAAAGGAGCGCATGCTTCGATGATACCAAAGAGACTAATCAGAAGCTCAACACTTGTTCAATATTTGTTCATCATGTGTTTTAATTCATTGACAACCTGAGTGGCTCTAACCATCTTCAAATTTCTTTCCAAATGATTTTCAAGGTCGCCCAACCCCCTTGTAAGGGTGGACACATATTCAACAGGGATTTGAATGTTCTCATGCTCATCCACCGATGATGGTGTGGGAGATGTAGGAGGAGTGGGAATGTGATTGGTCTCATCAACAAACCACGTCTCATTCCTCGATAACTATTCTTGCTCGGCCAAACTAATGGTGGGACCAAAGAAAAGACCTATAGAGGTATCAAGTGAGACTTTCATTCTATCCATCGAGAGGCGTCATATACTTCTCCTCACAATATGCCTAGAAGTTGTGGACTGGGTTGTGATGCTTATAAACCTTCACAACACATGAGGTCACAACAACCACAAAATATCTAAAGTGAGTTTTGACACCAATGGATGAATAGATGTTGGTTCATGTCGGGTTCACCAAAAATGTAAGAGATGGGGACCACCACATGCAAGACCCCAGGTCATAGAGGTTTGAGACATGAGAGGCTGCCCTAACTTACCTCAGCTAAGTGTATGTTTAGGGTGTGAGGATGAGAATGATGAGGAATTTTTGGGTCCTACAATCACTTTGCAATATGAGTTTCAATGTGGGGCTAGGTGAGTCGATCTTCAGGTCCAACTTTGCGCCGCAGGGAGCTCTCTTCTTGAGGATGTCAACACAGACTTTGAACAATAGTGGGGTGTGCTGACGTCTCATAAATGCCCTATGGTCCATATGACCAGAAAATAGCTAAGATGAGGTTAAAAACCCTAAGATGACTTATCAACCTAGCTTAACTACTTTTAAGAGGAAAAAATAACACTATGAAATATGAAAAGTATAAGTGAAGGTGGTAGAACAAGTATACCAAAGCCAAGGTGATGAAGATGATCTTGTAGAAGACCCTGTTCACTAGCTAGCTCCTTAAAATGCATCCACCTACACAAAAAAAGAGAGATAATGTTGGGGGGTGGCTATATAAGGGTTTGCCTCAGTTAGACCCTCATTTAGGTGTTCTGACCTCCATGGATAGTGAATGGAAAAGATTAAGGAATGATGAAATACAAGCACTACAAAAAATAGTACTATGCTACTCAATCAAATGATAGAGGAGAGAAGAGGGAAGCTTACCACCTCCACCAAGAGCACTCAAGGTTTCTTGGGGGAGAAATGAGAGGAACTCAATCCTTTTCTGCAATGGCATGGTCCCAAACTTGCTCTGCCGATGTGATGGAGTGTGATATTGCTGCTATGGAATGCTTGGAATACTAGAATGTGAGTGCAAAATGATCTTGAAGTGATGTAGATCCTTTCCAATCTCCATCCAACCTCTTAATGCAAGTTCAAAGACTTTATTATGAAGGAATGTGGAAAGAAACGACCATATTTGGGTCGAATGGATGGAGGTGTTACAACTTCGCTGCCAATTGGAAGAGTAACACCTTTGTTGCCTCAGCCGTAGGAATCTTTCAGGGACATAAGCGCACCACATTGACATCCCCAAAAAAATGCCTCCATCGACACACAAAATGAGGGCCAAGTGGACTGCCATCAGTAGGCTTAAGTGAATTAAGTGAATTAAGCCTCCGACTTAGGTTTTCTAAAGTGTAATAAGGAAAAAGTGGGAATTGCACCTAGGGTGCAAATTCACTCTTATACAAGGAATGAGGACTGATGGTGATAGACGAGGGCTTGGATATGAAGAAGGAGAAAGTTCCAGATTTGGAAAAAGGAATTCCAAACAAGGAAGATTCATACAAGGAATTCAAATGAAAGGAACCAAAATAAATCCGGTAAGGCAACCAAATGCTCAAAGATTTAATGGCTATTGTTATGTCTGCAACAAATTTGGTCATATGGCTTCTCATTGTAGAAGCAGGGTGAACACAAGTAGACCATCATTATTAGGTCAATGTTTTAATTGCTATAAGTATGGTCATAAGTCAAGTGAATGTAGAATTGTGATGAATAAATTTCATAGAGATCTCATATGCTATGCATGCAATAGATTTGGGCACATTGCTAATCAATGTAGATCAAGTCAAAATTAGTGGAATAGTTGGTCTGGATAGAGAAATGTCATGTGCTACAATTACAATAAATTTGGCCACATCACTAGATTCTATTGGAACATAAGAGGTACAGTAAAATAGAACATGCAATAGGATGTTAAAGGAAAAGGAAAAGTCACTACTGATGAGATCAAGAAGCAAATGTAGAAGAAATGGGTGAAGAAGGATCCCTCTGTAGAAGGAAATGGAATTGCACCAGAAGCAAATTTTGGCAATACCTTAGGGAATTAATTTTAGGTCTTTTGCATAGGAGGATCTATCAAGAAAAACTCTTAAACCCCCTCTTGCAAGTGAATGATACTAGAATTTGGATATTCCAGTAGGAGAGTTGATAATTTTCAGATGTTGTTCAACTAGTTAGAAGCATTAGTGAAGAATATTGGAGATCTACATAAGAGTCATCTATCTTGGTGCCTAAAATGAAGAAAACTAGATGAGTTAGGGAAAGAGCATTTATTGCAAAATAAATGAGTTAGGTATGTGGACAATAAAAAGAATGAATTCAATCCTCATTTGTCATATTGCATTTGGAGAAAAGTGGTTTGGAGAGCTCTAAAGTGACCATTGCAAATTTGTGGAGAGACTCAAGCTTGAAGGAGAATTTGTAGTCAAATTCCATTTTTGTCCCCAAAAGGTATTTATTGAAAACCTATAAATTTGTGTGATTGAAATCATGTCTACTCCTCTGGTAGTCAAAGTTAAGGATAGGCTGCATCCAAAGTTCAAATGGCATCTATATAAGTCCATAGATACAGAACCCTTAGGTGCATTTTCATCCGTGTCATATAGAGTCCTACATGTTGAGGATATTAGGGCTTATGTGCATGCAAACATTAAAGATTTGGGAACCTATCATTTGATGGATTTGTGCACTC
The DNA here is from genome assembly GCA_007258455.2 of Sequoia sempervirens. Taxonomy (NCBI): domain Eukaryota; kingdom Viridiplantae; phylum Streptophyta; class Pinopsida; order Cupressales; family Cupressaceae; genus Sequoia; species Sequoia sempervirens. Next base: position 42,104,790 of record VDFB02105785.1, read on the forward strand.
ATCATATAACTCAAGAAGATCTTACTATGAAACCAAAATTCAAAACCCTAGAAGATAAGAAATTGTGCAATTTGCAAAATTTTGCATATTCGAAGAAGATGAATGGGTTTGATATATGTTGAGTCATGTCCATGATGAATTCATGTGGGTGGATGTTCCATTCAAAATAACCAAAGAAGTTATATGTGTAGTTATAGGACTAAATTCCACCTGTAGACTTCCAATTTTGAAGTCTGTGAAGAATGATAAGGTTACTGAAGCAACAAGCTCAAAATGGGATAGAAAGGCAATGACAATAGATGATATTACCGCAGTGGATGTAAAATTTTAATTAATGGTTATCGACTATCAGATTTATGATTCAAGTTGGTTGACTTCTATATCTGACACTACTATCTATGCAGTATATGAAATGGTTAAATAGAATATAGATTATGATTTATGTGAACTGCTCAAAGGCCAGTTATTGGAGAATTTGGGAAAAATCAAGAAGGATAAGAACATATTCAAATACGGTAACCTACTGATATGTTTTTTTTTCTACTTCTCGGGTGAGGTACTAGGAATTGGTAAAGTTCAATGGCGTAATGATCTACCGGTAGCTATTCAGATATGGAATATGTTATGTGGATTGGGTGATTGACAGACCCGAAATACAATCCTGTGGGGATACTTCAAAAGTTTTTAGAATTTAATGCATGCTAGAGAAAGAATTCCTGCAACAATTGTGGAGCAATACAAAGACACTATTTTCTTCATGGTAGACATTTGACCAGTACCATATGGAAGCTACCAATCCTAGAACAATTTGGATCATGCCTATGGGTTATGAAGTAGATGAGAACATTCTAAGGATGTATGTAGAACACCTGCTAAATTTTCCACTAGATCAGGGTGAAGAAAGGTTTGGTACAAGTATGCAAAGAAGGGCTTACAAGTTTAGTCAAAATGGAAAAATCCCATGATAGCCAGAAGTGTAAGAAAAGAGACAGAAGCTCTTGCAGAGATTTTTGGCATCCCTATGCATAAACTAAAAGAAGTGAGGAGAAAAAGAGAAGAAGCTGAAGCAACTAAGGAGAAAGAAAAGGAAAATCAACCAGTCTGGGAACATCTCTTGCTCATACTAGAAGTTCCTCTACAACCAAGTCAAATAAAGCTGAGGCTTCCAAAAAAAGACAGAAAAATAAAATCACTAGATCTTACAAAGTTGTGTCTGCATATGAAGAGGAAGAAACTAATTCAGAAGAAGTAGTGAGGGAGATAAAGGCTACTGGTACACAGGCTATCAAATTGAATAAGAGAAAATATTTTTTCAAAGGATAAGAAGCAAAGAAAAATGCCAAAGTTGACAAGCCTAGTATGTCTGTTGAGGAAGTTGGAAGAGCAGTTGTGAAAGATGGAAATCTCAATCCACTTTGTGATTGGTATGAGACTTTTGGTGAATCTGGTAAGAAAATTCTTGAAGAAGAAACAATTAAGCATATGAATTTTTTTAATGAAGTTCTAGTTGAAATCATGTTTGGTTTTCCTAGAAGTCTGTATAATTCTTTGGAGTCTAGGAGGTTGAGTGCCTTATCAGAAGAATAAAATCTGAGGAAGAGAGTTCTTATTGATTTTTTCCCAGAAATGTCAATTGAAGAAATGGATTTATTCCTTGAAAAAGCTAAAAAGGAATTCAAGGTTCTATAAAGTACTATGCTAAAAATATTCAAGGTTCTATGCCTAAAGGAGGAAAAGTGTACAAATCTTGCTTGGTCTTGTCAAAATTTACTGAAGCAAATGAGGAGAAAGTGAAAGACATTGAACACTAGTTGATCCTTATTTCCAATACTTTTGACCCATTAGCTGGTAGTGTTTGTAGTCAAGAAATTTAGGTGATGTCTTTGCTCAACCAAATTAAGAATCTGAAATTTGAAAATGAAAGGATTATTGGTAGAGTATGTGAACTCAAGGGACTAATAAGTCCAAAGATTGAGATGATGGTAAATGCTCTTAAAGAAGCTAAAGATTCTATGATTGCTCATAATCTAGTAAGTCTCGAAGTAGCATAAACTTTGTCATATCTACTATGTGGTCATATAACCATTTTGGAGACTAAGAAGTGTCTGGGAATCAAACTTAAGTGGGCTAAAAAATAACTTTGAAGAAATATTCAAATTTTTGTAAGTCTCAATACTTTTGCAATTTTGGATTCCCCAATTTTGTCATTGATGTCAAAGGGGGAGAGAGTGCATTAAAAAATTCCTTGAAATTCTTAGGGGGAGCAGTATTCTAAATTTTGGCAGTGTACTTACTAGTTTCGACATTTAGTCATTTTTCACTAAGTGTTTCCAACAATGCCAAAGGGGGAGATTGTTGGCATATCGCTTCCAATGTTGTCATTTATGGAAATTAAAGTCATTTCCATGGTCCACAAATCTGTATCTAGTTATACTGGTAGATAAAGTGAAATATTGTGTGTTACAAGTAGAATATCTTAAGAACATGGTATTCGATCAGTCAGTAAATCTGTCTACTTCACTGGATCATTGTTTTGAGTTGTGGATCCCCAAGATTGTTTGGCGAGCATGTATATTATTTTATTACTGAATTTTTTGGTGTTGCTTTAATTGTTGGATGAGCTTAGAAGTCTAGTAGGATGTTTTTTGTTTATTTGTTCATTACAGCTGACTCAGTGAATGTAATGTGTTGTGGATCCCTGGAAAGTAAAATTCAAATGATTGGCATGCTTGTGAGTATTGTTTTGAGTCACATCATTATATTGGATGACACTATTAGATCCACATCAAAAACTTAATTGTAAACTTGGGATGATAGTTGATAATATTTTCAAGTTTTATCAAGGCCGACCTATAATAATTCTATTTCTAGATGTGGATATATATAAGAGATTCAATACATAATTTTGATATATATGAAAGAAGTGTGGTGGTGTGTCACGATCATCAGGAAGATTGATTAGGAAACTATTCACAGTTTCACTTGTGTATTAATATTTTTGCAGTGACAATTATGCAGAGTAGAGCAAAATTGTTGAATCGGTTTGAAGGATAACAAATTGTCATTAGAGATTAATTGAAACTGTAATCAGGCATTGTGGATGCTATTTCATCAGTTCACTCTTTTGGATTTATTCCAAATCATTATAGGGAAGTGATCCCATCCATTTTGAGTAGTGAGCTCTATGCAGTGAGCCTAAATGCAAGTGCATTCCCATTTTGTACTTCTTATTTTGAGTATACTCATATTATATTGTGGATTGGCCATCCACCATGGTTTTTCCCCTAATAGGGTTTCCACGTAAAAATTATGGTTTTATGGTTTTGAGATTATTTTCATTCTGTTGATGCATGTTTCTTTTATTGAATGGTTAAGTAAATTAAATCACAAAATAATAAAGTTGAATTTTTTCTCAACACTGATTCACCCCCCTCTCAGTGTTGTTAACCACCCATTAATGGTTACACATGGCCATCAAGGATTTTTCTCTTTTCTCTTGTATCTCCAATAATTTAGCCAACTAGACTTGTGTGGCTCCATTTTGTTCTACCTCTAGAGAATTGAGCAACTGTAGTGTAGGAATTTCCATAGATATAGGCAATAGCACTTCCTTCCCTTATACGAGTTCATACAGCGAAGTCTTTAAGACTTGCTTGGGGGATATGTGGTCCACCCAAAGCATTGCTTTAAGGTTCAAATTTCACTCTCTCTGATGTGCTGACCCAATTATTTTGACGAGTTAGACTAAATTTTTATTAGTCAACTTAGCTAGACCATTTACATGTGGGTAATAGTTCGAAGATGTCTTTAGGAATATTCCATGCTTAAGTGCAAATTGACATACCTTCAAACCTAGGAAGGATTTTGCATTGCCAAAAATGATGGTCTTTGGCAGGCCAAACCTTGTTACCAGTTCTTTGAGAAAGTTCATAATCTCTTCATCAATTATGTTCTTCAAGGGCATGGCCTCAGTCCATTTGGTAAAATAATCTATGGTTGTGAGGATCCATTTATGTTTGACACTAGAGGTGGGATTAATCATCTCGATGAAATACAACCCCCACTATGTGAAGGGTTCTTCAACCACTATCAGATTCACAATAAAAAATGCCTACTTCTTGATGGAGTTGTACTTCATCTCATAGTCTTTCAAGGTCTTGGAGTGAAAACCTATCAGATTCTCTTCCTTCCCTTCATCATCCTTTTGGGTCAAAATAATAGCGATTCTATATTTTCTACTAAACACATAAATTATGAAGTCTTTTGATAGATTTGGGTTCGCCGGCATAGGAGTTGAGGAAATAGCATCATTAACCTTATCAAAGGATTCTCTGGCCTCTTTTTTCCATTTAAACAATTGATCCTTCTTGAGCATTAGGGTGATTGGTCTAATTAACCCTACAAAATTCGAAATGAATTTTCTTACAAAATTTACCTTGCCTAGGAAGGACTGAACTCTCTTTTTGTTGACTGGAAGGGATAGTTCCTTGATTGCCTTCACCCAATCCAAATGAATTGCAACCCCATGTTTGGACACTACATGCCCCAATAATTTTCCTTGAGGCATTCTAAAAATAATTTTTTTTGGGTTCAGGGTTATCCCAAACTCCTAAATTTTTTTAAAAAACATTTCAAGATAATAAAAATGATCATCTTTTGATTTAGAGAATACAATAAGATCATCCAAGTAGATCAAGATGATCTTATTGATCAATTCTATAAAGGAAATATCCATTGCTCGCTAGAAGGTAGCTCTGACATTTGAGAGGTTGAAGGGAATTTTTGCATAGGAAAACGTTCCCCACTTAGTAGTGAATGTTGTTTTGTGTCGATCCTCTTCTTTGACCTAGATTTGGTTGTAACTAGAGAAGTCATCTAGTAGATAAAATATTTTTGAGCCAACCACCATTTTCTAGATTGACTCCATGGAAGGCAAGAGGTAGTGGTCCTTCAGGTATGCCCTATTTAGATCCTAAAAATCAACACAAAGGCAAATGTCCTCATTCTTCTTTTAGACTAGAACTAGGTTGGACACCCAGGTACTATGCTTGATTGAGAAGATAATTTGTGAATGAATTATATTTGTCCACTCTTGTGCCATTAATGCCTTAATCTTTGGATTTACTAGCCTCTGCTTCTGGTGGACAAGTTTTTCCCCTTTCGTTAGTTCTATTGTATGCTAGATTACCTTAGGATCATATCCCTTGAGGTCATTATACGACCAAGCCACTACTCCTTTATATATTTCACAAAAATGCATGAGTCGGTCCCTATCATGCTATGGAACATCCTTCCTTACCTTAAGCTTTCTTCCATCATTGACTTGAAGATATGCATAGTTTCCCTTTTTAGCTAAAAACTTCCTCTTGTCATTCCTGACATCATCACAATCAAATAGATTTTCAAGAGTGACAAGTCCCTTCAAAATCTTGTTGGATCTTAGCTTAATAATTTTACCTTCATAATATTCTACAATTTTTGGTTAGAGCTAATGAAAAAATTCTCCTAAACGTTGAATGAATGAGGTGATTTTTTTGTCACTTTTGAACACTTTCTAGCTCAAGTCTTATCTGGGATTGTAGGTCAGAAAATCACTCACACAGAGTGTATGTTATCAATTAAGTTAGAAATAGGGTCAACTTGAGATCCTATCATCACCATGCGATCCACAGCTACATTATTCTCTCTAGGAACCATTTGGATATTGAAGGCTTCAAAATTTTCAATCAAGTCCTACACCCTATGTCTATAAGATCGCATACATACATTCTTTGTTTCAGAGACCCCTCAGACTTGATTGACTATTAACTCAGAGTCTCTGAACACCATTATTTATTTAATGCCCATCCACTCCACAAGACTTCGACCTTGCATGAGGCCTTCATATTTGGCTTCAATGTTTGAACATGTGAATTGAAAGAAAAAATATCTAAGTATCTTTTTGTTGGATGGGGATGTCAAACATATCCTATCTCCTACACCAAATTTACATCTTGCTCCATCAAAATGCATCATCCACAACTCTGAGGCTTGATCACCCTTAGATTCCTTCATCACCTTCAAAATCACTTGATCCTCATCATAGATCACATAAGTTCGCAATACGGTGGCATGATAATTGCTAAAAGGATCACTGTCTATAAATTCACTCAAGAGGACCTCTTCTTCATTTGTTCAGTCCTTGATCACTTTCTTGTCCTATAGTAACTCAATACAATACATTTCATCTTTGGTGATAGAGTTATGAGTAGCCTTAAAGTTGATCATGGCTTCATCTGCTACCTGTTCTGAATGCAAAGGTTTGGAAACTATCTTCATCTTTGCCCCATGCTTGGTCCTAAGAATTAAGTGTGACCAATCTAAAGAAAGATATCCACTTATCTTGGTAGTGAACTTCCAAAATAAGCAAAGACTGAACATGGGAGGGATGTCAATGATCATAGTATCTTATGGAACAATGATACTAGGGTAGGAGAATAGAGTCAAGGGAAGGTTATTGATGATATCTATAGTTTCAACCTTATTCCCATCAAGCTACTTAACCCCTCTATTTAAAGGTTCATAGCTAAGTCCTAAGGCTTCAACTATTTGCTTGGGCATGACTGTGGTGCTAGCACCAAAGTCAATCATAGAATTATGCAACAATTTCTTACCCATTATGAGAGTCAAGAAGAAGGGTTTCAATTTAGGCTTACCTCTACTTTTGGTAGAGGCTTCCTCTCCATTGTTTATGATGACCTTGGCCTGAGATTATGAATCAACGACATTTTCTTTGGATGGTTGCTTTGTTGGCTTTGTGCTTGCATCTTCCAATAGGGCCTTCTGCAATAATGAATTCTTCTCTGGAATAGCTAGGATATCCCAAAGGCATACATTGGCAGAGGCTTTCTTAAATTTTTCCACCACATCAAATGGTGGTGGATTCAAATACTTCTATTCCTTAGACTTTTTATAATAATCTCCTTACATGGCTGAGATTACTGTGCAATTGCGAAGGTACTAGGAGCTTGGTCGAAAACACTTTTGGGCTATTGAGTGACCGGTTTTCTTGTGAATCTCCTCTTTGAGCAAGTATTATAATTTGATTGCACTTGTAGGGCCTTTCATGTGGATGCATCATTTTCCAACACCACCTCTTCTTCTTCCATCAATGAGAAGAGCGTGTGATCAAGAGTTATATATGTTTCCTGCTCCAAGGAAATTCCTTTCATTTTCGCAGTGATTACCACATTTTTCATTTGTGGAGAGGAATAACCTCCCAAATCTAATGCAATGCCTTGATTGTGTTGTTCTACCACTCTTTGCTATAAATTTTCATGTGGGAAATTTCAAGGCATATGTGCCTAATTACAGGGGAACTATAGATTTAAAAATACTTAAGCTCCCTCTAGGTTGATATATTTATTTTTTGCATCACCTCAGCCTAAACTTTGTATGTTGCATATTTTTGAGATTCATTTTGGTAGTGCCTTCATTCACTTGCACCACATGTCTACAACATGTTCTTTTGAGGATTGTCTATCCTTAGCTTCATCTCCAAGCTCCACACATGTTCCATGTTGCATCATTCTATGGACAGTTTTGGCTGAGCCCCACAGTCAACGCTTTAGGCATGGTCTTCTCAACATGTCACCTATGTGGATATCATAGTTGCAATAGGAGGAAGAATGGACTAGAGGCCCCACCTGTTCTCCATGTGTAATCTCCATGGGGATTTTAGTCTTAAATGAAGGGAGGAAGAATGAGAGGCCCTGCCTCTATGCCATGTGTCCTAACCAATCCTTTAGATAGTTAGACACATGTCTTCATGGGAATTTTGCTGCTTCCACTCCAGGACCACTTCCATCATTTGCAAAAGGGTGCACTTTTTTTGAGGCAACTGAATGCCACATTTCATAATATTTCTATTGCAATGGTCTTTGAGAATCATTGCGACAGGTAGCATGGCCCATGCCTAGGGAATATTTTTGGTTATTGGCTTTCAAGCGATGGAGGGATCTATATATACTACTTGGACCCTCTAAAAAAGGGTTCAAAAATACATAGAAAAAGTATTGAAAGACTGTAGGAATTTGTATTGTTTTAATTATTGTGTTAAAACTCATAGAATGTACCAATTTTTTTGGACTCTCTATTTCTTAGTTAATTGATAAGACATTATATTGTAATGTTTGTTGTATTGAGTAGTTTATCTACAATACTTCTATAATTTGAATATAAATTTGTTGTTCAGATCATTTCTTGAACTCTTCTTGTTCAGTGAATGTATATGGAAGTTATATTATCTTATTTGATTAACTTCTTAGGATTTTTCTTTATGTTTTCTATTATTTTCCGACATGCAGATTGCTGAACAGGCCCTCAACTCTCATCCAAAATGATGATTTACTGTGCCTACATGTGCATCGCCTTAGATTATATTTTATTTTAATATATTTGATTCATTTTCTCTTTCCAACCCCTCAGTATATGGAAGATCCAGCTTCTTTAAAACCCGAAGGTTACTCAGTTTAGCACAATTGGTCCCCCCATTAACTAAGTTTCCCATAAGGTTGTGTGTCTAGCAATTTTAGGCATCAATGGTGTTACACAAGTTCGACCAACCTTGGGTGTTTACACTAATTACACGTATGCTTCAGTGTTTGTGGAAACATGGCATGTTGTATATGAGTGGATGTAGGTTGAATTTAAGGTGTGATGTGGCCCTCCTCCATTCCTCTCCATCGTGGGAATGCTTAGTGCCAATCTAATTTGAATTTACATGGTTGAGGTGCATAACTAACCTTGTGAATTGATTTCAAGGTTGTGATGGGTATATATGTGCGTTGAGTTAATGGAGGATGGGTGTGTGTAGTGTGTAATGAAAATTATGATGTGAAGTGTGAAAGTGCAAAGTGCAGTGTGAGCCTTAATGACTAAGACTATTGGAAGTAGTGAGCAAAAGGTGTCTACATTCTACAAAGAGAATGGGAATGTATTGGTGGTGTAGTGGTGGAACTTTTTAGTTGCTCTGAGATGGATTTCTCATTGTAACAATCTTATTTCTTCTTTTTTATAATCTGGTAGTGATCAATTAATAGTGAGCCCTCCAACAATGAGCCTATTCTATTTAGCGTTGCAATTACTTTATATTGCGATCTAATCCTCACTGTGGTTTTTCCCTTCTTGCATTTTCCACATAAATTTTGTGTTCTGATGTGTATGGTGTTGTGTTTTCAAATTTTATTATTTAGTTTCATGCTAAATCATTATAATAGATTAAGGTTAAATTTGGATTTGAATGTTAGTGTATGTTTGATGTTTTAATGAACAATTGATTCACCCCCCTCTCAATTGTGTTATGCATTCAATAGTGATAACTACCTCTATCTAGAATTTATTTTCTAAAGTAGCCTAATTGAACATAATCCTAGTCCTCTCCATCAATTCCCTATTCATTTTCTCTACAAATCCATTTTTCTAAGGGGTGTGTGAAGTTGTCTTATTCTACATGGCACCATTCTCTTTGTAGATTTTTTCAAACTTATCTAAAAAATATAATGTATCATTATATATTATCAACATCTTGATCTTTTTTCTTTTCTAGGTTTCTAAAAAAGCCTTAAAATACTTGATCCAACTACAAAACTTATATTTATACTTGAGAAAATAGACCTAAGTCATTATAGATAGTCATCATTAAAATCATCATAATTTAAGGTTTTCCAATGAAGGAACATCTACAAGATGAAACATATCACTATGAATAAGATTTTAAAATCCCATAATACTTATGCAATCTTAAGTAAACTTAATTTTCTTTACGTATCATAAATATAATATTCACAAAATTCAAGTTAAAGAGAACAATCAACCAACCTCTTTATAAGATTTCTATTTTTCAAGGTCCTGAGACTCCTCTCACTTATATATACCATGTTCTCATGCCATAACATATTATTATTAGATGGTATCTTACTCTTTTAGTTGATAATGTGTTGAGGAACCCACACCAAATTTCTAGGTATTAAAAATCCCCTTGCTATAAGCTCATTTTCCCAAGTGCATTTACTACAAGTCTAGGTGCTATAATTTTTGTTCTTATAGTTTCCTTTGCTACAAGTCTTGGTGTTGTCGATCCTTTTATTGAAAGTAGTGATCTTGTGGGTGTAGATGTTGTAGGTACCAAATTTGTACAATCAAATGATAGAAATCACTTTCTTGTAGATACTACTAAATTGTTTGATTTAATGTAGTTGTTAGAATCATGGTAAAAAATAGTTTCAATTTGAACTCCCTTTACCACCACGAAAGCTTCATGAACCATCTTGCACCCACAAAAACTAAAGACTAATTATACACTTTCGTCATTTGTCTTGCTAATAGTTTTTAAGCTCCATGCCAAAATAAAGAGGTGTAGAACTCCTAAAATAGTGAAGAGGGGAACTCATATACTCAAATCCCTCTCTTCCAACACCTCAACTCTACCTGCAACTCATGTAGCTTATCCTCATGTATTCAAAACTTCTTGAATTCACTCATCTTATAAAATATTATTTTTTTCTTCATTATGCATCCCTCATGGCTACCTTGAACACTTGCAAAATACCTCTTCTCTTTTACTATTCCTCTTCCCTTCACAAGCTGATTTTTTGCATTCTTTCTTATGCAACTCTTAGGAGCAACTTGCAAGTTCTTTCTCCAAACTTGCTACTATTGATTGATGATTCTTGAATCCATTAAAGGATATATTTTGTATAGATTAAAACCTTTTTAAGGCATCAAAATAGGCACCCCAAATCTTCTATTTCATTTCCCTCCAATTGTCTTTGAAATTTTTTTATTTGTGCTTAAAATTCATCATTAAATGCTTCCAAATATGGCACACAAAATTGTTTCACCATATTCCATGACTTGATACTATAAATACCTCACAAAAATTAATAAAATCATGAACTAAGTCATTCTCATTCACCTTAAATTGAAAACTGAAGTCATCAATTGTTTTTTCCCAAATATCACTAGCTTTTTCCTCCATTCTAGGCATGCAAATTGAAAGAATAGAATGCCAAATTCCACTTACCACATTGAAACTTCTATAGGAATCCAAATTAAAAAAAATTAATTTTCAATTGTTTATAATATTCCAATGAACCCCATCAACCCTTGAAACATTGAAATTATGCAATATAATAATTTTAAAATCACATGAAACACCTTGTTTGCCTTTGATTTTGAATGGGAGCCAAGTCTTGATAAAATAATTATTTCGTCCTTAAAAATTCCACAAGATTATCTTGAAGCTCCAACCTACACCAAACATGCAAAAATTAAACAAGAAAATAAAATATTTAATTTTGGTGATGTGGGATTGCTTATGAGCCCGAATGCTCGTGCATCAGACACACTGGGTAAGAAGAAAATGTTCCTTGAGTTGGAGACTAATGAAATTTTAAAAATTGTATGTTTTCTTTTTATCAACTTTTCTTCCTTATCAAATTAATTTATCTTCTTCACCTTACTCTGTACCTTTCTCTCTTTTCTCCTTTTCATCCCCATGAAATATGAATTATCAAACTTTACCTCCGACCAATGTGTTTTATCAAAATGAAACAAATCAATGGTATTCAATAGTGGAATCTTTAAATGATACCACCAATGTAAGAGGAAAAGAAACATCTTAAGAGGGGATACTCTCTAAATCCCACTATCAAATCTTCTCTTAAAAAACATTCAACGAATAAAAAAGATTTTAATTCAAAACAACAACTATGAAGTAATTTCCATTAATTCAAACTTGCACAAATGACATAAAAAAATCCATGTATCTGATTATATTAGATATTATAGTACATAAGACTGATATACAACAATAAAAACAAATCATAATCAGATTTTGAACATGAAACTACTAAGCAAACATGGTTACAATTTCTCTCCCTTCACTACAAACTTCAAACAACAAAAATCCGCACTTTTGATCTTCAATATGTGGATAAATCCACCTTCAACCATGGAATTAATCTTCCATTTTCTGTCTCAACACTCTCTCAGACCTACAAAATCATGGTTTCTACCTTCTTCTTCAACACAACATGTGTCTTGTATGACCTTTCCTGCTGCGATACCTTCTTCTTCTTCTTTTCCTTGTCCTTAATGCAACTTGTCACTCTGTTGGTGCCTTTATAAAGACACTCTACTACTGCAAACTAATTTTCTACACCCAAAACAATGCTAGACTAATAATCTTGTGACTCATCATCCACCTTCTGCAACAAGTAATCAAGTTCTTCTATAAGGGAATCTTCACCTTCATCATTCTCAAACAAGGAATCATCAGTAAACTCCAAATTCACATTCACATATTTCTCATCACTCTCACCTATCTCCAACACATCTACTACTGCAGCTACATCCTTTCTCATCATAAAAAGAATAAAAATAAAAAATTACCTTATTACCTTTGGCTGCAACCTTTGTGTTATCTGAAATTTTTTCATTCCACTCTCTTTCGATTGCTTCCAATTGCATTAGAAAATCATCCTCATCACCTTCATCCCTTTTCTCTAACTGTTTCAAATCATTAACCAAAAAAATTCCAACCTTGCTACACACCTTGCCTCCTCTCTCATCCAAGCATATTGCTACAACATCATTTCCCTCTTGTATTTTTGCACTTTCTTTTTGTTTCTCATCTACAGTTTCATCATCTCCATTCACACTATCCTCAAACCATACTTATATAATATTATCTCTCTCATGTTCACCTGCATACACAACTATGAATTTTTTTTTATGTTTCTTTTTTGGCATTTCATCAAACACTTTCCACACACTCTCAATATTCAATCTCTCAAGTATAGACTGCATCCCATTCAACAACCGGTCTACACACCACACACATTCCACCCAAAGGTCTTGGTGTGAAATACCTCCAATTGGTGCTTCTTCCTACACACTTAGGAACTCCCGCTCTAATACCACTAATGAAGAGGGGAATTCATAAACTGAAATCCCTCTCCTCTAGCACCTCAACTCTACCTGCAACTCTTGTAGCTTATCCTCATTTCTTCAAAACTTTTTGACTTCACTCATCTTCTAAAATATGTTTTTTTTCTTCATTTTACAGCCATCATGGCTACCTTGAACACCTGAAAAATCCCTCTTCTCTTCTCCTATTTGTCTTCCCTTCACAAGCTGATTTTCTACACTCTTTCTTGTACAACTCTTAGGAGCAACCTACAAGTTCTTTCTCCAAACTTGCTGCTATTTATTGCTGCTTCTTGACTCTATTAAAGGATATATTTTATATAGATTAATTTTTTTTAAGGCACCAAAATAGGCACCCCAAATCTTCTATTTCATTTCCCTCCAATTGTCTTTTGAAATTCTTCTGTTTGTGCTTAAAATTCATCATTAAATGCCTCCAAATATGGCACAAAAAATTGCTGCACCATATTCCACAGCTTGCTGCTGTAAATGACTCATAAAAATCAATAAAATCATGAACTAATTCATGCTTATTCACCTTAAATTGAAAATTGAAGTCATTAATTATTTTTTCCCAAATATCACTAGCTTTTTCCCCCATTCTATGCATGCAAATTGAAATAATAGAATTCCAAATGCCACTTACCACATTGAAACTTCTATAGGCATCCAAATTGAAAATAATAATTAATTTTTCCATCTTTATAATATTCCAATGAACCCCTTCAACCCTTGATACATTGAAATTATGCTATTTAATAATTTTAAAATCACATAAAACACCTTGTTTGCCTTTGATTTTGAATGGAAGCCAAGTCTTGAAAAAATAAATATTTCATCCTTCAAAATTCCACAAGATTCTCTTGAAGCTCCAACCTACACCAAAAATGCAAAAATTAAACAAGAAAATAAAATAGTTATTTTTGGTGATGTGGGATTGCTTATGAACCCAGGTGATCTTGCATCATAAAATAACTTCGGTCCTCCCATTAGAGAATCTAATATTGACTTGGCCATGCCAAAAAATATTCATTTTTTAAATAAAATTATAATTTTCTACCATCAAAGTTCTCCTAGTCATAAAATTACTCGCTATGGGGAGTTACGTGAAAAGAGGCACCATAATGAATCATCCATCCATACTCACATGAATAGGTGGAAAGGGATATAATAAATACATCTAATTCATCCTATGAAGCTACAAAATTTGAATAATCATTTGACCCATTGTTTTCTTGCTTCTTTTGTTTTTAGTCCTTTTTAATGTCGCCTTTCTCACCGTAGTTCTTACATTTTTCCATGGATTTACCAAGAGACTTAGATCTCCCCAAAGAATTATATATACTCTTATTTTTCTTTTCCTTATTTTATTTTTTCATTTGACTAACCATGAAAAACTAGTATTTCTCTTGTATATTTAGATTCCTTCCACTTTATCTCCTCAAATAGAAGATAAGAAACTACCTCATCAAGCATAAAGTTTGAAGTAATACTCCTAATTTTCATCACTAGATTATCCAAAGTCTTGGAAAAGACCAAAATAGGACCATACAACAATATTATTCTTCCATATTACATTAAAATATTATAACTAGATTACAATTTTGTTAAATTAATTTATATTCTCAATAACAAAGACCCGATCACCCATACCCAAAGTATACAATTTATTCCATAGATGTTCACTAGGGATTTAACCCAATGCAATTTTCCTTCCTTTTTTTTTTTTTTCCCTAAGGCCTTTAATAGTAGTTTCTTTCAAAAAATTCAAGAGCACTAGATCTTCTAAAAAAATGAAATGAGGCTTTTTGATTTAGAATATAACATATTCCAATAATCATCATTCATACATGTAAGTTTACTTTCAAATCTTGCTAACATAAAATCTCTATTTATTAATGCATCATCCATATTGACATTCCATAGCTCAAATTTTGTACCATTAAATAATTTGATTTCTCCAACTATGATGTACTTTCCATTTTCCTTTAAAAAAAATACATTTTTCACATGAATGCAACTCAATCCAAGATTGGTCTGCAAGGAAACAATTACCACCTATAATATAGATCAATTGATTGAGATATAATACCAAATGAAAATAATTTAATAGAAAACCCATTACTATAATAATCAATGATGAGATAAATGCATATAAAATATAATATAGTAAATTCAAAAGGGACATACACAAAAAAAATATTATACCATAGTGACACAATTTTTATCCTAGGAATTTATTTTGAGCAGATCTCATCATTTAAATATTTCATTAATGTATTCACAATATTGATCTAGTTACAATATATTAACAACCTCAATCCTTCAAAGGGGAATAACCAACACAAGTCTAGAGAAATTTTGAGTAGTATAATCCCCTACAAAATTGTATCATACCACACCTCCATCATAGGATCCAATTTATAGAAGATACAAATATAGAAGCCATAAATGATAAACCATAAACCATGGGATAATACCAATCCAAAAAATGGTAACTAAATCCCAATGAGGAATTCCAATTCCTAACTTTTATAATGAGTAAACATGCTAATCTTAGAAGATTCTCTTATGTTGTCATAATTTGTCATATCAAACTCACCTACTCAAGAACTCCATTTTAGCTCCATTATCCCCATCCAAACATGCCGTATGATTCATCATAACATGAACCATAGATTTGGTACAAAGTTAATTATACTATGTTTCTCCCTATAATCATGCTCTTAAATATATCATATAATTCCTCAAAACTAACACCCACATCTTATAATTCCATAATGGTATTAGATGCTCTTACAAATTCCTACAAAAAATACAAAGTGTAGACACCTAAAATTTGACCTTACCAAACCACACCTAATTTTAGCCTATCCTAATCCCATTAATTAAATAAATATTTATTATTTATTAAATTAATTCCATCCTTTTCCCATATTTATCTCAACTTTTAATTAAATAAATATTTACTATTTATTTAATTATTTAGCCCCTCACATGATCCCATTAGTTAAATAAATATTTTATTTATTTAACTAATTCTCTTTTATCCTCTATTTTTCTCCATCTAATCCTAGCCCTCCAACTTTTTCACATGGATCGTAATCTAAAATTTTTATCATGTGACAAGTTTCCCATTCACATGTCTAACTAACTCCTTGTCTAGATTCATTGAATCTAGAAATCTCCCCAAAAGTCAAACTAAATTTTTATCTTATTCATTCATCTCAATTCCACCTCTTAATCTTAGCCATTCCCATAAATATTTTTTTCATTATCCAAATCATAAACCTAGGTCCTATCCATCATGTGCCACTTTTCACATGATTACATCTTCAATCCAAACCCTAATCTTTATTCAATCTTATCCATCCATTATCAACCATTCATGGAGCCATTGATTTTTCCTCTTCAAGACTCTATATATAGAGGCTCTCATCCTTCATCCTCATTAAGAATCAATCTATCATACATTTATGCTATAATTTTGATCTACCATCTTTCAATCATACCAAGGTTATGCTAGAGTAATGAGTAATCCACACAATATCAATATCATAAGAGCAAATCAACTAGAACAAGGGTGCACCCCATTTATGCTCATCAAGTAGTGAGAAAAGATTCTAGGTGAAGGTATTGTGTTTGCATTTATTTATCTTCTATTTTTTTTACCTTCAATATTTTCCTTATCTTTATTTTGGCATGCCTGATAGGATGCACATCCCTTTTAAACCTTTTTTGGTGAATTTTCATGAGTTTTAATGATGTAGAAAGTGTTTTTAGGTCCCAGACTGTGAAGTAGAACTTATATTTCATATAAATGTGCCTTTTTAGCATAGATATGTGCCTCTATAGTATAAATATACACCTCTATTTCACACAAAGGTTCCTATGTTGTACAAAGTTCACTTTCGTCACTCATAACCACACTTTATTATGTGAATTGGATTTTATAACCTAGTAATTGACCTATTATTCCTTATTTTGCAAGATAATATCAATCTAAAACTCTATTTTTGTAGGACCTTTCACTCTTTGAATGCAAAAATTATGGTTTCTAAGGTTTCTCAAAACAAGGGTTTCTTGCAAGCTTTTTAGGAGATCTAGGGTTTTCATCATTTTGAGATATTTTTGGCTTATTACTTAACATATTCTCATAATGTATCTATGTTTTCTAGTTTGATCTAACCTTATCTTCCAAGTTTCTCAATTGGGTTGGTGAAAACCTAATTTTTTAAATCATGGGGTACATTTTAGGCTATGCTTATAAAATTGCACCTTTATTTCATAAAATTGTGCTTCTACATCATATATTTGCACCTATACATCACTAAGTTTCAGCTCTACATTATAAATTGGTGCCTATGTCTAGTATAACTATGCTTCTATTTCAATTTTTATTTTCTAGGGTTTTAAAGCAAGTTTTCTCATCTAACCTTCATTTTTGGTCAACTAACAAGTAGTAAAACTTGTAAATAAATGTCAAAGATCATTTTCATCAATATTAATCTTTTTTTATGTAGATTCATTAGTCCAAGATTTGATTCCTCATAGTATAGGAGAGAATTTTCACACCTCTCGCAAATTCCCCTTTTACATCCTTGACCATAGAAAAATCAAATCCAACTAAGTAATTCCATATCCCCATTTTGCACCCCATCCACTTGGTGCTTGTTTTTAGTGTTGATGGGGGAATTTCTATCAGGGATGCACACATGACACACAAACATTTGTATGGTGTGCCACCATCCTAGAAAGATTCTTGCCTCTAGAATCTATAGAGGCATTATGTTCTCCATTGTTGATGAAACGTAACACCCCTATGCCTTCTTGCCAACCTTTGAATGGCTCTTTCCCTCTCTTTTCATCTTCAAATGGCTATATTTCTCATTTGATCCATGTTCTTCATGACTCTACATGCTTTCTTGATCTTGTTTCACAATTCTTGCTCCATAATTCTCTACTTGTTGCACTACTAGCTTCACCTTTCTAACAGTCAAAACATACTATGTATTCACCACAAAAGTTACAGCTTGGTGCCTAGTGAGGCTACTTTCAGTGTTGTTGTGGATACATCAAATCTACCATTGTTGTGGGCTTGCATTCCTCTCTCATTGGCCTTGAGTGCCTTTGGTCGAGGGTGGTAACAATTTTTTTTTACTTTGTTATCAATTTTGTGTGGCTTTGTGTCTCTCATAGTATTTAGTTCCATTTCTATTCCAACATTATTTCCTTTATCATATTTCTATCTAGCAATCTATTTGGCTATCTATGGAGGTGGGAACACCAAAGTAGGGGTTTGAATGCAACAAACCCCTATACAGCCCCGACATTTTTCCTCTCTTGGTTGTGTGTAGGTACGTGTTTGTGTGGAGCTTGTTGGCGAATTGGAATCCTCATGAATTAATCTTCATCACCTTCATCCTTGTCATATTCTATATCATTTTTCTAGTTGTTTTAGTTAATTTGTTAGTTATCATCTTAGTTAGCACTTTAAACCTTGTTTACTAAGTTGTTGGTAGATTTTTGGTATTCTTACTATACTTTTGTACTTTTTGGTCGTACAAAAACCAATGCCCCAGTGAGACGCCAATGCACTGTGTTGTTATCCCTAACCAACACTAATGTCCTCTGGCAAAGAGCTATCTAAGGTACAATTTGAGTTCTAGAAGCCTACTCATTTAGCCCCATTGAAACTCTCAGGTTACTAGAGTGATAGAATCCCTTGAGAGTGCTCTTCATTCTCTATCCTTGAGATAAAATACCTACACAATTATGGTAGATTAAGGAAACCCTCTACTCTTGGCTCTCCATGACCTAGAACCTTGGTGTGGTTGGTCCCCTCTACATTTTGGTGAACTCGATGTGAACAAGGTCTATCTGTTTCTTTGTGTCTAAGAATTTTTCCCTCACACTTGGTGACTATTGTAAACTTGAGTGTTGTGAGGTTTTATGAGCATCACAACCCAGTCTACAACCTATGGGTGTGTGGTTAGAATAAGTGTGCATCACTTACAAATAGAAAAGATGAAGGTTACTTCTAGTTTTACTACTGGGTGTGTGGTTGAACCTCATGAATCATTTAGAGAAAGCATCAAACATGACAAGAGCCACTAGGCTTGTTACCGAGGTGAGATATATGTTAGGAAAGGATCAAACCAGTGTAAATTTCTTGCACAACCTCACTGATCTAACCAAAGCATACATCCCTTCATATAACCCTAGATTTGGTAATACTCTAGGGGAGGTGCTCAATTCCTATGAGAGACAAATAGTTTTTTTGATGCCTACCACATCTATATGCATGGCCAAAAAAAGAACCTCAATCAACATTTCCTCTACTTATTAGAATCCCAACACTATGAAGGTGAGTAGAATACCCCTTAGTTTTAGTTTCACCCTTCCTATTACCCTGGGTGGTGGGGGATCCAGTGGAATGAGTGGTGGTGGATTTTGTAGCAGTGGTGATGCTCATGGTGGTGGCTCTAGTGGAGGTCACAATGGTAATTCCAATGGTGGCTCTGATGGTAGTCACGAAAGTGGTTTTGGAGGAGGAGGTGGTGGTGGTTCTAGAGGAGATTTGATTGGACCTTTTTCATCTTCAGACCCTATTGTCAATGAAAATTTTCAGCACACCACCACCTATCTTTTAGCTCTTGTCCTGGAATAGTCCATTGTTGGTGAAAATTTTGAGCACACCTTTCATGTAGGGAATGGAGATTCCTAATTTTGAAAATTACAGTGGTAAAGGGGATCTGAAAAACACATGTATTAGCTTTTAATTCCATGTGCATGAATTTATTTCACCATGATGCTCTAATGGAAAATATTTTCCCTCGATCTCTCAAGGATACAATACTCAAGTAGTACTATTCCTTACCTGACAATTCTATATTCTCATTTGACCTGCTCATCAATTCCAAGCTAACATTAGTCTAAAGATGACCTTCTTGGATCTCATCCAATGTAAGTAGGGAGAACATGAGAAGATAATTGACTTCATTAAGTGATACCAAGTGCTCTTTTCAAAAATCTCATACCCACTGCCTGACTCAGACATGCAGAAGGTATTCATAGGTAACCTATAGTGAGCTTGACAGGAGAAGTTTTCCTTAATGAAATATCGTTCTTTCACACACCTATGTGCTACATTGCGAGAGTACCAACGAATAGTGGTTCATCTTTGGGGATCCTCCTCACACTCCTGTTCCGAAGGAAAGTATATAGTGTCCATTTCAGGAAAAGGAAAGGCTATTGCAAATGTAGTTTCTGTGACTAATGGTCATGGCCTCAAGTGTAATTGAAAGTTTACAAAATTATCTGAGTCTTATTGTTCTATTCGACAAAATTTATTGAAGGATAGGATTATAACCTTAGAAAACCTTCGACCTTTGAAGGACCCTTATCTTGATTGGTACGATGAAAACTCCCTTTGTTAGTACCATCACATTCATAGGCATGATATTGAGTGTTGCATGCACCTACATCATGCGATATATGATCACATCAACAACGGTACCATCTGTCTCAATGGGAAGAAACATAACACAAATAAATTAGTAGTGAAGGAAAATATCAAGTTGCAGATTTATACGGAACCATTTCCATCTTACTCTATGAACTTGATTATTGATCTTTTTGTTGCTTCTCCTAAAGCCTCAACATATTTTAATATGGTCTCATTCACTCCTACTCCTCCTCCATAGCCTGTGACTGGCTAGCCAGATGTGAGTTTTACCTCATAGGACTTGCCTCTAAATAGCAAGCCCTCTCCCCTATACATTCCTACTCACCTCAATGGAAACATTGTGATAGGAGTCCTAGTCGACCCTGCAAGTCGAGTGAATGTTATTATAGAGGAGACATTATGGCTAAATTCATTATAGAGGGAGGAATATGAGAAAAAAATCTATTATACATACACAAAAATATATCTCTTGCATCGTATGGATTTATAACTCTTTTTGACCTAGTAGAACCTAGGGCTGTGGATAGAACTTTCAATGCCATCCTAGAATATGATCTTTTTAGGGTGAAGTTGGGCATCCCATGGCTAGCTTCTATGAATAGAATCAATTCTATTATTCACAAATGTTTAAAGTTCTCTCGCGAAGGTGTCATGCATGTTGTGCATGACACTGGATATCAACCATTGGTATCCCATAAAGTTTATTCCTTGGATTATTTTTGACCCACCCTGGTCGGTCTACTCCCTCCTAGGATGGACCTAGTTTACTAAAACTATGTAAAGTATAAAACTAGGGGCAAAGGATAGCCAAAAGTGTCTCACCTGGTAGCATAGTAGCAAGCTACCTCTTCCTCTTAGAAGGCAAAGGAGAAGCCTACTTGTGTTCAGGACCTCACCTCTACCTTCCTCCTTGAAGAGGAGCTTTGGGTTACTACTCTTATTTTTTGCATAAGGAGTTTGATGGTTCTTGCTTGGTGAAAATCCAAGATTTGGGTATTTGACATTCCTATCTTACCCATGGGACCTCAACTCGGTGCGTATAGTAAGGGGAAGGGTCCCCATGTAGAGTCCTCTACGTCTTAGCCTCTACAACCTCCTAATACTCCTACCTCTAAGGTAGTGAATGGGAAGAGGCCTGCTACTAAGGCATTAGAGCCAAATCCCCTTTCTATCATTACATCATCCTCTTAGTCTCTCCCTCATGTTCCCATACAGGAGTCCCTCCCTCAGCTAGAAACATCCATGATGGATACTCCGATGGTCAAACAAGAGTCTTCCAACCCATCTCAACCCTTGGCCTTTAGTTCCTAGTGTTGGTAAGAGACACTAAAAATGATTTTTGGTGTTTCCATTGATGGAAGCCCTAGTCAGTGATAGATCTACATAACATCATTTTCTTATACTGGCAGTTAGATTGAGGTCAATCAAGAAGAGTAGAACATCTAATAGTTTGGTGATCATCGATTCACTTACAAATTTCTAGTTGTTATTTTGAGTTGTGGATCTCATGGGAGGTCTATCAGTACATCTAAAGTTTTTTTCAAAAGTCACAATGCCTCGTATTAAGTCTTGTGTGAGTTTGGAGATTCGGTTAGTTACTTTTCTATTTATCAGTATTTTGGGCCGACTTAGTTGAAAAAATATGTTGCGGATATTCAAGGAATCTTTATTTGAATATTTTTGTGTTTTCTCATTATGTTTTGGGTCTGAGCTAAGTTGTGGCTAACCATTGTGGATGTGCATTGGATAAATCTTAAGATTTGAGATGGCAAGTTGCCATTATTTTCAAGTTTTATTTAGAGCCAACATGTTGCAATCAAATTGTTAGTCACAAATATATGTGTATGATCTATTATATCATTTTGTGATATATGTGTGGTGTGTCAATGTGTATTGCGAATACTAGAAGAGTGTTAGAGTGATTTTATGCACAGATTCACTTGCGCATAAAGATTTTGTGAAGCCAGTTAGAGCAGAGCAGAGAAAATTTTTAGTATTAGTCAAAAGGATAGAAGATTGACATCTGAGCCTAACTAGAACTGTAATCAAGAATTTGTAGATGTTATTCCTTCAGTTCATTCTCTTGGATCTAATCCAAATCTATGTAAGGTAGTGTACCTTCCTATTTTGAGTAGTGAGCTCTAGGTAGTGTGCCTAAATGCAAGTGCATTCCCATATTGTAAACTTCTTTTTGAGTATACTCAGATTATATTATGGATTAGTCATCCACCGTAGTTTTTCCCCTAACAAGGTTTCCATGTAAAAATCCTTGTGTTATGGTGTTATGGTGTTATGGTCATTTTCTTTTTGTTTCTGCATATTTCTCTTGGTTGAATATTTCAAGTGGGCTAATAATCAAAATAATAAAGTAATTTTTTGCACAACACTAATTCACCCCCCCTCTCAGTGTTGCTTGTTTCCAACACCTAGAGTTGTAGAAACTGCCTTACATGTGAGTGCAATCATTAAATAAAGGCTCTCATTTTTTAGAAGGCCACCCTACTAAAGATGGAAAAGGATCTGACAATTCCTACTTCAACACCTTCTATTGTTTCCTCCTCTCCCATCCCCTCTACTTTAGTTCCTTTAGCTTCAGTTCTTCTTTCAGCTCCCATCATTAGCATAAATGATCCTCACCCAAAGAGGGTGTAGGTATTTGTTGGTCCTTTAGTTGAGCTACCCCTTCTAATGTCCCTTTTGTAGATCAAGTCATTATCAAAACTCGTGTACATGCTGAACACCTCGGTGGTGTACATCATGGTTTTCTCCTCTTCCTCCATGCCTTCTGATTTGTCTAAGGGAGTCTTCAATACTCTGATGAAGCAGAAGATGGAGGATGACCCTACTAGCAATGGGGGTCATAAGAAGGGCTCACTTTCTTCAGAGGCTGGTTCTGCATTGGCTTGTGTCATCCTAATGACGGAGGAAGCCTTAGAATCCCTGGAGTTTGTTACTACTTCTGAGTCATTCAGTGAGCCTAGTAGTGGATCTCAGGCACTGACTCCCTCGCTCATTGATTTAACACATGGCACTCATATTAAGTGCATGTTTAATTGTATGGGTGAGGTCCTAGCCTTATTAGTGATCATAATGAAGTCACTAACTTTCACCCCCCAAGAACTAAGCAGAGAAGACCTTGAGGGGCATTCTTCCTTGGCTCATGTCTTAGGAGGGTTAGAGGGTTCCCCTTTGATATTTCTCCCTATAGGCTCATCCACCCTGCCCTTATGATGATTTAGATAAGGAGAACAAGGACCTCTTGGTTGATGAGGACTAGGGGGCTCCTCTTCTTTATCTATAGAGTAGATTATGTGTGTGTTTGTGTTCACTCATGCTTGTGTTATATGTTCCTGGATGACCCTTGTCACCCTTGTAGGTGCTTAGATACAATATTTTTTATTTGTCATAAAAATTCCTCTATTTGTTACATAATTCTTCCTCTGTTGTATATTGATTTTTGACAGTTGGGGATGATGCAAAGTATTGGGGGAATTTAGGCTTCCCTTCCATGTTGACCCAATTTTTTATTTTTATTTTGTCTGATCGTGTCTTTCTTCATATGGTCTGGTATAGTAGGGGGTTGATGACAATTCATTTACATACAATTATATATATGTATCTATATTTATGAGCAACTCTGACCCAAAAATATTGGATCACCCCTATCCCTTGTTCTTAATGTTATTATATTTTATTTCTTTGTGCTTATCTTTCATTCTTCTTTTGTGATGTTGTGGTGCTCATGTGTTGTCCCTCGTGTGGGTGACAACATTACAACTATTACATCTCATTATGTTCCATGGGCCACAACATCACTTTTTCATTCTTGCTTTTCTCTCCTTAGGATGTCACGTGCCCTTTTTGATCATAACACACCATCCTAAGGGGGGGATATCATGCCTCTTTTTGTTTTAGAAAAGGAATTCAGTGGCCAATGAATCTTTTCTTGAAAATATTTTTAAAATAATTTTCAAAAATTGTATTCCTCAACAAGGACACCTAGCAAAATATTTTTCCTTCATCATGGGTTCGTAAAAAAAGAATTTGAAAAAAATTCCTTTGAGGATGGAGTACCTTCTCCCATGGGTGAAGTTCCGACCCTCCCCTTATGAGGGTACCTTCTTCCTTTCGAATTCTTTGATGTTGAAATGATTTATGAAAAATACTCACTTTCAAACTGTGTGTCCCTTGAGTGGACCCCCTTTCTTTTGAAGTGTTCTAGAGGGACCCCTTTGAAATATTTTCCTTCAATTTTTGACTATTTGTGTGACTGTATTCTTGCTTTCCTGTGTGTATTTTTTCTTTATGACATGTTTTTTCTATAGATTAACATGTTACTTTGTAGGTTCACTTGTGAACCTACTTTCCAATTTGACTCTGCAAAGTCCCCTTACATTGGGATTCCTTCATAAGAGAATACCTAGGGGCACCTTCTTTTTAAGTCTAAGGACCTATGAAGCGCTTGCATCCTATAGGATTTTTCCATCATTGGTCTATAGGTCTTTGATGCATTTGGTTCGAACCTCCTCAGGAGAGAGTACCTGTGGAGTTATTTGCCTGTCCTGCACTTTCAAGTTTTCCAGATTGTAGTTTTCTTCCTCGACAATTTAGGTATACATTTATAAACTCTTTAGATCTACTTTACCACTCATTGACACTCATGTTTGCTAAAATGGGGGAAAAATGTATAGGATTGAATTTGCACCCCTCTCACAAATTCCCCTTTTACATCCTCCACATTAGAAAATAAAATCTAAGTAATTCCACATCCTCATTTTGTACTCCATCCACTTGGCACTTTTTTTTAGTGTCGATGGTGGAATTTTTGTCAGGGACACATGTGTGGTGCATAGAGGGAAACGCGCTCATCTACATGATGCACTGCCATCCTAATAGGATACCTGCCTCTGGAATCTATAGAGGAATTACGTTCTCCATTGGAAAAATAATGTAATGCCCCTATGCCTTCCTACCAACCTTTGAATGGATCTTTCTCTCCCTTTTCATCTTCAAATGGCTATCTTTCTCATTTGATCCATATTCTTCATGATTCTATATGCTTGCTTATTCTTGCTTCACAATTCTTGCTACATACTTTCTCAACTTGTTGCACTACTAGCTTCTAATTTCCAACAATCACAACATCCTACGTATTCACCACATAAGCTATAGCTTGGTGCATAGTGAGGCTACTTTCGATGTTGTTGTGGCTGCATCAACTCTACCATTGTTGTGGGCTTACATTCCTCTCTCATTGGCCGTGAGTGCCTTTGGTTGAGGGTGGTAACAATTTTTTTTACTTTGTTGTTGGGTTTGTGTAGATTTTTGTCTCTCGTAGTATTTGGTTCCATCTATTCCAACATTATTTCCTTTATCATATTTCTATCTATCAATCTATCTGGCTATTTGTGGAGGTAGAAACACCAACGTGGGGGTTTGACTACAACAAACCCCTATACAACCCCAACATTTTTTCTCTTTTGGTTGTATGTAGGTACATTTTTGTGTGGATCTTGGTGGTCAACTCGACTCCTCGTGAGCTAATCTTCATCACCTTCATCCTTGTCATCTTCTATATCAATTTTCTATTTTTTTTAGTTATTTTGTTAGTTATCATCTTGGTTAGCATTTTAAACCTTGTTTGTTAAATTGTTGGGAGATTTTTGGTATTCTTACTGTAATTTTGTAGTTTTTGGCCATACGGATGCCAACACCCTAGTGAGACACTAGTGCACCATGCTGTCATCCTTGACCCATGTTACTATCCTTTTGTAGAGAGCTTTCTAAGGTATAGTTTAGGTTTAAGAAGCTTGCTTGTTTATCCCCATTGAAACTCTTGGGTTAGTAGAGCGACATAAGCACTTGAGAGTGTTCTTTATTCTCTATCCTTGAGCTAAACCACCTATGTGGCTGAGGTAGATTACGGAATCCTTCCACTCTTGGATCTTCATGACCTAGAGCCTTGGTGTGGTTGGTCCCCCTCCTCTACACTCACTAACCTGGGCATCTAAAGTAGTTTAGTGGGTTAATTAACATTGTTTGTCTTGTTTAGAAGGGTGTGTAGACATATTCTATCTCCTTTCACTTAGTGTGATATTTGAGATTAAAAATATCATGATTATTCATTTCTTTTATGTTCTATGTGTTATCCCAAGTATTACTAGTTTATGTTAAGTCTCTCCCCTTATGCTTCATGCAATATTGGGTGATAAAAAACACCTAGTATATTCTTTCCCATTAGGATTCCTTCTTGTGGATTTGATCACCTCAAGGACAACCTCAACCACATTTTCTAGTGGTGTATACAAAGGGGAGAGAGTGAAATTTATACCTCAAAGTGTGGCTAGCAATGTTTGAGCAAAGTTGTAAGACCCTCGATTTGTGGATACTTGTTTAGTGATGAGAGGAGAGACCCTCCTAATCTTAAGTACTATAAAAAAAACTCACTATTCATAGATCTATTAAACACCTTATACTTATAATCCTTTAATACCATACAAACATTTCTTATTATGGTGTAGGGTACAATATCATGCCCAAAGTTACTCACCATGTATCTCGTTCAATAGAGGTAGAGGATTTTTGGGAAAGGTATTAGGATATCCAAGGAAAGAGAAAAGGTGAGACATTATGCCACTTGATCTCTAGCTACCAAATCTTGAAAGAGAGGTGGTTGACACCAATCTTGAATTATTAGCCTTTGGTTGGTGGGTCCATATTAATTATACACACCAACTTGATTAATTATATGATTGTGTTATCATTCTTAGCATGCTTTCATGTAAAAAACTAGTGAAGCCATTTATCCTTATTACCTTGAAATTCAAGTCAACCATTGTGTTTTTTTTTTATGATATCTTTCCAAACATCTTCAAAAACCATTTCTAATTGTCAAACATCACTTTTGTTTCATTTACCAACACATGTGCATCATCTTGAGGTTCCTTTGTAAAGTTATCTATGAAACAACACCTTTGTTTCATAGAAAGGTGTCTTTGTTTCACAGAGTGGTGCCTCTATTTTGTAAAGCTAAATTTATGAAAAATCACTATTATTTGACCAATTACCACTTTAGGCTTTCAATTGATGAGTTTGACCTTTGTAGACTTGAACCAGACCTAGGAAACCCTTCTTATCCTATTATTTCACCTGAAGCATCAATCGTTTCCATTATATCCATCCAAAAATCCCCATCTTTACCTCATCTCATCATTTTCATCTATTTTCATAATCTAAGCATCATCATCATTAGATTTTGGACCAACCAATAATCATCCAATCCTTGTCATATTTTCATCATTATCAAATTATATTATCATTACTTTCATCATTGACCTATCTTATCTTCCTTATCCAATCCCTATCATTATCTACCTATCTTATCCTTCCTATCCATTATCTTTAATCATTGAAAAATATTATCATACAATCCAATCCTTATCATCATTGATCTATGTCATCATCCAATCCTAACCATATCATATCCTAATCAAAATCAATCTTGTTAAGAGTTTAATCTAGATCCTAATCTCCTTTTTTTCCACTAGCTTGTATATTTCTTGAGAAATTTCCTATCTCAAGTAGTATATTGAGTTAACCCTTATCATTTTGGTTTTCCTAACTTGGAAACTTAGCTTGCCCAAGTTAGCTATCAAAATCCCCATCATAGCCTTACTTAGGTAATTTTTAACCCTAAGTAAGAAAATCATCCTCTATCTAAGCCTTGCTTAAGTGACTGTCAACCATAAGTAAGTAGATCATTCCTATCAATCAAGGATATATATTTACTATCAATAATATTGGTCTTATATAATTTCACACCTCTTGTTTCTCCATAGCATGGAAATTTTTTATCTCTTATCATTATCTCCTTTCCATTCATCATTATCCCCTTTCTATCCATCATTATACCCTTTATATCCAACATCATCCTTCCAAATCCAATCATTTCAAATCCAAGATCTACCATTTCATTTCCTTATCCTTTCATCATTAATCACTTTCATAAAATCCCATAATTACTAGGTCTCTTTCTTGGATTCCTATCACAAGTTTACAAGCTAGAACACAAATCATGATCACCTAAGAATTCTAAACATTATCATCCAATGACATATTATTTGAAGAAGTGGGCAATAAAATACCCTTGGAGAACACATGCCCATGTCCATCCTCAATCATACATGATCAAGGCTCACCTACATCATTAGAGGAATTTTCTCAAGACACCCAATTTATGGAATTACTACATCGATAGATCATGAAGCATCCTGGTCAATACATCCTTATGCTAGCTAAGAAAGGTGCCGAATTACCTTATGAATTTGAAATCTCCTAAATCACCCAACAAGCTCCTTAAACATCTCAAACTTGTCATCCTAATATTCAACCTCTTCCCATCATCATGATCCTACTCATTTCCCATCTTCTTCTAATCCTCTTATCACCTCTCAAACCATCAATCCCACATCCCACTTGCACATCAAAATCCCATCTAGCTCCCAAAACATTTCATCACATATTCCACAACCTAAAGATTAGATCCATTCTCCTCCCATTTCAACATCCATCCCATTAACATCTCATACACTTTCCAAACCTCAAATCCAATTTCTTCTAATCCCATTTGATTCTCTCATCAATACCTTCACATATCATACTCACAACCTCCTATTTCCAACTTTCAACCACCACCCCTCAATTTCACAATTTATTTGGGACAAGATGTTCAAAAAATCAAGGACACAAGTTTAATGCAATTGAAATAGGACATAAAAATAAAAGTTATACCTTCCAATAAATATGTCCTTATCCTTTCAACAAGTCCATCATAGTGATACCCTTTCCCCAAAACTTTGAGATGCTTAAATTCGATAAATATAATATAAAGGGAGGTCCTAGGTAACACCTTAAATAGTTCTATATCATATTATAAGAGGTTTCCTATATTTATGTATGCATCTTGAGACTATTCCCTATAAGATTAGGTAGAAAATACCTTGATTGGTTCACTCACCTCACTCATGGGACAATCAACACATTTTACGAACTAGCCACAAAAATTTTCACTTATTTTTCCTAGAACATAGAACATGGCATCACCATGGTGAATCTTTGTAACACAAAACAAAAGGATGGTAAAATGTTTGCCTTATTTTGATAAAGATTGAGACATATTTCTAGTCACTTTTCATGGTCCATACCTAAAAATAACTCATCTCTATCTTTGTCCAAAAAATGAATCTAAAATGGGATTCCATCTCCAAATGCAATGTTCTCACTCCTTTGATGATATCAAAGAAAAATGAGTTTTTGTAGAAAATCACTTATAGCCAAAGGACTAGTAAATATCTATAAAGAGATTAAAGACAACAATCAATCTAGTGACAAATCTTGATTTTGGAATAAGAATAAGAACATAGTCAATGATGGTGTGACTAATTCCAAACATTTCCAAAACATTAAAATTCCTCCACCATAATCATCGCAAAACCATCTATCTCCTCAACACAATTTGGTTATCCCTAAATGCCAACCAAAAATATATACTTGACGTGAATAGACCCCCTTGGGTGAACCTATCAAATTTGTCCTCCAAAAGCTAGTCCAAGCCAACACGATCCAAATATCACCCATCAAACCCCCTGGTCTAGATGTACCTAAACCCTCTTGGTATAAATATCACGAATTTTGTGACTATAATAGGGTACATGGACATAAAATACCCTATTTCATGAGACTTATGAATATTATCCAAGATCTCATCAATCGAGGAGAAATCACCATTGAAGAAAAAAATTCTTCTAATAAAAATTTTGGTATATACAAGAATCCTTTCACTCAACATGATTATGGTAAAGATTCCACATCTTATAGAAAAATACCTTATAACTATAAAATAGTATCTCATATGATTCCATTATCACATGCATTGAATAAAGTCCTCCCGAAGAAGCCATTGTAATAATCAAGGAACTTAACTATTCCATCAGTACCCATTGTGGTTAACTCACCATCCAAGGAGCTTCATCCTCCTCCCAACCTACAAACAAATATAAAATCCTCAACCACTTAGGAAAAACTCTAGCACAAATATCTATCCTTGAGCTACTTAAAACACCCCCCATCTATAAAGAGCTCGTTGAGAAATCCCTCCATGAATCTTGTGTTACTAATAGCATTAATCTCACACAATTTCAAGCCATGATAGGAAACTTATCTTTTCCACAATACCTCACATTTTTTTCTCTAAAGATTTACCTTCCATTGACAAAACTCACAACATCCCACTCTACCTTCAAGACCATATCCATAAAACCACAATCAAATGCATCTTAGTAGATCATTGCTCAAGAATTAATATTTTCATCCTAAACCTAATTAAAAAATAGGATATTTTGATGATGTTATTGATCTTCAAAGAAATATTACCATCAAAGCTTATGAAAAATTCGAGTGCGAATCCAAAGGTTCTATAAAGCTACTCACTTAGGTCAAACCAGTTTAGTAGAAACTAATTGTTAGATTCTAGACCTTGATCTCCCATACAAAATAATTCTTGGCCTCACATGAGTACATGCCATGTAATACATTCCATAATTGCATAAATTTCCCGATAATGGAATTGAAGTGACTTTTAATGTTGATCAAAATCCATTCTAATATTGTGAATTCTTGGAAAGTAGTTATGTAATTTCAAAATATATCCCAACCAACACCACATCATCTTCATCTTCATATATTGATCCTTCCTCGCTATCCATATCTCACACTATCTTATATATCAAGGATAAAATAAAAGAAATTGGAATCAAAGAATATAAGCACAATCCCTCCACATCGAGCATCAATGGTTAGGGTATGAACCACCTAATGTTGGGCTTATTGCACTATCTCAGAGATCAAAGTTAAAATAAAAAATATTGGGATCAAATAATATAAGCTACAATACTTCCAGATTGAGAATGAAGGGTTTGGGTATGAACGACCTAATGCTATGCCAAATAAACCTAATTTCAATCCTACTAAATATGTGTAAGCATCCTTTGATATTAACAATGCTAACATCATTTCCATATCATCCAACTCATCCCACTCATCTCCTAGAATTGGATCAACAAGTGTTATCTACATTTTAAAACAAGGATATCAATAAAAAGTCAAAATACAAATTCCTTTGTCAATTGAAGATCCAAAATCAAATCAAAAAATCCAAAGCAAAGAAAATCACTCAAGTCAAAATAAAAAACAAAAGATATTAGACTCTAAAAAATTGAAGTAAAAAATAAAATAGGAAAATTCATAAGTGAATCTCCAATAATGCCTCATCATCTAAAATAATTTGGGGCATCTGTCAAAGTAATATGTCAAGAAGTGTACTTGTTGATCATAACTCTTCATCCCCATCATCTCTATATAATCCATTCACTTCACCCTATCCACCAACATCCATGCATCCATATTCCATGTCTCTTGGCTATATATCTGAATGGACCTTTGGATAACCCTTTACATACTTTAATCTAAAGGTTTCCCAATATCCTTTACATGTGAAGTGTGAAGGCCCTTGTAGTGTGCATATTAGTGGTCATACCTTAGAACCCTCCAGCTACGAGACAATATATAACTCCTCGTCGATCTCCCACCATCAAGCATCATCATCCATATATCAAAGAGTATCCACCTTGACCATAGCAACATTATATCTCATTTGTTGAAAAAATTATAAAAAAATCAAAAAATAAAAAAATAAAATAAAAAAATAGAAGAGAGAAATAATCCATCCAATGTTGAAAATAACTTCAATGGTTCCTTGGATAAGTACCATGGTGAAAAATTAGAAACAAGCACCATGTGTAGTATTCTCTTATCCACCATCTCTTAGAATGCCATCCCATTTGACATCACTCCTATATTCCCATATTATATAATAAAACATACCACCCATCCATCCATCCATATTAAACCTATCATGACTTGTATTGATCCTTGATTAGTGTCATCCCATCATCCCATCTATCATTTCCCACCCTTCCCCATTCTTTCTCCTATGTTATATGTGAAAGCTACATCTACATTATTTCAAGGATTTTGACCTTGTATATCCTTAGTTTCTAATGAATTTTCCCTCAAACCTCATGCACTTAGATCCATCTTTACATCCCTCCATCCCATAATAATATTATCTTCCCATAATAAACAAACATCTCAACAATCAACCCATATATCTCTCCAATCATATCCATCCCATCTCAATCATAATCTTGTGATCCTCATACTTGCAATTAAACAATCAACCAAATATTGCATTCAATACATCAATCCTCATCAAAATAATATCATGAGCCTAGCTATCAAACATTAACTAGTCATCATATCCTTTTTACCTGTGATATTTCAAGTCATATCAATCATCTCTTCTTGGTTATCCATAAGTGTTTCCAAGTAATATAAATCATCTTCACAAAGTATATGAAATGTGGCTAAAAGTTCCACCTAAAAGTGGGATGTTCTCTTTCCCTATGTGACAACAAAATATAAATAAGTACAAAACATTGGGATACAAGGTTGAGTCACCTTTCTCAATAGTTGATATTTTTTATTTTGAGTTTTCAAAGTGAGAATCTTACTAGTCATTTCTTGAACACTTGGTGGTGTTTGTGGAAGGATATGGCATGTGATATGATTTGAATTTTATATATCTACGGTCTTATATTTATTCCTGAAGGTTTGTATTATTATGGCATTGGATTTGGGGATTATGTGGAGCTATTTTGATCACTAATTTTGTGGTCATTCACTACTATTATAATTTATTATTTTTTATCAGCAAAATCTGGTATTTTAATCTCTATCATTTTTAATGTGGAGAACTTGGGAAATTTGAGGAGATAAGAGATGAGGGAGAGAGAAAATAGTTTGAGGAAGTATTATTTTTTATGTAGTAGGTTCATTATTGTGTGTAGATGAAAGTCTATACTAGGAATATGCACTCCTAGGTCCACACTAGATGTTTCCACTCCCAAAATCCTTGGATATCTTTGAATTTTAGAGATATAATTCTATATTATAGAGGAAGAATGCATTGCTAATGAAACTATAGAGTTAGGAAGTGATTTTTGTGGAAACAAGGTCCAATAATTTATTTGTGCATGTTTATTTATTTATGGACTTATATAAATGGATGTATGGATATCTAGACACATATTTATGGATATGTATGATTCTACAACACTTTACACACAAACATATATTCTAGTGATAGCATGCTCTTTTCTAATTTTGGTAATAGGATAGTTACAAGTTAACTATGATACCATCCTATGTATTAGGTTTCTAACATGTATAATATGAAAGGTAATCATGGTAACATAATATATGGAGGGGATGATACGAAGGGAGATTATTATATTAATAATATTTATCCCAGTCCAAATGAATTTTAAAATAATACATGATACATCAAGTAATTTAAATTTTACAAATGTTTCCCTATAATTAGAACCTAGATGGCCAATAGGTAAAATTAGGTACATGAGGAAAACATCTAATAGAAGGTGATTTTTTTGAATAAGTAGAATGCACAATGATATTTTATTCTTGAAATTTTTCTTTATTTACTTTCTTATTTCCTTTTTCTCTTTACTCTTTATTTTTTCACATATACCTCCTAGAACTAGTCTCATTCTACCAAGATGAAGTGTGATCAAAATTGAAGATTAAGTTTAGGAGAGTAAGGGAAATCCTTGACCAAACATGACTAGGAATAAGTGACATCTCACCATTTAAGATCAAGGATAGGAAAGAAAAGTGGAATATACTAATTGCAATAAAATCCACCTCCTTTATTATAGGCCTTGATGTATAAATTTAGGGGAAAGAGGGAGGTAATTCTAGCCTAGACCAAGATGAGTTTAGTTCTCTATATAAAATTATTTAAAAATTATTAAGAAAAAGAGACTAAATTTACTAAATTTGGATCAATAAGAATCTCATAACTAGTGTAGTTGGATAATATAATAGCAATATAGGATTTTGCTAAGGAAAAAAAGAGAGAAGAGAATAGACTACACATATTATATGTAAACCTAGATGTTTTATTATATTTTTTTAACTTTTGTATATAATATTTTTAAGTTTCAACACATTCTTCACTCTTCACTCTCCATAGTGTAAAAATGGAAAGCACAATTTTTTAAGTCATACTTGACTAGATAAATACCAATCTAATTTTGTCTAATTTTATCCTTCAATGGGTCTTTTATCCATTAGATTATCTAATATAAGGATGAGGTTTCTTACCTTGATAAAACAAGGAGACACTTTTTGGTTATATTGGTGAATAACTATGACTAGATAGTCTTCATGTACCTAAGTTATGTTACATTATTTTGTATATATGATCTAAAATGATAATAATCTATCACTATGTAGTCCTTAATGGGTCCCACTGAACCCAAATCAAGGAAGGAAGAGTTAACTTAAGGAAATACCCCCTAATTAATGAGGGATTATAGAGATATATATATTCTAGGGAGTTTTACCTCTAAGTAATAAAATATTTTTGAAATGTAAATGAGGAAATATAATGCTTTCCTCATGGTTGTGTATATATTGGTTATGTAGGCCCATAAAATAGGAAACAACTTTAAGTTCTAATTATTCTTTGACTCTTTGACCACTTTTACATGTATAACATTACAATTTGTATTTATTTCCTCTACCTATTTATTAGATTAAGGATAATAGACTAAGGTAGAGTTGTGAGTAATGCAAAAAATTCTATAGAGTTCTTGTATTTTTGGGTTTTTAGACAATGAAGTATTATTAGTAATTATAACTTGAGGTATACCAAATCTACATATTTTTTTATTTAAAATACATTTATAAATTAGTGAAATTGAAATGATTTTAAAATGCATTGTATTTTCATATTTGGTGTGGTATTAAATCATCATTATTGTGAAATCATAGCCACCAAAGGAAGATAGAATAATTTTACCAATGAGATCTAGTTCCTAGGTGGATAATAACCATAGTGTAACAATAGGTTTAAAATTCCTAGTTAAAGAGTGAAGTGTGTGCATGCATATTTGACACTTATAGTATTTTCTTATGAATATATTATGTCAATCTCAAGAGTAGGCCAATAGTAACCTATATGATGAATTTTTATTAGAATGGAATTAAAACCAAAGTTTCCCCTATAAATATCATCATGGCACTCATTTATTAATTTTTGAGACTAACTTTTGTTAATACAATGAAGAAAAAATCTATAAAAGATTCTTAAATATAAGGTATTTCTAATTACCACATATTTTATGGTGAAGATACCCAAATATTCTTCATTTGAGGAGTAGAATCCTCTAGAAATGAGTGATTGATCATGAACTCAAATATGTGGGGATATCAAGGTGACCTACAATACAAAAAGTGATATTTAATGCATGCCCATTCGTTAGATAAATTATAATCTACAACATCATCTTGTGGTGCTAAATCATCTACTAAGTAATTAGCAATTATTTTTTTCTTCAATGAACTTCTAGTTTGTATCTGTTAGCTCCAACTCACTAAGGAGTGTGTCGAAGCACACAATTAGAGTTTTTTTAAGAAAGTTACAAAGTGGTTCAAACCCTATTATTACTTGTGTCTTATAGTTTAGTATATTATGTTGTAGGTCTCTATTCATGAAAACTATAGCCATACACTCTTTTTATGATTGTGTGTAATTCTTTTCATATTTGACAATAGAACAACTAATAAAATATATCCCTTTCTCTCCCATTGTCTCATTGTTGATTCAACATACATGCAATGGATAACTATTATTTTGTAAATATAATATTAAAGGGTAGTCTATCTTAGGTAGAATTAGATTCAAAGGAGAAAATAAGAACCATTTGACCTATTCAGTAACACTTTAGAAAGAAAATTCCTATGTTATCCAATTTTCCTCTTAATTAGATTATTATTTAGGTTGATCTACAAAGTTAAATCAATAATAAATAGTGAATTTATTTTGACTTATTGAAAATGAACAAATTAAGTGCTCATCTATAGGTGGAGATGCACCAAGGATGATTTTGACTTGTTGGGTCAAAATTGATTCCCCTATGAGAAATAATGAAGCTCGATACATTACCAGTTGTGACTCTCAAAAATCAATTTTTGGATTTAGTTTGAATTTTCATTCAAACTAATATCATGGGTTAGATGGTGAAAGCTATGGGCCATGTTCCTTGATATATGACTCTTAACACTTTTTGAACTAAATTGAATCACTGCATTACAAAAGGTTCCCCATGGTGTATAGTAAATATTATTTTACTTTGGTCACATTCTTCAATATAAATTTGATTATAACTAGAGAAAAAATCTACGAGAGAAGGGATTTTATAGTTTGTAATCATGTGCACTATAGTATATATTGATAGGAGGGGTAAATCAT
Source organism: Sequoia sempervirens (assembly GCA_007258455.2). Classification (NCBI taxonomy): domain Eukaryota; kingdom Viridiplantae; phylum Streptophyta; class Pinopsida; order Cupressales; family Cupressaceae; genus Sequoia; species Sequoia sempervirens. Next base: position 42,141,680 of record VDFB02105785.1, read on the forward strand.
CCTTAGGATAAGATTTATTGATGTCACTGAAGTTAATTTAGATTCTAATCTTACTATTATTCTTGAAAATAGGTACTACATTTGAAAATGATTTTGCATTCTCAACTATGATGAATCATATGTTAGGTAACTTCATTAATTTTTTTTTATGATGGCTGTAATTTTTATTTATTAATCCTTTATTTATATTTTATTAGATTTATATAGACTTTAGTAATAGTTTAAGAATCAATATGGTTGTATCCAAGCTTAACATGTCTAAATATTCCTATGCAAATAAATTAGTTAAATCAATAAGGATATCTCTATAAAATTTCATCTCTTCTATCATTAATATTTGTAGACATAGAAAATGTACCAATTGATCTTATACACCTGATCCTGTCACTAACACCGCTTCATCTTGAATCATCTCCTTTAATAATCATTTAATTAAATATCCTTTATTTGATTAAATTCATCGCATTCCACCTCTTAATTAAATAAATCATTATTTATCTAATTAATTCATCATCTCCTATTAATTAAATAAATCATTTTGTTTAATTAATCATATAGTCCCTCTTTTAATTAAATAATTCACTTTATTTAGTTAATCTAACATCATCTACTTTGTAATTAAATAAATCAAATCATTATTTAATTAAATCTAAATCATATCCTCTCATTTTGATTTAAATCAATCCAAAAATATAAATCAAATTGTCACATCAACTAATCTCTTATTAAAATTAACCAAATCTTGATTAATCTTAATCTTAATCACTCCAATCCTCTAGATTTTGCAAATTTCTCAATAAATCATTTCTTTTGATTTATTAAATCTTCTAATTTCTCTTAACATGGCATCAAAAGGGGAATATTCTTCTAAATTTGAAAATCCCTCCAAAGGGATTTGTCCTTCCAACAAGGCATTCAATATCTCTTACATGTCCTTGTGCATTGAGCCAAGTGGCATTTAATTCATTTATTTCTCCCTCCAACATGTTATTTCATAAATTTGAAATTCCACCTAATATCATTTATTGGCACATTCATCAAAATGTGCTCCAGCTTCCTCCATTGACATGTTGACAAGTGGCATCTTGTCATTGGTTTTTCTTTTGTACCACATTCATCCATTTTACCTCATTCTCCATCACTCTCATCTATAAATACGAGGCTCTCATTTGGATTTTGGATCCACAACTTCATTACAAAATCTCTATCTTCATACATAGAGCTAATTTCATCCATTTCATCAAGTGTTCATAGTTTTTATGATTTCATAGATACGTTATGCCAAAATTTCATCTAGGAGCCTCAATCACCAACAAATATTCATCAAGCTTACAAGGGATTGGGAAAGGGACATTTTCCACATCAAAATGACACCAATTCTCCCATGGGATTAAGAGTTCACTTGCTTTAATAGGATTTAATAGCTTTGTTTGTTGTGTTCTTCATTTATTTCCTATTTTGTGCATTGTAAATGAGTTCTATGGGTAATGTTGATTTAACTTGCATATGAATCTAATTGTATGATTGTTTGTTGTGTTTATGTAGGTCTACGATCGACGTTCACATTTTGGCGCTAGGAGGGAAAATATGAAGATATTAACACATTTTTTGAGAAAATTATGTTGTTTTCTTGACATTTTTGTGCCTATGGGAAATTGTGTCACTACTAGTCCAACAATGCCCAACAATGATGCTACTAGTCCAACAGTTCCATACAATGACACTACAAACCCAAACTCTACTGCTAAGGTCTTCTCACCTAGAAATTCAAATTTCTAAACTGCAAAGCTACAACATTTCTTTATCGCTAGGATCCCAAATTACAAACTGCGCCACTAGACCATTTCTTTGTTGCTAGGATCTGAAATTCCAAATTGTGTCACTAGCTCAAAATAGCGCCGCAACTTCACTCACTTGCTTTGTTGCAAATCATCATTGTTAGTCCTAATGGTGCTATATAGTGCCACTGACCTCTTCAAATTGTGTCGCATATGCAAATTGTGCCATTGGAGTATGGTAAAAGGCACTAATTAGTTTAAATTTAACATGTGTCTTGTCATTTTGGTTGCTTGTGATTACTAACTAGTTTTTAGCCTCTATTTTTGTAGTTCTATCTAGTTTTTGTAGGTTGGCTTAATCGAAGGTGAAGGAGAGAAACAAAGACAAAGAATTTTATGACATCATCATCTCATTGTATAAGTGTTTTTAAACACTTTTGGGAGAAATTATAATCCCTCCTCTAAGGATTTGCTATCTTTCATGCTTGTAGGACTCAATACATTTGAATTTTGGTTTAAAAAGAACAAGACAAAAGGATTTAAAAGAACCTTATGTAACTTACTAGATTTTGTTTAAGGTTTAACAATTGAACAAACAACTTTCATATTTCCTTTTGGTGCTTAAAAAGAATCCAATTATTGCCTTGAGGGATTAAAATTAACATTTGCTTCTATATTTTGTAATGTATTAGCCAAAATAATATCATATGAAAGATGTATGCACTTCTCTCACGCCTCATGGAAATCTTGAGAATCAAAAGGATTTTTTTGGTATTAAGTTGTTTAAGTGATTACCTCCACACTTCAATTTGGATTCTAAAATTGAACAAAATCTTTCGAGTGTGAGTGGAGTATATTGTGTGTGTTCTCTCTTTGTTTCTCAACAAAGATTGATCGAACTATGGATGTACTTGCTTGCTTTTGTAGAGGGCCTTCCTTGTGGGAAAATTAATCACCCAAGGAAACAACCCAATCAGGAACATGTTAAAGCCAATCGACTTCCAACTGATATATAAGTGTGGGTACTTGAGGAAATTTCAAGTATCACGAGGATTGTTCTGACAAGAAGGGAAACAATGGTCTCTTGTCACATGGATGATCCCCCATGAATGGAATGCCTTTATTAAAACCCTTTGTCTAAAAGAACAAAATAATTAAACTATTTGTTGGTGCAAGAATGGTTGTTCTAAAGCTGCCCCACATTCTTTTAGTAGAGATGAGAAGTAAGCCATGGGAGTTTCATGGGTACTAATGCTTGGATGACCTGAGAAGTGAGTGCACTATAAGGGGGAGCTTGTGTGGTCAAGCATCTAATCATCCACTAGAAGTAGGCTTAGCTGGATTTATCCAAGTGGGGATTCAACAAATATTGTCTCAATATCCATAGGGTTGTACATTTTTTTAAAATCAAAACACTTTTCTTGGATCTTAAAACATTGGAAACAAACATTCAACATGATCATCAAATTTCAAACCCTTTAGGAAGAAAATACCTTTGACAAAATTCAAGTGCTATTGCTTTCCCTAGGGATTCTATCCTTAGAGGTTTCTAAGCATTTGAATTTACATCTCAATTTTCTCACTAAAGTCAACAATAGGTAAATTTTTCCTTAATTTCCTTGATTTCCACTTAATGGACTTTGTGGGATGAGAAGAAATTGGGACATTAGACATTCAATTTGAAACCCTCATCAAGAATTGTTTGTGGTAAAAGGAAGCCATTAAGCAAAGCTAAGAAACAATTGGACCTCACACATGTGCTCTTCCAAATTATTTCTCGAAAGATCAAAATCTGAAAACCAAAGTCAAAAGGTCTTAGTCAAAAAGGTCACGAGAAAAGGTCATCTATTCTTTATGAGTTTAGAGAAAGATTGACCTTCAACTTTTACAAACGTGCATCAAGAAACAATCCAAATTTGTATTCATTTTACTATTGTGAAAATCCAAGTCTCTTTCAAAGGTTTGAATATATCACATAGGAAGTATTGGCATATTCTTCAATACCTTGGTCTAGTAAACAAAAGTCTTTCTAAGTCTCTTAGGATCAAAATAAAAACTTTCATCCATCTTTAAAACATCAAAATCCAAATTCACCTCACCAACAACTCTTGGAAATCTTGAAAAAATCCTTTATGCTAAACTTTGGGAAAATCCTCTTGAAATCAAAAATCAAAACAAATCCAAATCATCTTGTTTAACTATGTGTGTATAGATGATTCCTTCTTTGCACACTTAGTGAAATTATCATCTTGTCTAAAAGTTCACTCTAAGACAACATCTAACCTCTTAGAGTTTATGAGTTCATTATCCCAAATCAAAATCAAAATCCAAAATCAATAATCAAAAACATCAAATCCAAAGTCCTAAAGTTTAGTATCCCTCGTAAGGTTTCCTAAGAGTTCAATCATCCACCAATCCTCCATCTTTCATTATCACCATCATCATCCTTTTGATCCTTAGTATCTTAGACTTTATTTTTTGCACCTAAAGATTAGGTCAATCCAAAGAATTAGAGGTTCATCTCTCACATTCTTGAAAATTGATCCCTATTTTATGGTTCAAACTAGGTCTCAACACAAGAAGAACATGGAAAAAACAAAGAAACATCAACTTCGAGTGACCTAAGTCAAACCAATGCCTAAATCAATCCTGTTGGATCAAGCAATCCCCTAACCAATCTTCCTCTATCATCACAAAATCCTCAAGAGGAAGGTCAAGTGGAAGACGTCGCCAATAATGTCTTAGGGATGACACAAGATGAGATCATTGAAATGGTTCAAAATCCTGAAACTCGTAGAATTGTCAATACCATGATGAGACTCAATCCATCCCAATACATGCTTGAATTAGCTAAAGAAGGGGCTAAATTGCCTTATGATTTTGATGTAAGCAATATTATGGAGAAGCATCTTGGTATCATGCCCTCAATTTCATCTGCACCCCCAATCTCATCCACACCTCCATTTCAAAGCATCACTCAGAGAATCCCCCAAATCACATCATTCATTGCTCCAACTCAACCTATTATTAACAAGGGGAGCTCATTAGTCTATGCATTACAAGCAAACCCCCTTTTCAACAACCAAGATTTGGATGCGAACACTATCTTGGGTTAATCCATCCTATTAAATCAGTTACACCCCCATGTTTTTCTCACCTTTTAGGACCCTAATGACCCAACATCATCTTTTCACGTGACACTAACGTATCCTCTCAACACACAAACCTCTCTCCATATGACTTCACAAGGAGGAGGTGGGCTATTTGGACTAGGGGGAATCCTTGACCCTTCATCTTCAATTATCAACTTGGGAGTACACCACCCACCTTTCCACCACTTCCACCTTTTCCATTAACATCCACACCACCTCTTAGTTTAGGGTTATCTCCTTTACCACCACTCAATCAAAGTTAGAATAACCTCCTGATCATCAATTAAAACATCATGCCAAATCATCTGATCTTGGGCCATTGATATCGCAACAACAGATGGAAACCATCCAAACAACCCAAGCAATCACAACACCATACATAAATGTGGTCTCTCAAAGACCAAGTATATCAATTGCACTATCCACCACACAAATCCCCACCATCAATACAATACCCCTCATCACGATGATGAACACCATCAAAAATCAACTGCCACCACCTCCAAAATAAAACACGGAAAACCCATATAGCATCACATTACAAGTAGCTCAACAAGCGGTCTATCAAAATACACTCTAGAAAATTCAAAATCAACAAGTTGCCCAAGCTGCTCGACAAGTGCAAGTAGGTCAAGTCACACAACAAGCGCAACAAGCACAACAAGCCCAGTAGGCTACTCAAGCTGAGGCCTTATTGCAACAATAGAAAGTTTCCCAAGCTGTGCAAGCACCTCAAGCTGCTCAAGTGACTAAAGCTTCTCAAGCTACACAAGTTGCACAAGTTTCCCAATGGGAACAAGCTCAAGCGCAAGCTAAAGCTCAAGTGCAAGCCCAATACCAAGCGCAACAAGCACAAGTGCATGCTCAATACCAAGTACAACTACAAGCAACCCAACAACAAGCATATTAGCAAGCCCTGTAACAATACCAAGCATAGAAAGAAGCAACATTACTAGCCCAACAACAAGCATTGTTGGCACAACAACAACAAGACCAACAACAAGCATTGTTGGCACAACAACAAAAAGACCAACAACAATCATTGTTGGTGCAACAAAAAATGTAGTGATATTAGAAAGCCTTAACCATGCAACAAAGCTTACAAAAAAAACCCACCAACACACCCAACACTCCACCCATCACTCAAACACCTCAACCACTTCAAAACACATTCACTCCACCCCTTGATCTGCAATACGATGTGACAAAAAAAAAAAAATTGCTCTTGCAACAAGTGCTCAATCTCTAATCAGGGAAAACAACAAAGACACCAAGCAACTTGTTTCCCTATCCATTCGACAGGAGCCTTGTGATGGTACCATTCCCCAAGGGGTTTGAAATCCCTAAATTTGATAAATACCATGGGATGGGAAACCCTAAAGATCACATCAGGAAATTCCAAGTACATTGCATGGAGGTCGCATATGACAATACATATCTAATGCGACTATTTCCTCAAAGTTTGGCTAGTCTCACCATGGAGTGGTTCTCTTTCCTTCCTCCTGGCATCAAAAAGTTTCAAGAGATCGTAGATGTATTCATAAAAAAACTAAGCCTTCAATATTGGTATGGATGTTAATCTAGAGGAGCTATCTGTGCTTAAACAATCTAAGATGGAATCATTCCCTTCCTTCTTACAAATATGGCAATCCAAGGCCAATAGGAGCAAATGGCCCATGCCTGAAGAATAACAAATTTTCACCATCATCACCAATATTGAGAAAACCTTGGTGTTTCATCTTAAGGTACAATAGATCACCACTTATGGCCAACTGATCCCCAAGGCGCCCAACATCAAGTGAGCCCTTATTGCATAAGGTGAAACACCTATGTATCAAGAAAAACAAGACAATCACCCATCCACTAGCTATAATGAGAAACCTCACACATGGGAAAGAAACAAAAATGTCACCAATGATGGTGTGGTGGATGCCAAGGTTATAATTAGTGCTCCAAATCAAAACACCCAAAATTACCAAAAGTCGTAAAACAACACGCAAGCTAACCTAGTAGCACAATAACCACCCAAAAATTGGGTCTTGATAATCTAAATAATCAAGGGGGACCACCTCCATGAAAAAAAATCCCCCCAAGAGGAAGTACACTACCCTTGGGGAACCAATTGAAGTAGTCATGAAGAAATTGATAAATGATAATCTCATCAAAATTCCCACTTATGATAACTATCAGGAACCCCAAGTAAAACCACCCTAGTACAATTAGAATCACCTTTGTAATTTTCACAAAATCAAGGGACACACCACTACCAATTGAATTAGGTTGAAAAATCTGATCCAAGACCTCATTGATGACAAAATCATAAATGTTGAACAACCAGTTGGAAATTAGGACTTAAAAATATACATGAATCTAATGTCGGATAATAACCAATGGAACAACTGTGGAAAACAAAATTATGCCAATGTGAACCATGTGTATGATCGTGTTGTCACATCCATTGATCAAATGGTCACTATTTCCACCATTAAAGGAGACAAAGCTAATTGTGGAGTCACCACACATAGCGGAAAAGTCACCATCACTGGGTCATCACAGCCACCTAAGGCATCCACTTCCAATTCGAAGTTCATTCCCCATGGTTACAATGTCCTAGACCAGTTGAAAAGAACTTTAACCTAGATCTCCATCATGGAGTTGCTGAAGATATCACCAACACATAGGAAAATCCTAAAGGAAGAATTGGCTTCATCCACTGTCTCCACGAATCTTGATGCTAACTGGTTCCAAGCTATGGTTGGAAATACAACCACCTCAAGCCTCCTAACATTCTCCGATCAAGACTTTCTCACCTAACCATTTCACAATCGTGCACTCCACCTTGAAGTCTTGGTTCATAAGAATAAATTCAAAAGGATCTTGGTGGATGGGGGTGGGGGTCTAAACATTTGTTCCCTCAAATTAATAAAGAATCTAAGATTCTCTGAGGATGCCATTGAAAAGGGTAAGGGCATCATAATAAGATCTTATAATGATCAGGAAAGAGAGTCTCAAGGCACTATTCAGCTCCCTATTCAAGTAGGGCCAGCCATTATGGAAACCACATGCCAGGTCCTTGACCTTGATTTACCTTATAATATCCTTTTGGGGTATCCATGGATCCATGGGATGCAGGCTATTGCATTCGCCTTCCATTAGTGTGTCAAGTTCCCATATCAAAATCAAGATTCATGGTGATCTTGAGCCCTTTTCCTACTACAAAAGCTTGGAAGAAAAATACTATAAAATCCCCCAAGTCCCAAAGAACGATGAAGCCCCCACCACTTTGTATGTAGAACCAGCTACATTAGCCTTTGCTTCTGAGACAACGACACTCGCAGTCCCTGATATATCTGAAATCAAGGTCATTATCCAAGACAATTGGTGTGGGGATTATAGGATGAAGAAGAGTCCTTTCGTGATAGGATAGCTACCTCAATCTCTTAGGACTAATGGGAAACCCCAATGAGCTAAAACATCATCCCATACCTTCAAAGCAAACCCCTCTAGATTCAAGTCTTGGGGAGATATAAGTTAGGAAATAGTAGATGAAAGAGACGTATCTAGTCTCCTATATCAAGATGAAAGGCCTCGTGCCTAATCTTCTAATGGACGAAAGCAACAAATTTCTACAAATGATGCTTAGTATGGGCTATGACCAAAGCAAGAAATTCGAGTAGAATGACAATGGCCTATTTGAACCCCTCATTCTGGAGAAGTGACTAAGAAATCTTGGTCTCAGATGTACCCCTCCAGAGGTGACCGTACTTCGCAAAGGTGCCCTGGTTAGAAAGGTCAAAACTCCCCCTTAGCTATCAGTAGCTACCCTTCAATTACCAATATCCACAGGTCTACCCTTAGACAAATTTAACTTTGACATATCTAATGTGTGTAGTAGTGATGAGGATCCCATAACTGATTTTCCTATGCTTTTCAAAGATTCCTCCATGCTCATGATTAGTACCTTGTATTTTAAGTCAAACCATCAAACCCATGAAATAAACCTAATCTATCCCCAACTCATCAATTATGACGAATGAGGACCACTAATTTTGGACACTTTCAAAAATGATGAGGCACTCTCAAAATTCATGGGATTACAGGATATAGTACCATATGGAGATCACAAGGTTGGGTTTGACATCATACTGGACACACAAGCCTATTATGGGGAAATGATCGAATCCTTTAGTCACAAAAGTAAAATTTTTAGAATAATCTCTAGGTCTTTGAGTGAAAACCACACTATGGCACTCTCAAACTCAAATATAGTAAAAATAAAGGATGTATTGAATGGTGAAAACCTCTTTGAGGCACTAGAGGATGAAGGATTCAATCTTCCTCTCAGTGCAATTCATTAAGAGAAGTCAACAGTATTAGCCAAGAAGTGCAATCCAGTCAACATGGGGACAAAGGAACTACCACACATAACATTCTATGCAGAGTCACTTCTCATAGAAGAACATGAACTTTTGGCTGCATTCCTAAAATAAAGAAAGATAAACTTTGCATGGACTATGACGACATGCCTAGGCTTGATCCAAAAGTTGTGGTTCATCACTTAGCTATATATCCTGAAGCAAAGCTTGTTAGATAAAATATTAGGAAGATGCATCCCCAAATAGCATTATTAGTCAAAATGGAATTACAAAAGCTCCTAGATGTAGGGTTCATACAGTAGATAGATTATCCAGAATGGGTCTCAAACCTTGTAATTGGTCTCAAACCTTGTAATTGTTTTAAAGCCCACTGGGGGCATTTGCAACTACATAGATTTTAGAGAGCTCAACAAGGCATGTCCTAAGGATGAATTTCCATTTTCAAACATTGACATGATCATGGATATGATGGCAGGAATTGAGATGCTATCATTGATGGACAAGTTCTCAGGATACAACCAGATCATGATAGCTGAAGAAGACTAGCATAAAATGAATTTCACTTCCCCATGGTGGACATATTGTTGGAATATGATGCCATTCGAGTTGAAGAATGTGGGGTTCACCTATCAGAGGGACATGACACTAATATTTCATGACATGACCCTCAAAATTGTGGAAGATTATATGGATGATATATTGGCCAAGTCAAAGAAAAGATGATATCACATAGCCGCATTAGGCTCTATCTTCGATAGGTTAGAGGAATATAAAGTCAAACTCAACCCAAAGAAGTGTGTATTTGGAATATAGTCAAGGAAAATCCTAGGGTACATCATGTCCATGAGAGGAATTGAGATAGATCCTACTAAGGTCAAAGCCATTCTCAAAATGGAGGCACCTAAAACACTGAAATAGCTAAGGGGTTTACAAGGAAGACTCCAAACCATCTACTAATTCATAAAGCAACTAGTAGAAAAGGTTGTTCCCTACTCTCACCTACTCCACAAGGGGGTAGTGTGCAAGTGGGATGAGAAGTGTGATAAGGCCTTCAACAGATCAAATAATACTTACTCATGCCATCTATCCTCATGCCACCAATTCTAGGAAAACCCTTGATCTTATACATATCAACAATAATGGCAGCTCTCGACACTCTCCTAGCATAGCATGATGAAAATGGAAAAGAGAGAGCTATCTATTATATTAGTAGAACTATGGTGGGCCATTAATTGAACTATACATCCATTGAGAAATCATGTCTATCAGTTGTATTTGCAACATAAAATTTCAGACATTACATGCTAGCCCATCAAATAAAGCTTATGGAAAAAATAGACCCCCTTAAGTACTTGCTTTCCAAAGCAATGCTTATAGGGTAGAAAACCAAGTGGTTTATGATCCTCATAGAGAATGAAATTGAGTATGTGGAGTGCAAGGCCATCAAAGGACAAGCAATTACAGATTAGTTAGCAGAGGCACCAATATACTCAAAGAATCCACTTGTCTCAGACTTCCCAAACGAATCAAACTTCAATCTAAGTGTATCAGATCACTAGAAAATGTACTTTGATGGATCCTACACGCAACATGGGTTGAGGGCAGGGATCTTCTTCATCACCCCACAAGGGGACTGCATTCTGAAATCATACAAGCTATCATTCCCTTGCACAAATAACATAGAGGAATATGAAGTCCTTGTCATAGGGCTAAGAATAGTAGTACAATGGTAGATAATGGCACTAAAGGTCTACATAGACTCACAACTCATAATAAATCAAGTCAACAATGAGTATCAAAAAAAGGATGACAAGTTGACTTCCTACAAGAAATTGGTTTAAAGTCTTAAGGAGTTTTTCATTGATATCACATTTGAGTAGCTGCCAAGAGAAAAAAATAGAGTGGAAGATGCAATGGCTACAATCAGATCACTCCTAGAAATCCCACATGACATCCCAAAGCAATAATTCCTTGTAGAGCAGTTTGTCATTCCTGCATTCAAGGTACCAGAGTCTTAATTTATGTGTGAAATCGTTGGTCCCGATAATCCCTAGTACCATGATATATACACTTATCTAAGAATAGGAGTCCTCCCAGCTAGCATAACCCTAAACCTCAAGAGAGCCTTTGTCAAAAAAGCATCCCATTTTGTCATCCTAGGAGATACCCTTTACCATAGAAGCATTAAAGGAACCCTATTACGTTGCTTAAATGTCGAGGAGGCATTGACTACCTTAATCGAGGTACATAGTAACATTTGTGGTTCACATTCGAGTGGTATGACCTTGGACAAGAAACTACTGAGGAGGGGGTACTATTGGCCTACAACGAAAAGTGAAGCACATGAATATGCCACAAGGTGTCTACAATGTCAGTAGCATGGCAACCTCATCCATACACCATCTCAAGAGAGCTTCATATGATTGTCACACCATGGCCTTTTTCACAGTGGGGGCTTGATCTCGTTGGAAAAATTACCCCCACCTCATCTAGTGGACACAAGTTTATCATCACTGCCACTGAGTATTTCACCAAGTGGGTGGAAGCCATCCCCATGACATATATTATTGGAAAGAAGATATCAAAGTTCATCCTGAACTACAAGTTAATTTGTCATTATGGTGTCCCTCAAGCCATTATCTTAGATAATGGGGCACCTTTCAAGAATCAAGATGTTCATGACCTATGTCACAAGTTTAATATCCAATATCACTTTTCAACCCCATACTACCCCCAAGGAAATGGCCAAGTTGAGGCAAAAAATAAGACCATTTTAAAAAATCCTCAAGAAGACAATCAATGACGCTGGTCACGACTAGAATTTGTAGTTGAATCCTGCCCTACGGGCCTACCAAACAAGCATCTACACACCAATAGGTGCCACCCCATTCTCCCTGGTCTACAAATCAAAAGCCATATTACCCATCAAGATCAAGCTCCCATCACTGAGAATACTCATCATAGATGAAGAATACTGAGTATCATGACTAAATGAGCTAGAGCTACTGGATGAGTGGCATATGTATGCCTTAAACCATTTGCAAGTGTATCAAAACCAACTCAAGTGGAGTTATAATAAGAAGATAAGAAGTCAAACCTTCCAAATTGGGGAGCTTGTGCTCAAGGAAAATCAGAAGAACATTCCAAATCCAGATGGCAAGGGAAAATTTTAACTCAATTGGCTGGGACCTTTTGTCATCATAGAAAGTTAGAAGTCAAGGGAATATTAGTTGTCAACACCTGAAGGGGAACCTTTGCAGGAGCCCATGAACAACTCTCATCTCAAAAAGTTTTATGCCTAATATTTTGGGGTATAAAACCAGAAAATACAAAAAAATCATAAAATTTCCTAAAAAATTGGTCACCTTGATGAAAACTTGGAAAACAGTGTCTTGGAAACAACAAAAAAAAAGAAAAGAAAAATGATTAAAAACAATAAAGAAAAAAAATCATCGTCTAGTGAAAACCACTTCGGTGGCCCTTTGGGCAAGTACCTTGGTGAAAACTTGGAAAATAGGCTTCTTGTGTAAATAAGAACTTTGCATCCACTAAGACCTCTGAAAACTTGTTCCAGATCACCTATCCATCATGCTTCCATCATCCATTTATCTCCACACATCCCTCATTTGTATCTGTATTATAGCTTGGTCCTATGTTCGTGTCATGATCCCTCCTAGTACTACTCGACCCATTCTGAAGGTTAGTTTGTCCTACCCTTATTAGAGTAGTCTATTGCATCACGTTGGGGGCATGTTCTCTTCAGATTAGATTCATGGATATTTTGGAAGCCTTCCTAAAATAAAAAAATATGAAAACATTAGAAAAATAGAAAAATCCAAAAACATTCAAAACATATCAAAATCCAGAAACAGGTCAAAATTCATTCAAAAAATTCAAAAACAGAGTCATCTTATCAAACGACATTGTCTCTGAGCTTTGAATGTAGGCAAGGTTGATCTTTGATAATCGCCTGAGAGACTTAGGTTAGTCCTTTAGGAGTCTGCCATAATAAACTGACAATCCATTTGTTCATATCTCATCAATAATTGAGTCTGTTTCAGTCAAACTATGTGGTATCTATGTATATATTGCAGGTAAGACTAATCTATTGATCATCCCCTGAGGCCCCTAGGATAGGTCTTTAGGTTAGTCTCTTGGTCAAAATCTTAGAAAATGCCAAAAAATTGGAAAATTGAAAATCAAAACATTTGCAAAATCTCAAAAAATACCAAAAATAGCCTCATAACATTTCAAATCATAAAAAAAATCCAAATATTTAAAAAAATCCATCCACCCCATCTCACTTTCACCCACAGTGAATATCACTCATAATAAATGGTTGTCACCCTCAACCTTTGGTAAAATAGTCAGAAACAAGTCTAGTAAATCAAAAGTGAAAATCAAAATGTCAAAGTCTTGAGTCTAGGTCAGTAAGTAAACAAGTTGGTCAACTCTTTTTTTCAATAGCCTATCATCTAATCAATCCCAAATCAATCATCTGATAAAATCATGTCCTAGGGTGCATCCTTCCTACAATGGACATCAACATCAAGCATCGTCGTAGTTTAGTTTTGGCTAGCGGTATTGAAGAACATTAGCTTGTTTGTTTACTTTATCTTTGTCTTTTTGACTTATCTTATTGCAATCATTTCGATGACCTCTCGATGATGTCCAAACAAAAGGATTTAGAGAGAAAGGAATGGGGCAATGATCATTATCTTTTTATTTGTTGTGCTTGTTGGACGTTCTTGTAATATAACCTTGTCCATGTGTGCTTTGTTGGGTCTGTAGGGAGGATGTTTTAAGTATCTTGTTGACCACATAAGAAGGCTTTCCTTTCTATGTTTTGGTCTGAGATGTTTGGAATATCTGAACTACATTTTGAATAAGGTTTTGTATGCCAGGTGTGAACAGGAGTACTCCTATCTGATTGCCAAGTCAAAGTCCATCACACTAGGTGCAAGTCCATCCTAGTTCTTTATAGCTTGATGCATCGTGCCTATGTGTATTATCCAACATAAGGTAAATTTCCCTCTTAAAGTTCCAATTCCTAGGAAGAAAATCATCTTCTTCATCATCATCATCATTATCATCTTTTAACTTGTTGGATTCCCTTCTTTCTTCTATCTTCTTTCTATGCTAACATGGTACCATCAACATAATGCATATCATATCATGACATATAAGAAACATTGATCATCTCACATGCATTGCATTTCATCATTTGCATAATATATATTGGTTATTCTAAGCATCTCATAAACCATACAGTATCCTTCATTACATAAGCATAAAAGGAACCATCACATAGGCATTAGTAACTCATATCATGTACATCATCAAAGCATTCATTGCATCATCACATATACATCATAATATCATTCATTTTCATTTGTTACATAATCATATAACATTACATACATATCATTTGTTTGCATCATCATATAAACATTATTATACCATGTACACCATATCATGTCATATACATAGACATCATTATAAAAATGCATCATCGCATCATATCATGTGGATCATCATGACATCTATAAATGTATTGCCATATCATACATAAGAAAGATAATGAAAAAGAAAAGATAGCGTCTCATACATTTTATCATCATCATCCACTAAGTGAATAATATAGATTTGTTAGTCTAACCATTCGCATATCATAGCATTTGCATCATCCATACATACTGAAAAAGAAATGCATCCATAAATCACCACATTACATCATAAGCATCATAATGTCATACATCACATTGCATCATATAAGATAGAATCATTGCATCACATATAGAACCATCGCATATGGAAAGTAGAAACATCCATCATAATGCATAAATAAAGAGAGGACACATCACATTGGATCAAATCATCTCATATCATCTCATATATTTTTAAAATAATAATACAATATCATGGTACAAGAGATCAAGATCAAGTGTATAGTATAATCAATACAAGTACAATTGTCCATTCGGCTATCAAAAAATGAGCCCATGGGTCTCAAAAGAATAGTAAAGGAGCTAGCCCTATTGAATTCTCTCCTTGCCACCTAGCCTCTCCTTGTGCTCCTCTAGAGGCCTGTATCCAGCCTGTTGCAAATAATCTGGGACTCATCCTGCTCGAGGTACAACCTAGTGGTAATGCACATGATAATACTTTTCCTCTCGAATGACTGCTTTGTATGCCCACATGGATATGTTGCTCTAGGAGGAGGATGTAACCATACTCTCTAACTACTATCCCCAACCCATCTTCTATGTAGCCTATAGCTCGACAACTTGTCGTTGTTGGATAGCTTAATCCTGCTTGGCTATCAAGGTCAAGACCTATCATCTCGCCTGGTCTCTCTCTACAATTAGCACCTGAATCTGAGGCTGAAGTTGTAATATCTTATAGTCCCTAGGGTCTGTCTATGGTGGTAGTTGGATGGGTGGCTGGTCCTGATGACCATCTCTAGGTAGGGTCCTCTACCTATCCTGGTCCTGGCAACCATCCATGGGCTAATCCTAATCGCCATCCCTCTACCCCCTATGCTACTCGGGCTGCTGCTCTAGTTGCCACAGAGGTGTACCATCTCCCCCTCTACCTCACCCTCTGTTGCCATACCCATCAATGTCATTGTCCCTACCTCCTCTGCCTCCTCACCCCTACCCTGCAAATTGACATCTCGATCTCCTCCATGGAAAAAGTGCTCCAATAATCGTCAATCGAAATAGCGGTTAGAACCAATCTCCATAGGCTTGTGTCATCCTCGATTCTTCCTATCCCTAATGATAAGGCCACAACCCAGCCACCAGATGCATGAAACTCTATACTATATTTGTTTTTGGGATCATCTAACCCCATGTAGTCTCCCTCATAGTAAGTGCGAAGATGGCCACGTATTGGTCATCGGGACAGTCCTAAGCATCTCCAAACTGTTGGAACACATAGCCTAGAAAATATCTCTCAATCATAGTATGCTCTCACCCCTACATCAAATGGTCCTACCTAGCAAAAAATAACTGTTGGACATCATCATACCATGTTGACATCCCAAGATAAGGTCTCTAGGTGAAAATTGTCATCTCATCAATGACCTGCTGCCAGTGCTAAATGCCTGCTGCTCCTATATGTAAAAATGTCAATGCACCCCTATACCTCTAGATAACTGGGTCATCCAACTCCATATCAACTATTGTAACTTTGATGGGGTGGAGCATTACAATGTGATCCCAAGCCCAAGTATGTTGCAATGTCACCCCTGATTCGATAGCTCAGCTATCGCAGTAAGAAAACTTGTGAAGATCATGGTACATGGAGGCCAACATCACTAGCCCCTAGGAAAAGCACTCCCTTCATTAGAGCATTTGCTCCCAAGAAAGTCCCCATCCTAGAATGAAGTACCAGTGACGCCGATCTAGTGCCACAAGTCCTGAAATCATAACAACAATGATTAATCAGAAAGATGGCACCTAACCTCTATACTGCTCCAGCTCAATCTATCCCTTTGAGAAAATGATCTCGTCTAGGCCCATAATGTCAAAGTAGTTGTCTCTCCCGACATCCACACCATAGGTAACTCGCTCTCTATGGATAGGAAAAAATAGAATGTGTTGCATGTCCTCCAGGGTCATTATGGCCTCACCTATGGGAAGGTGGAATAAAGAATTCTTGTTGTGCGAGCACTCTGCTAATGTTGTCATCATGCCTAGGTGTGTCCTGATAATTAGGGCATAAGCGATGTACCATAAGCTAATCACCCCTAGGTGCTCCTAGAGTACCTCATGCAAAGGAGGATCCTGAGTCATTCTACTCAAAATGGAAGACTTGTGCTCATGAATAGACTAGCTCCATGTCCTCCTGCATCAAGAAAGTCACCGAGTCAAGTTTTGTAAAAAAGAACGATCCTGTTTGAAGTTCGCACAACCAAAATAGAAAATGTGTCACTATTTGCATATGCATTGCTATTTGGAAACTCCAAACTCCACTGTTGCAATGCAATTTGAAAGTGACCTAATTTAACCCCTAAGCATAAATTCCAAACAAGACCACCGCAGTGTTGTTTGCAAATGCGACACTTTGAAAAATAAACCCTAATTCTAAATTGAGTCACTATGATAAAACTCTCATCAACGAAAGTTTAGGCCCGTGTTGCATCAATTTGAGGTTTTAAGTGGCACTATATAACACTACTTGACTTTGTTGACTTCTAAACCCTAATAAATGCACTCAAAAATTGAAAAACAAAGTTGGGACAAGATGATTTACTACTGGTCCAATGCTGGGAAGCTTCTAGAACACTCACACACACTGAGAAATATGTCATGGAAGTACATGTTGTGCCATCTCAATCAAGGGTCAAAGCTCAAATCGCAAGAGTGTCAAAAGGCTAGGTGTGCAAATGAATTGGAAGTGGCCCCTTGAGGCCTATTTAAGCCTAAAAAGTAGGGTTTTTCTTACCCTGTTTAGCCATCCAACTAGGGTTTTGGATCTTCAAGCCTTTTTTTTCCCAACCGAGGGTTGTTTTGCATCATTTTTTTTCTTTTTTTCACATTTTTCGCATCCCAGAGCCTTTCTGGACCCATCGGGCACCTTGTCCTCTTTTATTCATGAGATCACCCAAAAATCAAAATTTTCATCCAATCTCTCGAGGGGGCAATATACCAACATAATTCTATCTCTAAGGTAGCAGTGGGGAATTTGAAAAAAATGAGAAAATTTTGAATTTTGATTGTGGCATTTGATTCTTTGAACCAACACAGTAGGTACTTTGCTTCAAAGAGGGGCAAAATGTAGACATGGAAAATGTACCAATTGATCTTATACACTCGATCCTGATTTGAGTAACACTGCTTCATCCTAAATCATCTCCTTTACTAATCATTTAATTAAATATCCCTTATTTGATTAAATTCATCGTATTCCACCTCAAAATTAAATAAATCATTATTTATCTAATTAAGTCATCATCTCTATTAATTAAATAATCATTTTTTAATTAATCCTATAGTCCCTCTTTTAATTAAATAATTCACTTTATTTAATTAATCTCCAAAGTCATTCTATTAAATTAAATAAATCAACCTTTATTTAATTTAATCTAACATCATCTCCTTTTTAATTAAATAAACCAAAATATTTATTTAATTAAGTCTAAATTTTATTCCTCTCATTTTGATATAAATCAATCCAAAAATATAAATCAAATTGTCACATCAACTAATCTCCTTTTAAAATTAATCAAATCTTGATTAATCTTAATCTTAATCACTCCAATCCTCTAGATTTTGCAACTTTCTCAATAAATCATTTCTTTTATTTATTAAATCTTCTAATTTCTCTAAACATGGCATCAAAAGGGAATATTCTTCAAAATTTGAAAATCCCTCTTAAGGGATTTGTCCTTCCAACAAGGCATTCAATATCTCTTACATGTCCTTGTGTATTGAGCCAAGTGGCATTTAATTTATTTCTTTCTCCCTCCAACATGTCATTTCATAAATTTGAAATTCCACCTAATATCATTTATTGGCACATTCATCAAAATGTGCTCCACCTTCCTCCATTGACATGTTGAAAAGTGGCATCTTGTCATTGGTTTGTCTTTTGTCTTTCATTCATCCATTTTTCCTCATTCTCCATCACTCTCATCTATAAATAAGAGGCTCTCATTTGGATTTTGGATCCACAACTTCATTGAAAAATCTCTATCTTCATACGTAGAGCTAATTTCATCCATTTCATCAAGTGTTCATAGTTTTTATGGTTTCATAGCTAGGTTATGTCAAAATTTCATCAAGGAGCCTCAATCACCAACAAATCTTCATCAAGCTTACAAGGGATTGGGAAAGGGCCATTTTCCACATCAAAATGGCACCAATTCCCCCATGAGATTAAGAGTTTTCTTGCTTTAATAGGATTTAATAGCTTTCTTTGTTACGTTCATTTATTTCCTATTTTGTGCATTGTAAATGAATTGTATGGGGAATGTTGATTTAACTTGCATATAAATCTAATAGTGTGATTGTTTGTTGTGTTTATGTAGGTCTACAATTGGCGTTCGCAATATTACTCCAAGTTTTATTTTCCTAATTTATTTGGGTGTTGCAATGTTTATCTCAATAATTTCCTCTATTAAAGAGGCATTTCCTACTTCAAGTTGTGGAAGTTCTATAGGAAATTTAGGAGTATTATGTTTGATTTCAAAAATTCCTAGATTTCTTCCAAAATAATCATCCAAGTTGGGTATTAGGTAACATCCCTTCTTTTGATAAACCCATGAAATATTATCATAAACATAGATATATTCAAGGATGGATTGATCATTATTAGTACAATAATTCATAATATGGTACACTCTATTCTTAGCATAATTTTTGACTTGTAGAAAATCACCTCTTTATATTAATGGAATATCTTTAATTATAACCACACACATAGATTTCAATAGATGTGCATGATGTGAGAACATGGTAAAGGAAGTTTCCAAGGAGTTGGTCATTTGGTTTTTTTATCCAAGTATGGCCTATTGGTGTTTTTCAAATACCCAAACTGATCTCTCATATAATCTATAAATTTTCCATTTCCAATGGTTAACTCTATGGAGGGATTGGCCAATGAACATTTGAAAGATTGCTAAACTTTTCCTCTACACTTTGGGCTCTACAAAACCCAAGAGGGTGATCCAAGTATAATGTATCTTTAGATACCCTTGTTTCAATTATTACATACATTGTAATTTTAACATATGTATTCTCATAAGTGTTGCTTAAAAGATGAAAAACCTTAAAGATCTAGCAAATCTTATAACATGAGAATATGGTAGAACATCACTCAAAACATACATTTTGATAGAAATTAAATATTTAATTTGATTTTGAATGTAGTCGTTGTGAAAGACTGGGAAAATTGTAACATAGACATAACTTATATAATTAGTGCCTTATTCCATGGTATGGATTCTTAAACAATGCAATTTAAAACCTATAACAACATTATATCTATCATATTAGAGCTATTAAATGATTTATTACACCATTTAACTCAGAAATATAAAAAAAATAGTTAGTTATCCTTGCATGCAGTCACATAAACTTTATTCATGTTAAAGAAAATTTAACTCATTCTTTGAACAAGTGCATTAGCAATGAACAAACACTTAGAGGAAAGACACCAAAGATTAATTAAATGATCTTTAACTCATTTCATTCATAATTCATGTGAAGTATACAATGGAGAAAATTGGACATGGAAATAATCCATTTGCATGAAGGAATCATAGTATTGTTATATAACATTAACAATCAAAAGAATCAAAACTTCAAAGCCTAGAAAAGACTTAGATAAAATAGTATTTGTGCTCTGTATTACAATAGCTCTTCAAAATCAATCAACAATGACTTGTGTAAATGGCCTTGAATTCCCTTTTATAAAACAAGGGAGAAAGAATCTTCAAGCCATTACAAATGTCACATTTTCATTTGACATACAATTACATTTCAAAATTACAAGAGTAACTATGAGCTTATGTAGAGAATATTCTGAGTGCAAAGTAGTTACACAATTTGTTACATCCATGGTGCTTTCACAAAATATCTGAAATGGTTAGTTGATGCCTTTGCCACTACAGTTCTTCATTCTTCTTGTTGTAGACTTGAGAAAGTTGACCTAGTAGGTGAATACAAAACCCTAGTACACAAGATGACAAAATAGTAGTGATAATTCCTTTGAAACCTTGAAAACCATTGAGTGTCTCAAAATAGACCAAAATTGTTGCCACATCACCACTAGAGAAGACTACAAATCAAGAATATTATTATACGTATTATCCCATGTAGTATAGTCCTCTTCTATAGGCTAATTGAAGTCCATGAATTCATCTAACTTTGTCCTATAGGGACCACACTTTGTCATTATTTGATTGGAATCCTTGTCAAGCTCTTCCAAAAATGTACTGGTGACTGAAAATGTATTCATACTATCATTTAGCATGGTTATTTTAACTTCTCCTTCTTCACAAATAAGAGTGGCCTTTGTTGCAATAATAACATCCATACAATCCCTCCATTGCTCATAGGTCTTGATAGCTCCATCACTATTAAGAATTTCTAGTAGGAGGCCAAGATCACTCTCATCAAAGTGCTTTAGCAATTCCCTAATCCTTTCCTCTAATGGATCCACTAATCCTTGATGTTCAATTTTTTTTTTCATTGTTTTATAGGTTGGAGCAATTTTTAGTGGTTTATTCTGGTCATGTTTTGATCCTATAATCATATTCTTCAACACACCCACTCTAGGAATCCATGTTTTCATTAAAGGGATAACAATTGATCTATCCTTTTCAAACATATTTATTGAATGAAACCTCAAAGAATAATTAAATTGAACACTTCTCACTCTTTTTATTGCCTTAGATAAACAATGCTCCACAACATTTGTAACAATAATTTTTTTTTTGTCATTATACAATGCAAACAATTCTTCATATACCTCCAATTGCTTAATCAATTCTTCTCTAGTGACTTCGTTTATTTGTGGACATGCAAGTTGTTGTACTTGGGCCCATATATGCTAATGGTACATTATCTTCATTATACACCACCATTTCAAGAGATGGTGGAGGAGGTGATTGTATGGGAGGGTGTGAGTGAACAATACGGGGTGGTGGAGAGGATGGAGCATCTTTTTGGACTTGTGGCATTGGTTTCCCTACCTGCATTACTTACAACTATTGTTGAAGCATCTCATTTTGCAATTCTAGCTCCCTTATTTTCTGCTCATCCTTGTTGTAAGCAATCACTAAGTCATTATACCTCTTGTGTTCATATTCATATTTTTCTTGCAATGAGTCCACATTGGCCTTAGTGAATTGTACAACATTCACTACCATGGTAGCTACTTCAACCATTGGGGTATCAAAAACTCTCTTTATGATCGACCTCCCTCTTAAATATGTAGATGGTTTTGCAACCTTAAGCTTATTTTTATTTAGGGCCAGTTCCCATATTTCCAATGTTTACCAGTAAAGGCTAAAGGTTGATCCTTGCAATGCACATAATACCCCACATATATTTCAAATTCCTTTGAGATTTTCCTTCTAACTATGTCAAAATGTTATAGTTGATGTTATGTCCCATTTAGGCAATAGCAACACTCCACTTTTCCTCACTAGTTCTTTGCCCTCAATAGGTGTCATTCCTTTATATTTAGCCCTCATTTCTACCAGGACCTTGGAGGAAACCACATCCCTAGGAAACTTTGGAAAATTTATCATGCCTAGTCACACATTTTAATTGTACTCATCCCTCTTCACCCTCCAAAAAAATTCCTCAAAAACCTTAGAATTCACAAATGAATCATCACTCATGAATTAGTCACAAGCCATCTCCCTAACATCATCTACATTATCAATGCTAGTTAAAATATCCTTACTTAGCCTTAGTTGTTCCATTGGAAGATTTACCTCCCTTAGGGTGAAGGCATGTTCTACATAATGTCATCTTTTGTAACAACAACCTCCTCATCCAAATCAAGGAAGTAATCAACTAGCCCTGCTGATGCAACTTTTCTTCTCTTAGGTTGGGGATCTCTTGGAGGTGAATCCAATTCAATGACATCCTAAACTGGAGGTGGAGGTGACATTGAAGGTGGATATTGTGGTGCTTTCTATGCTGAAGAAGGTTCTCTAGAGTCCTTTGAATGAGTAGGAGTAGCAATGGTGTCCTCTTTTCTCACCACTTCCTTTTTCTTTTTCATTGAGAAAACATACAACTTTTTGGGTGGTTGATAGGTATGCCTATCCTCAACAATAGGAAACTTTCCTTCATCAACAACTTCCTTCTCCTCTTTTAAGTGCCTAATCACCTTGTTAAAATTCTATAATATTGCCTAGATTCTCAAAAATACATCAATTATATCCATAAAAGTTCGTTTAAATTTTGGATCTTTCTCCTTCTTGGCCTTTTCTAATTTGTTTAATTTTAGCCACTTCACCTTTCTATCCTCTGCCTTGACCCAATCAAAAACATTTTTGATTATATCTTCATGGAAATAGAAGTTATGCCAAAATTTCCCACTTCTAATCCTATCCTTCAATGCTACCATAAAACCTTTAGGATCATGATTCCTTGCTTGATAGTTCTTCATCCTATAGGGTGTAATCCTTATGAGGATGTCCTTCCACCCATCCTTTACCATAAAAAGGTCTAAATTTTTTTTGTAAGCATGAAAAAGAAATCCATTCTTCATTCCCGCTAGGTGTGAGTCTTCCACATTTCCTAGCAGCCACACTACCTCTAGAAAACCAAGCCTTAATGGCACACACCTTGGGAACACATATGGAGTAACATGTGTTCCATACACTCTAAAATTTTTGTATTCTGGATAGGGGATGATATCATCCTAATTATGGTTAATCTTCAATTCTGACCTCCTATCCTTGGGTCTCAAAAAATTATGAAGCTCTGTTGGAATCCTTGGTGGGTTCCTTATAAAAAACCCTCTCAAATTCTCACCAAATAGATTCATAAAAGTAGCAAAGCTTCAATTTGCATCATGTATGTCTAGGTGGTTTTTCCATGTCTTGATAGGAAGGAGTTCATTTGTATGACCTTTCATCTTTAGTTCCATATCTTGTCCAAAATAGTCAAATCCTTTGAACAAGAACATCTGCATCACCAAGGAGTACCACCAAAATATAACTCCTATTTCACCATTCTTTAAGACAATTAGTGCCTTGTGAATTTTATCTGACAAATATGAGCCAAAATCATATAACTTGTTCACCAAAACATGTTGAATGTTTGCTACCATATACATAGAGGCTATTGGCACCCTCTTGGGATGGTCAAACCCTATAATTTAGAATAGAGTGAAATATGACCTCTCAAAGTAATAATCAAACATATTAGATGAGAAGGGTTCTTGATCTCATGCTGATAACCTTATCTTGCTCTTTCCCTTTCCCCTTACCATGAAAATTGACATAGTGGTGACCTTGAAGGTTGAATTATTGTACTCATAATCATCCCTTAGGTAATTAAGGTTGATGTGATCCTTTGCATTAGGAATTAGGTTAAATACCTCAATAATTACCTTGTGGGTTAGGTCAATCATTTGACTAGTGTGTCATCTTACAACCAAGACATTGGGGTTCATAATTTGATTCTATAGCCTTAAGAAGATCAATCTCCAGGTAGACATTCAGTACAACCAATTTCCCCATATCAAATCTCCATCCATTGTAGGTAGGGACCTTAGAAAACCTCTTTCCAAACCAATACTTGAACATATCCCATCCTGTGACTGGTACAACACCATCCCTAATGAAATGTTGTCTACCAATAAAACCCTTCTCTCCCTAGGGCCTTAAAATATAGCTTTTTCGTCCAATTTGTTCATTTTTACACCACATGTTGAATACCCAAGATATTGAGAGGAGGGTAAATAAACATTTTCTTAAACTTATTGAACAAATATCATCCAATTACTCTTGTAGACACGTAGAACATACCGATTGACATTGTGCACCTGATCCTGACTACTAACATCATTTCATCCTAAATCATCCCTTGGTCTAACCATTTAATCAAATCTCCTTATCTGATTAAATTCGTCAATATTCCTCCCTTAATTAAATAAACCAATTATTTAATTAAGTCTCTCTCTTTTGTTAATTAAATCAATCCATCTGATCTAATTATCCCTATTTTATTAAATAATTAATGTTATTTGATTAAATCTCTAAAGTCTATCTATTAAATTAAATAAATTAAAAACTTATTTAATTTGATCTAACACCATCTCTTTTAATTAAATAAATCAAAATCCTTATTTAATTATTCTCTTATGATATTCCTCTCTTATTTGATTTAAATGAATCCATAAATTTGAGTCAAATAGGTCGCATCATCTAATCTCTCATTAAATTAATTAACCCTTGATTAATTTAATCTCTTGTCATGTCCCATCCTCTAGATTTTTCAAGTTGCACATGAAAATAGATTTAATTCATTTATTAAATCTCTATTTTCCTCACAAGGCATCTTTTGGAATATTCTCCAAGTTTGAATTCAAAAATTGCAAGTCAACATGTACATCCAACAAGGAAATAAATCCATCTTACATGTCCTTTTCCTTGAGCCAAGTGGCATTTATTGTATTTTCCATTCCCTCTTGCAAGTCATTTCAACAAATTTGAAATTCAAAAATATGTATTTATTGGCACAATCCTCAAAACTTGCACATCCTCCATCCACTCATGGATTGACAAGTGGCATCTTACCATTGGATGAATGTTAGTCCCACATTGCTCAAATTTGGACATTCATCTATCTTGAAATTCTATAAATAAAGAGCTCATATCCTTATTTTATCATCCACAAATTATGCAAAGTTACCATGCTCAAATATCTATCAAATTTCATCCATCACCATTGAGTTCTTAGCTAGGTTTTTGCAGATTTTTAGCTTGGAGATCTCATTCTTCATCAACAAATTGGATCAAATCTCTTCAACACATCAAGCTTTCTTCTTAGGAATTGGGAAAGGGCCAATTTTCACATCAAATTGGCACCAATTCCCCCATGGGATCATATGTTTGCTATTCTAACTAGGATTGAATCTACATTTTCTTATTTCATTGTGTTCTTCATTTATTTTCTTTCCTAATTTGAGTTTTGTAAATGGATTTCATGGGGAATCCTTGTTCATGCTTGAAATCTCTAACTTAATGTGTTTGTTCCCATTGTTTTGCAGGTATTTGGATTGGGGTTCACACATTTGGTGCTAGAAGGAGGGCAGCATCTCATTCTCCATCACTTTTCTCACAAAATTCCACATTTTTTCTTATACATAGAAAAATTCCCACATTGAGAGCTCAATGTCACTGTTTTAACACTGTTGACTCTTTAGCG
The DNA here is from genome assembly GCA_007258455.2 of Sequoia sempervirens. NCBI lineage: Eukaryota > Viridiplantae > Streptophyta > Pinopsida > Cupressales > Cupressaceae > Sequoia > Sequoia sempervirens. Next base: position 42,167,890 of record VDFB02105785.1, read on the forward strand.
TTGCCATATAGCACCGCTGAAAACTCAAACTGCGATGTTGGAGTCTTCCCGCCCAAAAATTTGAATTTCTAACTACGCTGCTTGACCATTCTGACCCGCAAGTTTTTCAAAAGTATCAAACTGTGATGCTGTGCAAAAGTACGATGCGGTTAAGCTCACTATCCCCAACATAAAGCAACGCTAACTAGTAAGTGACGTTGTAGAGCACCGCTAAGAAATAAAACTCTGACACAGTCATGAGCTGCACCGCTGGCAAGGAGTAAAAAGTGGAAATTTAATTCTAGCACATGCTTTTGGTCATTAATGAGTTTATCTTCTATTTTCTACTTTTTAATCTCTGTATTTTGCAGAATCTAACTAGTTTTTCTCTCTTGTAGGTTGGAATGGAAAATGAAAGAAGGAGAAGCATGAAGATGATATTTCAGAAGATCAAAGTGTTTTTAAACACTTTAGTGTTTGTTTAACACTTTTAAGAAATTGTTATCACTTCTTTCTTAGCACACTAGTTTCATTTGGGCTTTAAAAAGAACCTTTTCAAATTTTTCGTGTAAGGGCTAAAATGAACATTAGGATCACAACATACTAGAGTTTGTTTCTTTGGTTAACAAATTGAACAAATTTTCTATCATTTGTCTTTTGGTGATTTAAAAAGAATTCATAATTGCTTTGGGGATCTATAATGAACATGTGTTATCTTGTTTTGTGAAGGCTTACTTGAACTAACCTCATTGAAAAAGGACGTATGTGCTTCTCTCATGCTTTATAGCGATCTTAAGAATCAAAAGGCCTTTTTCATGATTTTAGGTTGAGATAAAGAAATCACCTCCACACTTCATTTTGGGTTTAAGAATTAAACAAAATATTGTGCGAGTGTGAGTGGGGCATTATTGCATACATTCTCTCTTTTTTGCCAACAAATATTGATCGAGTTACAGATATTGTCTTTACTCGCTTTTGTTTATCCTAGAGGGCCTGCCTTGGGGAAAAAGTACTCACCCAAGGGAACAGCTCAACTGATAACACTCTAAATCCAAGAGTATTTTCAACTAGGATATAAATGTGGGTATTGGAGTAAACGCCAATATCACGTGGTTGATTCTGACAAGATGGATCTGAAAGGGGACTCTTGTCGTATGGGTCAATCTCCACGAACGGAAAGTCCTTATTAAAACCCATGTTCTAGAATTTTCCAAAATCCTTTGATCTATTTGTTGGTGTAAGAATGGTCGTTCTGAAGCCACCCCACACTTTGATAGTCTTTTAGTAGAAATGGAAAGCATGCCATGGGAGTTTCATGGGTGTTGATGCTTGTCTACCCCAATTGACATTAATGAGTCATGGAGGGGAGCCAGTGGGGTCAAGCATCTAACCATTCACTAAAGATAAGCGTAGCTGGACTTGTCCAAGTGGGAATCCAAAAAATATTGTCTTACACATCCATAGGGTTGTACTTATTCATGGCTTCAAAATTCTTTTCTTGTACAAAAAAATCTTGAAAACAAACACTTAACATCTTCATCAAAATTTCAAACCCTTTTAGGAGACAAATACAATTGACCCGATCCATATGCTATTGCTTGCCCTTGGGATTCACATCCTTAGAGGTTTCTAAACATTTGTATTATATCTTAATTTGTCTACTAAAGGTAAACGATAGGTAACCCTTGCCTTGAGTTCATCAAATTTTCACATAACATATTTTGTGGGATTTGAAGAAATTAAGACATTGGACATCTTAGCTTGAGAAACTTAATCAAAGAAAGTGTTTGTGGTAAAATAAAGCCATTAAGCAAAGCTAAGAAAAATGAACTTTCATGTGTGTTGAAGCCTCACGATTCTCAAAGAAGTCCAAATCCCAAAACAAAATTCATTGGTTCAAAATCCAAAAATGAATGCACAAATTGAATCACTATAGAAGCATTGTATGCTCTTCAATACCTAGGTCTAGGCAAACAAAGTGTCTTTTTTAGGTTCATCTTAGGATCAAAAGGAAATCAAAATATTTTTCACCCATCCTTCAAACATCAAAACAAACATCATTTCACCATCACCTTTTGGAAAATCTTGAAATCATCCTTAATGCTGGACTTTTTTGGAAAAATCAAAAATCATCAAATCCTTGAGATAAAATCCTTGAAAAATTAATCAAAATCATCTTTGGCTAGGTATGTGTAGATGCATCCTTTTGCATATGCTTAGTCAAAGTTATCAAAATCATCTTGTTTAGCTTGGTATATGTAGATGCATCCTTCTTCATATACTTAGTTAAACTATCATCTTGTTTGAATAGGTGTGGGTAGATGCATCCTTCTCCCTACACATATTCAAATTATCATCCTTTGAACAAATCTATCCCTTAGATAATCATCCAACATCTTAGGGTTTTTTTCAAAATAAAAGCAAAAAAAATCAATCAATCAAGGATAATCCAAAATCCAAAATTAAATCAAAATCAAAATCTGAAACATATTTGAAAGTCCCAAAATCTAGCATCTCCTTCAATATTTATCAAAAGACTAAAACATCCACATCATCCATCTTTTACATCATCATCATATCACCTTTTGATCATCAAGATATCCTAAAAATTTCTACTTTGGGCATAAAGTAAAGATCAATTCAAATAATCAAGAGATTCATCTCTCCTATTCTTGAAAATTGATCCTTGTTTTATGGTTCAAACTAGATCTCAATACAAGAAGAGCATGGAAGCCAACAAAGAAACACCCACTTCAAGTGATCTAAGCCAAACAAATGTTGAAATGAATCTCGCTGAATCAAGCAATCCTTTGACCATCTCATCATCACAAAATCTGCAAGAGGAAAACCAAGGAGAGGATCTTACCTTTGGGATGTCTCATGAAGAAATAACTGAAATGCTCCAAAATCCCAAAAACCATAAAATCATCAATATCATGATGAGGCTTAACCCTTCATTATATATTCTTGAGCTAGCAAAACAAGGGGCCAAGTTACCTATAGATTTCGACGTGAGTGCCATAGTGGAGACATATTTTCCTCCAATCTCATCCACCATTCCCATCTCATCTACACCCCCATCCCAAAGCATCACACAAAACATTCCGCAAATCACAACATATTTTGCTCCAACCCAACCTAATGTTAATAAGGGAAATGCATTTCTCAATTCTATTCAAACACACCCCCTTGTTAATAATCAAAACTTGGATGCAAATACCATCTTGGAAAAAAAAAATACTCAAAAACCCATTACATAAGAATGTTCCTCTCACATTCCATCATGATCCATCATCATAATTTTTCCATGCAACACCTCAAACTTCTCTCCTCACAAATTTACAAGAGGAGGGAGATATGTTCGGACCAAGGGGCATTTTTGACACCACAACATTTTCACAAGAACTCGCACCCCTCACATTTCCACCTCTTCCACCATTTCCATCATCATCCACATCACTCCTTGGCTTAGGGCTTCCCCCTTTACCAACTATCAATCAAGCCAACATCCCAAATATCAATCAAAACATTATGCCAAACACTCAAAATTTGTCGTTGATATCGCAACAACAGACGACAAATGCACAAAGTGATCGTAGCATCATCAAACACCCCCTTAACATTGCAAAGCATGGTCTCCCAAGGACAAACCACATCAACACCACCATCCGTCACTCAAAACACCAACACGACACCATCGCTCACCACAAACACCATTCAAAATCCACCGCCACCCCCACCACCACCAAATTCCACAACATGAAGCCAATACAACATGACATTGCAAGTTGATTTTCAAAGGGGATTCCAACAAGTGCAAAAACAAAAAGTTGCACAACTAGCTACCCAAGAAGCCGCTCAAGCTGTGCAAGCTGCCCGAGCACCCTAGGCCGCATTACAAGTGCAACAAATCACACAATCCCAAGCCTCATTGCAACAACAACAAAAACAATCCACTCAAGCCGCTCAAGTTGCGCATGCTGCTCAAGCCACTCAAGTTGCGCAAGCCGCTCAAGCATCCCAAGCCACATTGCAAGCACAAAAGGCTACTTAAGAAAAAATTCTATTACAACAACAAGTGGCACAAGCACAAGCCCAAGCAAAAGTAGCACAAGCACAAGCACAAGCTCAAGCTTAGGAAAACACCTAATATCAAGCACAACACAGACAAGCACAGGCACAAATTCTTTCACAAAAACAAGTAGCACAAATGCAAGCATATCAGCAAGCAATAAAGCAATATCAAGAGAAACAAGAAGCAACCCAATTGGCAGCCCAACAACAAGCATTGTTGGAACAACAACAAGCACAAAAACAAGTGTTTTTGGAAAAAAAACAAGTGTTTTTGGAACAAAAACAAGCATTGTTGGAACAACAACAAGCACAATAGCAAGCACAAATCTTAGCACAACAACATCAAGATCAACAACAAGCGTTGTTGATACAACAGGTGGAAGCCTACCTAGCTTGGTAGAACATACAGATACCATCGAACAAAACATCAAACAACCCACCCATCCAACCCACAATTGAAACACCCCAAAACACCTTCATCCCACCCCTTGATCCACAAAATGACGTAACAAAACAAATCAGGTTGCTCTTGCAACAAGTGCTCAATCTTCAATTATGATGAACAACAAAAACACCAAGCAACTTTTGTCCCTATCCATTTGATAGGAGCCTAGTGATGAAACAATTCCCCAAGGTATTTGAGATCCCCAAGTTTGTCAAATATCATGGGATGGGAAACCCTAAAGATCACATCAGGGAATTCTAGGTTCATTGCATGGAAGTGGCATATGATGATACTTATCTGATGCGGCTATTTCCAAGGAGTTTGGTTGGTCACGCTATGGAATGGTTCTCTCGCCTACCTTCAGGCATTAGGATATTCCAAGAAATTATAGACACATTCATAAAAAATTACGCATGCAACATTGCAATGGATGTTAGTCTAGAGGAACTCAAAACTCTGAAACAAGGAAAGGGTGAATCATTCACCTCATTCCTACAACGATGGCGATCCAAGGCCAATCAGAGCAAGTGGACCATGCCCAAAGAACAAAAAGTTTGTACCATCATAGCCAACCTTGAAGGCCTCTTGGCATTTCATCTCAAGGTTCAAGGAATCACCACATATGATCGGTTGATCTCTAAGGTGCTTAGCATCGAATGAGCCCTCATGAATTAACCCGTGGGATCAACTTCATACCCCAAACAACTAAACAACCACCCACCCTCCAATTATAATGATAAACCTCACATGTGGGCAAGGAAAAAAAAATTACTAATGATCGTACCATTGATGCCAAGGTGGTCATTAGTGCCCCTCACCAAAATACACCCACACCACAAATCCAAATCCAACACCAAAACAATCATCACGCAATACAACAACCACACAACAATCCAACAATCAATAATCTCAATGATCAAAGGGGACCACCCCAATGCAACAAGAGTTATCTCAAGTGAAATTAAATCACTTTGGGGGAACCAATTGAAGACATATGAAAAAGTTGATAGACGAAAAAACTCATCAAGGCTGCTACATTTGAGAATTACCAAGAACTGGATGTGAAACCTCCTTGGTATAATGAGAACCAACTCTGTGAGTTCCATAAAATCAAAGGCCATACCATGAATATTTGCATGAGATTAAATAGCATAATTCAATATCTCATCAATAAAAGAATTATAAACGTGGAAAACCAACAGGAAACCAAGATCTTAAGATATACATGAATTTGATGCCTAATCATGGCAATAAAGGGAATAACAATAACAAAGTAAAGGGGAAAGGCACCCACTCAAACGTAAATCATGTGTATGAAACAATTGTTGCCTCCCTAGATGAAAACTGCATGGTCACCACAAGAGGTGGAAAAGTTACCATCACTGGATCATCCCAACCAAACAGAGCCCCTACATCTAGATCTATCCCCAATGGCTACAATGTCCTAGATCAACTCAAAAGAATGCCATCGCAAATCTCCATCACGGAGTTGCTAAAAATCTCATCTCCCCATAGGAAAATCCTTGAAGAAGCATTGGCTTTATCCACTATCCCCGCAAACCTTGATGCAAAGCAATTCCAAGCTATGGTCAAAAATATCATTATGCCAAATCTCCTCACATTATCTGACCAAGATTTCCCCACTCAACCATCTCACAACTATGCACTTCACTTGGAAGCCATTGTACACGAGAAAAGTCAAAAGGGTCTTGGTAGATGGAGGTGCGGGCTTGAATATATGTTCTCTCAGCCTCATTAAACAATTGAAAATATCAAAGGATTCTACCGACAAAGGAAAGGGTATCACAATAAGAGCATATGATGATAAAGAAAGAGTGTCCCAAGGCACGATCAAACTCCCTATTCAAGTAGGGCCTGCCATCATGGAAACCACTTGTTAGGTCTTGGACCTTGACTTGCCATATAACATCCTCCTAGGACACCCATGGATTCATGCGATGAAAGCAATAGCATCAACTTTCCACCAATGTGTGAAATTTACACATGAGGGACAAGAAGTCACCATCCATGGAGATCTTGAACCTTTCTCCTATTGCAAAAGCCTTGAAGCAAAGTATTACGAAATTCCCCAAGTACCAAAAAAATGATTAGTGCCGATCCACACCATACATCGATCTCGCCACTCTTGCATCCACTTTTGCGATAGAGACACCCACCACTCCCACCATTCCCACCATCTCTGACATCAAGGTCATCATCTAGGATAACGGCTATGGAAACTACAAGCTCCCTAATAATGATTTTGTGGTAGGAGAGTTATCACAATCTCCTAGATCATTGGGACATCCACAAATAAATGAAGTCTGCACATCCCAAATGTCTCTTGTGGACTATCCCACCTTTACAAGATGGGGGGATCTTGGCCGAGAAGTTATTGAGGCAGATCCATCTCATATGCTATATCAAGATGAAAGACCAGTAGCTGAATTACGAATGGATGACATAAGAAAGGATCTGAAAATGATGCTCGCAATGGGCTATGACAAAAATCAAAGACTTGGACAAAATGACAATTGGCTTATAATACCTATCATGCCATAGACACAATCGATAATAAATATTTACCTTGGATGTACCCCTCTAAGTATAACCATACATGGATGAGGTCCTCCAATTAGAATGGTTAATAATCCTCCTCAGCTAACCCCAGTAGAACTACACTTACCAGTGTCTACAGGTAGAGTCATAGATAACTTTACATTTGATATAACCGACGTCTGTAGTAGTAGTGATGACGAGGATACCACAACCAAATTACCTATGCTATTTGAGGATACCACTCTTTGCATCATTAGCACCCTATCTTTTGAAAAAGACAACCAAAATCATGAGATCCACCTAGTATATCCCCAACTCATCGACTACGACCAATGAGGACCACCAGTTCTCGATAAATTCAAAAATGATGAGGCACTCTCAGAATTCATGGAATTATGGGATAACATTCTAGATGGGGATCACAAAGAATGGTTCATAATAGATCTAGATACACATGCCTATTATGGGGAAATGATTGAATCCTTCATTTGTAAAAGTTAAAAATTAAGAATAATATCCAAGTCCTTGAGTGAAAAACACATTGTGGCACTCTCCGACCAGAAAAAAGTAAAAAGAAAGGATGCATCCAATGGTGAAAACCTCTCTAATGCTCTTGAGGATGGGGGATTCAATCTTCCTTTAAGAGCTGTTCATCAAGAAAAATCAGTAGTCTTGGCAGAAAAATGCAATCTGATCAACCTAGGAACAAAGGCAACCCCGCATATCACATTCTATGCAGAATCACTACTATCAGAAGAGCAAGAGCTCCTAGTAGCCTTCCTAAAAGAAAGATAGATAAAATTTGCATGGAGTTATCCTAAAATGCTAGGGCTTGATCCAGAGACTATGGTTCACCACTTAGCAGTATATCCAAAAGCAAAGCCTGTTAAACAAAAGCTTCAAAAAATGCACCCTCAAATCACCTTATTAGTCAAAATGGAGCTAAAAAATCTATTAGATGGAAGATTCATCGAATCGATAGATTATCCAAAATGGGTGTCAAACTTGGTACCTATTTCAAAACTCAATGGAAACATCAAAATATGCACAGACTTCAAAGACGTGAATAAGGCACGTCCAAAAGATGACTTCCCACTGCCAAACATTGATATGATAGTAGACATGATAGTTGGACATGAAATATTGTCACTAATGGACAGATTCTTAGGGTACAATCAGATCATGATAGCTAAAGAGGACCAACATAAAACAACTTTCACTTGTCCATGGGGGACATACTATTGGAACATGATGCCATTCGGCTTAAAGAATACATGAGCAACATATCAAAGGGCCATGATATTGATATTCCATGACATGATCCATAAGACAGTTGAAGACAATGTTGACAACATTCTAGCTAAGTCTAGAAAGAGAAAAGATCACATAGCAACCCTAAGTGCCATCTTTGACAGGCCAGAAGAGTACAAGGTCAGATTAAACCAAAAGAAGTGCATCTACGGCGTACAATTAGGAAAATTGCTAGGATATATAGTGTCAATGAGAGGTATCAAGGTAGATCCAGCAAAGGTAAAATAAATCCTTGAGATGGAGGCACCAAAAACATTAAAGCAATTAAGAGGTCTCCAAGGTAGGCTCCAATCCATTCAAAGATTCATAGCACAATTGGCAGACAAACATAACCCATATTCTCACCTACTCCACAAGGGAGTAGTGTACAAATGGGATAACAAGTGTGAAGAGGAATTCAACAAAATCAAAGAATATCTATGGATACCACCAATATTAATGCCACCAATCCCAAGAAAACCATTGATTCTATATGTGTTAGCAACAACAGCAGCCCTTGGAGCTCTCCTAGCTCAGCATGACGAAAATTGAATGGAGAGGGCTATCTATTACATCAGTAGAACAATGGTCGGGAATGATCTAAACTATTCATTCATCGAGAAAGCATGCCTCACAGTAGTGTTTGCATCACAAAAATTTAGACATTACATGTTGGCACACAAAATAAAACTCATTTCCAAAATTGACCCTCTCAAGTATCTACTATCAAAGGCAATGCTCATAGGAAGAATGGCCAAATGGGTGATGATATTGTCAAAATATGACATTGAATATGTGGAGAGGAAAGCAATCAAGGCTAAGTCATCGCAGATCAACTTGTAGGAGCACCAATCTATTCAGAGAATCCTCTCATCTCGAAGTTTCCAGATGAATCTATTTTCAATCTCAATGTAGCTGACCACTAGAAACTATACTTCTATGGCTCATACACGTAGCATGGATCAAGAGCTAGTGTCTTCTTCGTCACCCCACAAGGGGATTGCATACCAAGGTCCTACAAACTAGCATTTCCCTACACCAATAACATTGTAGAATATGAGGCTTTAACCATAGGTCTCAGAATAGCAGTGCAGTGGAACACTATAGCTCTCAAAGTATATGGAGACTCCCAATTGATAATAAATCAAGTGAATGATGAATACCAGACCAAGGATGACAAGCTCACTCCATACAAGAAATTGGTGGAGATTCTTAAAGAATCCTTCATTGAAATAACATTTGAGCAGATTCCTAGAGCCAACAATAGAGCAGCAGACGCCATGGAAACAATTGGATCCTTGCTCGACATCCCCCACAATGTTCCAAAATATGAATTCCTAATTGAGTAGCTTCTCGTGCCTGCATTTGAGGTACCAAAATTCGAATATGTGTGTGAAATCATTGGTCACGACGATCCTTGGTATCATAAGATTTATACATGCCTTCGCATAGGAGTCATTCCTGCTGACCTACCCTCAAACCTAAAACGAACCTTTGTAAACAAGGCATTCAAATTTGTCATTCTAGGAGCATAGAAGGAACCCTACTGCATTGCTTAAACATTGAGGAGGCATTAACTGCTCTAATTGAAGTACATAATGGTGCTATGGTTTGCACTCAAGTGGAATGACCATAGCCAAGAAACTGCTGAGGATGGGGTATTATTGGCCCACAATGGAAAGAGAAGCACATGATCATGCCGGAAAGTGTCTACAATGTCAGCAGCATGGGCATCTCATCCATGCTCAAGCTCAAGAGCTTCATCCTATCGTCACACCATGGCCCTTTTTGCAGTGGGGACTTGATCTCATTGGAAAAATCACACCCACTTCATCTAACAGCCACAAATTCATCATAACCACAACAAAGTACTTTACTAAGTGGGTGGAAGCAATAACCATGATGTACATAACTGGGAAGCAAATTTCAAAGTTCATCCTAAACTATCTCATTTGTTGATATGGTGTTCCACAAGCCATTATCTCAGATAATGGAATACCATTCAAGAAATAGGAGGTTCATGATTTATGTGAAAAATTCAAAATCCAACATCACTTCTCAACTATCCCCAAGGTAATGGCCAAGTAGAAGCTACAAACAAAACAATTATGAAAATCCTCAAGAAAATAGTGAATGATGTAGGTCATGACTCGATTTTTCAGCTTAATCCCACCCTTTGGGCCTATCGAACTAGCATCCGCACACCCACCAACACCACCCCCTTCTCCCTGGTCTATGGATCAGAAGCAGTACTCGCCATTGAGATCGAAATCCCATCACTGAGTATATCACTGCAGAACCTCATCACAGATGAAGAGTACTGAGTGTCAAGATTGAATGAGCTGGAGCTACTGGATGAGTGATAGATAGATGCTTTGAATGATTTGTAAATCTATCAAAATAGACTCGAACAAAGCTACAATAAGAAAATCAAAAGCAGGATGTTCCAAGTCAGAGACCTGGTATTAAAGGAGAATCAAAAGAATGTCCCAAACCCAAGCAACAAAGGAAAGTTTGAACCCAATTGGTTGGGACCATTCTTCATCACAACAAGTTACAATTTAGGGGCATATCAATTATCAACACCCGAAGGGGAACCTCTGCAAGAGCCCATGAATAGATCTCACCTCAAAAAGTTTTATGCCTAAATCTTTCAATGTATAGAACCAAAAATCCAAAAAATAGGAAAATGTCCTAAAAAAATGGTTACCTTGGTGAAAACCTGGCAAAAACAGGCGTCTTGGTGACAACAAAAAAATCAAAAAAGAAAAAATTCCAAAAAAAATAGAAAAATGATTGAAAATAGTAAATAGAAAAAAAATCGTCCTCTAGTGAAAACCACTTCAGTGGTACTTTGGGCAAGTACCTTGGTGAAAACCTGGAAAATAGGCACCTTTCATAAAATAAGCACTTTCCATACACCAAGATCTTTACAGCTTGTTCTGCATCATCTGTCCATTACGCTTCCATCATCCATCGTATTCATATTTGCATCCATCACTCATCCACCCACATCTGCACCATAGCTTGGTCTTGTTTTTGTATCATGATCCCTCCTAGTACTACTCAGCCCATCCTTAAGGTTAGTTTGTCCTACCTTTATTGAAGTAGTCTATTGTATCACGTTGGGGGCATGTTCTCATCAGATTGGATTTGTGTATATCCTTAAAATCCTCAAATCAAAAAATCCAAAAACATTAGAAAATCACAAAATCCAAAAACATCAAAAAATCATCAAAATCCCCAAAAAAAGGTCTTCTTGTCGATTGTCATCTTTGAGCTTGAACGTAGGAAAGGTTGATCTTTAATCATCCCCTGAGACACTTAGGTCATTCCTATGGGAATTCGTCATAATAAACCGACATCTCATCATGTGTATCACCATCTATAAATCTATCAAAGTCGTCAGTTGAACTACGTGGTCTCTGCATGTATAACGTAGGCAAGGCTAATCTATTGATCAGCCCTCGAGGCCCCTATGATAGGTCTTTAGGTTAGTCTCTTGGTCAAAATCTCAGAAAATCAAAAAACCAAAACATTTGCAAAATCTCAAAAAATACCAAAAACAACCTCAAAACATTGTAAAACTCCAAAAACATCCAAATATTATAAAAAATATATCCATCTCATCTCACCTACACCCATAATAACACCACTCATAATAAACAATTTTCATCCTCAATCTTTGTTAAGACAATCAAAAGCAAGTCTAACAGGTTGAAAGTGAAAACTAAAATCATCAAGTCTTAGGTCTAAGTCAGTGCGTAAACAAGTTGGTCAACTCTTTGTGTCGATAAATCATCATTCAAATTGGTCCCATATCAATCATTTGAAAGAATGCTTTGGATAAACAAAATGGCGTGCCGCCATCCACTAACATGTCCTAGGATGAATCCTTCCTACAATGGGCATTATCTTTTGGCAATACTTTCGCTTCCTATCCTTAGAAAACACATCCTCTTTTGGTTAGCGGTATTGAAGAGCATCAACTTGTTTGTTTACTTTGTCTTTATCTTTTGACTTTTCTTGTTGCGCTCATTCCAATGACTTCTCGATGATATCCCAACAGAGGATTTAGAGAAATAGGAATGGGGCAATGTGTTGATGATGTTTTCTACACAACAACAACTCAGACAGAATATAATATCCTATCTCTCTTGAAAGGTAAATATCTATCAGCAAGCCTCAAGAGATAACCCCAAGTTCTCTAATGTTAGGTCTTAACAATGCATAAACAACTCAGTGATAAATGTGAAAATGTTGGTAATCACAATGGGACCTTACTACAAGCAAAAAAACTGAATCTCAATTTATCAGATCTAGCAATATGATGATACTTCAATCCTAAAATTAATCCAATAATCAAAGAAATAACAAAAGATAAGGGTTTCAAAGAGACTTCTAAACATAATATTAAACCCAAGATTAACAATGCAATTGACCAACACTCGAAATGGACCAATCCCTCAAAGTTGATTTCTACTTAACCCAGATGAATCTGTAATCTTATAGAAATAATACAATCTTCTAAGGTGTTAAGATTTTCAAATCATGAACATTCATTCAAACAACCCTATTGCAATTGAAATGAGTAAATCCTCACAATTGAATTGAGAACAATGAATATAAAGGTCTAGACTAACTTTGCAAGGAAACTAACAATAAGTTGGTTGCGAAAGGTATGGACCAGGGATTGTTGTAACACTTCAAATATCAAACCATAAACATCATTAAATCAAATCTAATTCTAAATTCCAATTTTCATCAAAGCAATTCTAAAGATAGAGTAACAAGAACCATGCAAGATAAGAAGAACACAAGTATGGCACCAAATCACAATGTCATTACTTGCATCAAATTATCCACTGTAGCAACAATTCCAACTTTTCGTTACAATATTTGTTTGAGAACAACTACTTGCTAACTCTTGCTCTACTTAATTCGCTCTAACTATCTCTCTATTTATCTATGTCTAAAATTTCTTAACCCTTACAAATGAGGCAAAATGTCAAATTTATAGAACCCCCAAAACATGTCGACCTAGATAGGATTTTACAATAATAATTAGGCACAACAAGTCAGCCAAGAGAAATTCAAAATGAGATAAAATATGCATTAAATGCATGAACTTCATCTAGGTCAGCTTGGGATCTCCAATGCAGCTCGGACCAATGCATGCTAAAATAATAGGGAAGCACAAATCTTGATGTAGCCCATCATTAACTACCTTCCCCTTTGTCTTTATTTCGATCCAACATTTCATGAACTTTCAAAAGCACCCCATCCAAGTCGGCCACAAGTGGTAAAGGAAAAACCCTATGTCGCCTCTCAATTGATGCAATTTCTTCCCTTGACTGTTTCACCGACTTATCCCACTCGACCTTATATGTTAGATATTTATCAATAACAACAATGTAGGTGGCCACATCATCCAGCTGGTGCTTATTAGTGAAGTCATCATTAATTGGAGCATAAACATCATGCCACCACTTTCTCAACTATTCTAAACTCAAATACTTAGGGGTAATCTTCCTTCTCCCTGCCATAATCTCAAAGAAAGAAATGGATCCATAATACACACCAATTAGGTTATCATAAATCTGCCTCCTCTGTTTGTAAATCTTCTTCAGAACCTTTCACTTGATCTGCAATGCTTCAAACCACTCCCAAGGTTCAACAACTTTGGAGGAATGGAGAATTTTATCATTTACTAATTTATCCTTGGTGTACTCCATGAGGTTTTTCATTTTCTGTAGCAAGAGATCTGTATCTTCTTTGTCCTAAGCCAACACCTTTTTCAACCAATCAATGGCTCTCATAGCATCCTTTTGAGATGATAGAATGTCCCTAATAGACTCATTTCCTTTTTTTTGCACCCCTTGCAACCAATTTGTAGTAGCAAGAGTGGAGGCATTCATTCTTTCAATCTCGGTGATAGTTTCTTGGGGTAAGGGTTTTGCAGTAGAAGCTGAAGGGTTGATAGATTGCAAGGGTTTCATAAGATCCTCCAAGTATTTTCATAGTTTTTCATTTTCCTTCTTTAGCTTCTGCTTAGTTTGAATTTCTCTCCTCAATATCCCTAGGATAACTGTGCTAGAACCCTAATAATCTTCAATATCCTGCTTAGCAAAAGTGGGCCAGAAATTGAAAGTCTGCACATTATAGTCTTTTGCAGATACCTCATTTCTATTCTTATCCAGAGTAGGGGTGGCAATGTGGACAACTCTATTACTTGCCTCATCTCTTTCAATCCTTGAGATGACATTGGCCTTCTTCTTACCCTTGTCCTTTCCAATCTTGGCTAGTAACTCATCCCAGTTAGGTGGAGTATCTTCCACAACAACTTGTTTTCTCTTTATCTCTATTTCCAACCACTCTAGAGTAGTAGATTCCAACTACACTACACTTTGTTTCTCCTCCTCCTATTGATCTTTAGGTGCCTCCTCATTCAAACTATACTTCTTAGGAATTTCATTTGCCATACTCTCCTTTTCTTCAACATGTTCCTCCATCTGCTTAGGTGATGAAATCTTTTCAGCTTCTTCTCTTGGAGGTGATTCAACCTCTTCAGTCATAATTGGTGACTCTACATATGCAACCAAGGGAGATTGCATTACCTTTTAAACTTTAGCCTCTCCACTATAAAGGTCACCTTCATGAAATTCCTCCCCTTCAGTGTCTGGATGATCTTCAACTTTCTCAGATTCACTTGGTTTACTTTGAGCTTCATGGGCAGAAGGAACATCATCATGCTGCTCCTCATGAGAAATAACTGGAGGAAGGTCTGTTTTAGGCACACTATCCTTGGGAGAAGGATTCCTAGACCTCCTTGTGTACACCTGTGCCTTTTCTTTTGAGATTTATACATTTACCACCGATGGGGTAACTTCTTCTTCTCCTACTTTGGATCTTTCCTTTTGTGACAATCTTATGACTCTTCTCCTTTTGGGCACAGGAACATCAATCTCAGGACCCTGCTTTTCAATTTCCTTCTGTTCAGACTTCTTAGTCCTTGACCTTTTCTTAGCAATTGGATTTCTCTGCTTTTCTACTTCTTGGACTTCCTCCTCCTGAACACCTTTTATCTTGATTTTAAAAGGGGAATCCATCTTACCTTTTCCCATAGGATCCTGTTCAATTGACTGTTCACAAGTGGAGTGAGGATCTAAATCTCCCATTAGATGATAGGTGCATTGCACACCTTCATTTTCCAACTCCCACAGTTTATGCCTTATCCACATTCTGCTGAACTTAGTAACTGGATCCATTAACTACTTTAGTTTTGTCTTCTCTTCTTCTATCCAATCCACATCACCAATCAACCGATCCTTTACTGCCTCATAAGCATGACCTTGAATCAGGTCTCCATCATCTTCAAGCTGATCAGACATTTCCTTCACATTATATAGTTAGACTGATTCAACTAGAAATTGAGAAAACTTCATCTTCTTGACCTCAAATTCATCACTGCAATTGGCCCACTAGTCTTCCAGATCAACCTTGTGACTATACCCTCTACTGGCCCTCTTTTGGGCTTCACCTGTTATATAAAATTTGGACCTCTTGGAATGGAAATATAATCCAAGAGTGCTCATCTCCTCCTCTGAAGCTTGGGTACAATTAATGGAAGGACATGCCTCTCAAGTGCCAATCCTCAAGGGGAAGTCTCCACCAAAACCAGTCTTATGTTTTTCCCTTTTGACAATAGCATCAAAGTCACATATCTGTCAAGTGACTTCCAGAAGTATGATATAATCTGTGGGATACCTTGGAAGCCTATATGGAGCCCTTTGATAGCCATCAATGTGGATGTATGAGAACGTTGGGAATTGAATGAACCAAGCACCATATTTCTTAATTAGCTCCTTAGCTTGGTCTGAAATCCTCACATGCTCTGCTCCCCAAAGTAATCTGGTGATATGTATGGTGAATGCATCATTCACTCTCATGTAACTCAAACTTCCCAAATGCAACTGAGGGTATACCTCATAGATAATATCATGTCCAAAGACACCCTTGGTACTCAACCCCTTATATGGATGAAATCTTGCAAGTGCATAGACTAAGTACGAAGTCACTGTGAAGGTTTTTGTCTGCAACAGATTGGACAACTGCTCATGAATCACTCTGCTAATGACACCTACCCAATGGTAATCAGTCTTCTCCTGTTCCATTCTCACAATCACATCACACATCCAATTCTCAAACATGCCAGCATTCTTCAATCCAACTACCCTGCTGAGAAGAGTGATGGCATCATAATACTCCATTTTGAACTTTTCCCTGAATAACTGCTTAGGCAATTTGGAATAGTGAGACTTAGGCTTCTCCACCCATGAATTGATAAGTTGTTGAGATTTAATAGTCTATTCTTCATAGTATTCTTGAGCTTCCTTCATGTTGAATGCCACCACATGGGATCTATCTGGCATATCAAAAGTTTGAGCAATGGAAACAGGGTTCAAGTTTGCCACAATCCTCCCTTGAGGACCAATTATTCTTTGTGTATCAATATCATAGTGACTGGCGCACTCAAGAACTAGCTCATAACATTGCACCATGGAAGGAAAACCAACCACATGTGCCAATCCTGATTCTAACATCCTCTTAGAAACCAGAGGAAGATCCTGTGCTGCCATTCTGGCCTTGAACTCCTCATAGTCCCATAGACCAACATTGGTATCAGTTACCTCTGACCAGACAAAAGTGATCTTACTCTTGATGTCTATCTTTATTCTTTTTTCTTTGGATATGGAAGATCCCTCCATGTTACCCTTAGCCTTTCCAACTATTACCTTGATAGATTCAGTCTGCACTTGAAAAAGGAAACATAATAAAGATCACACCAACAAATTTTAACTAATCAAAATCATCATTAAATCACATTAAACCTCATATAGAATGATCATGTTAAACTTCGGGTTTCAGGACTATCTATGGAATCCAAGCTAGGAAGAAATTTCAGAGAATTCCGGGCCAGACGAATTCCAGTGAAATAATCAAGAAAAAACCTATTAGCAATTCAATTCGATCATTATTAATCAATATGTATCATGTGAGATCTAAATATAGCATGAAATAATCATAAAATGCATGGACATCCATTAACACATCATGCTATTTCAAATTCCATCATATTTCATCAGATTCCAGGAAAATCCACCAGGGATGGATTTCCACGAAGGTAGAGACACTTTGCAAATTTTGGGAAAAAAAGGGAGCCAAGGATTCCGAGAAAATTCGGAGTCGACGAAAATCCGCAGATAAGGTAAAACTCGAAAAGTATGCAGATTCTGGGAAATCGAAGGAGATCGAGATAATCTGCTAAAGCTGGAAAATTTGTCGGAGAGGGAAAATCCTGGACTAAGGATGAAACCCAAACTGCGACACTAAATCACGATTTTGCCTAGATTGATGGATAGATCATAAATTTTCAAGAACCTAGGCCTGAGACAAGCTTGGTATGGGCCTTCTATAGATTTTCTTATAATTCTAGGGAAATTGGGAAGTGGATTAAAGTTAAATGGTGATGCCCTAAGTTAAACCCTACAGATCCACCATTAACACACATGCAAGGTCAGGATTCAGGTATTTCAAGCACAAATCCTCATAATGCAAGAAAATGAACAATCATAGAAACTACTTGGGAGACCATAAATCAAACAATATTATGCAACCCTAGCCATGAAAATGTTCGAATATTGCAGAGTATTAAACCCCAAGAAAACCAAAAAATGCCAAGGAAATGCTAATCATTCACTAATAAAAAGTAGGGCAATCGAATACATACCAATTTGACACAACATAAATCAAATGAGGCAACAAATACCAATTTAATGGTGCCTAGCGAAGACAATCAACAACAATGCATAGAAATCACCACTTGAATTGAACAATTCAAAGTCAATGCTTCAAATCCAATGAAATACTCAAAGAGAAAACTCCAAGAATGCACTCCTCAGTTCAATTGATGGATAAAAATAAGCATAATGGTGCAAAATTCATCGAAGATAGGTTAAATACATCGTCCAAACCTCGTACAGATGACATTAATGCCATCGACAAGATAGGAAAAACTGGGAACCTGATGATAGGACAAAATTAGGAAAAATCCGGCCCATGCAGAATTCCACGAAGACAAAATCTCTGAACTAGAGTGCTCAGTCAGAGTCCAAGCAGGATTCGAGAAAGTCCGGCTAGGATGGAAAGTCCCGAACCAGGGTAAAAACCCAAAATTCACCCAGAACTTAAGATTTTCAATGAATAACTTAGGGGAATCACTTAGGCAACCAAAATAAACATTTAACACGTTCCAAAATAAGATAAAACCTCAAAATGAAAGGGCCAAGACACCGAAACTAAAGCGAAAGAACCTGCTTTCAGTGGAGCATTGTGAAAAAATTGCACAACAAATGGTGACTCTGATGATAAATGCTCCAAACCATTTGATGATGGACATGAATCAAGAACCCAGAATCTTTGGTTTTAGTCTCACTATCAGACAAAAAAATCAAAATGCAAAGATTAAAAAATCAGAACTAAAGAGTAGACCGAACCTTCCATAAACTAAAAATCCAAGTGTGTGCATATGAGTTCATTTACCTTCTTAAGCTATTGCATGAACCAAGCTTAGTCAAAACAAGCTACGTAAAGATTCTAACTTCAAAAGCAACCTGGATAGAGCCTCACTTCTAGTCATGCGTTTATAGCCCCAATGAGGTTATCATTGTGACTCTCTCGAACATAGCTCTATTACCAGTCAGGAATCTATAGCCCTGATAGAGATATTCAGATACTCCTGATAAGTTTAATTCATTCTTTTGATTTTCAATATTTCACTTTTCTTTCTTTTGATATTCTTTGCTATGTCACTTTTATTTCAACCTGTGAACAATGAAGTTCACACTCAAGGTTGAGAACCATAATGGCACTAAAGCAGAAATAGGATTTTTCACCTGTCAAGACTTCACAAGGATCCTACGACAACATTAGGATTCTTAAGATATATGAAAGATATAAGATTTTAGAACACTTCAAGTTCAAATCAAGACCAGTGACCCATCTTCTATAAATCAAACATTCAAACTGTTTGGCAATAGCAAAAAACTTCAACCATCCTTTCAAGATAAAAGATTAAAATACACCAATAAAATACTTAGAATAGTACCAAGTAATGATATACTTTCCATATAGGTGTAACACATCCAGGGAAAAACAAGAAAACCCTCAAAGCAAGAGCAAAGCAAAAAACAAAACAAACCAAAAGCAAAGCGGAAAGGGAAACCTATTCTAACCAAAACAAAGCAAAGCAAACAAAACAGAAAGGAAACCTAATATAACTATATATAGGAAGAGAGTTGAAAATAGCTCAAGACTGGAAATAATGCTTCAAATACTACCCATTGACAGGCAGTGGGATATCCTCTCCAATGAGATTTTTCAAACAGAAAGCATTATCTCCCAAAATTTCTAAAATCTGGTAAGGACCAAGCCAAAGTTTATCAAATTTTCCATGCTCCCCCTTACGGTCATGGGCTTTATCCCAGTAAAGAACCAAGTTAGAAATCCTAAAATATTTTACCTTGGCTCTTTTATCCAACCATCTCTTGAATACCCCTTGATGTTTGAAAAAAATTTCCAGGGCTTCATCTCTTTTTTCCTCAAAGCGTAATAATTCAGCAAGTCTGGCCTCACGTTTATCTCCCTCATCATAATATTCATTAATGAATTGTAAGGTAGAGATATTTAACTAAATGGGAAACTCAGGCTCTAATCCATAAACTAGGTGGTAAGGTGATATTCCTATAGAAGTCTTATGTCTTATACGATCTGTCTAAAGAGAAAATCTGAGTTGGGTATGCCAATCCTTCGGATTTCTTTTTAACAGTTTGCACATAATAGTTAGGAGATTTTTGTTGGATGAATCAGCCAAACCATTACCCTAAGGGTAATAGCTAGATGCAAACTTAATGATAATCCCATGATCAAAAGCCCAATTAGAAAACTTCAATGATGAAAATGCAGGACCATTATCACAAACTAAAGACATACGACATCCAAAATGGTTAATGATACCTGATTCGATGAAATTAATTAGTACCTATGAAGTACATTACTTGCAAGCAAGGGCCTCAATCCATCTTGTAAAATAATTAGTGACAGTAAGAATATACCTATGACCTACAGAGGAAGGTGAATTAATTGGACCTATGAAGTCCATCCCCCATTGTGCGAAAGGTTTTACCTCAAAGACTGGTTGGAGTGGGAGTGCAACATACTTCTCTCTGGTCGCTGCAGTCTGACACACATGACAAGTTCTGACGTGGTTGTGTATATCCTTAAATAGTGTAGGCCAATAGTAACCAGCTCTCAAAATCTGGTTTGCTGTAGAAGGTGTTGATCCATGTCATGTACCATATATGTCATGAAATTCCAACATCACTCTTTCAGACTCTGCCTTTCCTAGGCATCTTAAGTAAACACCCTCATGATTTTTCTTACATAAAACAACTCCCTTTAGCATGAAATTGTCACTCTTTAAGTGTAATTCCCTTCTTTTCACTGCATTTAGATGATCAGGGCACCTCTGAGCCAGAAGATAATGGACGATGTCATCATACCACTCGCCAGGAGAAACATCCACTAAATTGTAGTTATGAGTTGTAAGATCGGGGCATGTTTCCACCATTGTCTTAGTAAGCCCCTTCCCTCTTACCAGATTCATGGGTTGAATCTCAATATCATACTCTTGTAACATAGTTATCCACTTAGCCTTGCATTCTCCTAGCTCATTCTGCATTAACAATAACTTAACTGCAGGATCAGGAACTATGGCAAAGATTTTGTTTCTGAGGATATAATGCCTAAATTTCTTTACAGCCCTGACTAAGGAATAAGCTTTCTTTTTCACACTTGGGTATCTCAAATCTGCATCCTTCAATGGTGCACTCATGAATGTGATGGGATGTTCATTTCCTTGGTTAGACTTTTGAGTTAACATAGTAGCACAGGAGTGGTCAAAAGCAAACAAATATATATATAATGGTTTAGCATAATCTGGACTCGCCAAAACATGAGCTTCAGCAATAGCCCTTTTTATCTCTTCAAATGCTTCCTTTGCTTCTGCATTCCATTCAACTTTGGCCTCCTGCTTCAACATTTCATTCAAAGGCTTGACTATTTCTGCAAATCCAATGATGAACTTCCTCACAAAGTTGATCTTGCCAAAGAACGATTTCATTTCTTTCTTGCTAACAGGTGGTGGGATCTTGAGTATAGCTTCTATTCACTCTGGATCAATGGCAATTCCTTTTTCAGATATAACATGTCCTAACAACTCTCCTTCTGTTACTCCAAAGATGCATTTCTTTGGATTGAGAGATATCCCAAACTCTCTGCATTTCTGAAAAACTTTGCACAAATCTGAGATATGATCACCTCTCTTCTTGGAGAAGACTGTTAGATCATCCATACAAATGATAATGCACTTACCAATTATGTCTTTAAAGGAAATTTCCATGGCTCTTTGGAATGTATCTCTAGCATTAATCAAGCCAAAGGGCATCCTCTTGTATGCAAAAGTGCCCCACTTGGTGGTGAAAGCAGTCTTGTGCCTATCCTCATATTGCACCATGACCTGGTTGTATCCTGAATAACCATCTAGGAAAGACATCATCTGAGATCCATTGACAATCTAGAGTACTTCATCCAGTGAGGGTACTGGATAATTATCTTTTTCTGAAGCTCTATTTAGATTCCCAAAATCTACTCATAGCCTAATTTCACCATTTTTCTTTCACACTGGAACCAGGTTTGCAACCCAAGTAGAGTGTCTGACTGGAAATATTATTCTTGCAAACAATAGTTTCTGCACTTCCTTCTGTATTATGGGTTCTAGTAAAGCATTAATAGGCTTTTGTCTCTATCTGAAAGGTTTTACTCCTAGATTGAGAGGGATATTATGGGTTATGATTGATGTATCATAAGTCCTTAAGTCTTCATAACGTCAGGCTATCACATCTAGATATCTTTGAAGTGCATCAATGATTCCTTTTCTTTCTTTTGGAGAGCACACTTTGCCAATAAAGATATTTTTGACATCATCCTGAGTTCCCATATTATATTTGTCACAGTGTCCACTGATGGACTCCTTCCTAGTATCCTGTTCTTGCTCCTTGACCTTGTCCAGATCAAAGATACTTTCTAATTGCACCATTCCTCTAGGAATAGTGTTGGTATTCAAATTAATTACACCATCCAAGTCCATCTCTGCTTCTTGGAGTTCAGTTTTTCCAATGATTTGAGAAGCAAAGACATCTGTAATACTAATGAAATATAAGATATGCTTGTCATCTTGAAATACCTAGAAGTTGGTGACATTGTAAAGTACTGAGGGTACTTGGGTTAGCTCCACATTAAACTTCTTTAATCTAGACAGCGATAGAGGTTGCAATGTACTGGCTTCCTGGGCAAGAGAGTCAGTTGTCTAATTTTTACATTTTGGAATCAACTGAATATTAAAGGCATCAAATCCTTCAATAAGATCCCATACTTTGTGTCTATAGTTGGTTATTCTTCTATCATGACAAGATTATTGTCTCCTAACTTGTTTGACTACTAACTCAGAATCTCCAAAAACTTGCAAGATCTTAACCTTTTTCTTTAACGCCATTAATAGTCCATGAACCAAAGCCTCATATTCTGCTACATTATTTGTACAATGAAATTGAAGTCTATGAGAAGCAAAAAATGTCTTACCTCTTGGACTAATTAGCTTGAAACCTGCCCCAGCTCCTTGCTTTGATTTGGACCCATCGAATCTTAAAGTCCAACAACCAGCAATTGTAGACGTCCTTGCTTTTTCACTTGCACTATTGTTGTTGGATGGTCTTTTAGAAGGTATTATGCTTTTCCTTTGGGATCCTTTTGAACATTCTAGATATCAAATTTGACTACTGGAGTGGGGTTGATACATTTTTGTATTTGTTCCACTGCAACTTGGCACAAGCAAAAATCCAATTTTGAATTGGAAGCATTGTGCACCCTGCACCAATTGGGCAATATTAATTCTCCAAACTTCATTCCTCTTCCCAACTAAACCTGATCTTCAATGCACTTTTGAATGAACTCTTGGAAACCATCTAGCAAAGCTAGTTGATTATCATTATTTTCAATTGATTCATCATCATTTTGAACTGGTTCTGTAGACACCTAAATCTGGACACTTAATTTATCCAAATTTATCCCCCTTCGTCTAAGCATCCCCTTATCTGCATTAATTAATTAATATCACTATTATTTAATTAATATCCTTAATTTTTCCAAATCCTTAAGGTATTTAATTAATAAATAAATACCTTATCTCTTTAATCCTTTTTTTCATCAAATGAATTAAATAAATATCACATTTATTTAATTCCTCATATGTCCCATCCTCCATCATTTTTATCTTATCCTAATCCATCTTCTAATCTCATGATTAGGGTGTGCACATGCCTAATCCTTGATTAGGATGTGTCACATCCTCCAACTTTTGCAAGTTGGCCTCTAATCTCTTTAGCCACCTTACCCTCATCTAATCCTTCATTAACTAGCCTAATCAATCTCTCAAGGAATTTTTAATTCCTTTTATCCTTCCAAGGAATATTAAAATCATTTTTCTCTTCCCCATGTGATCTTTGACTTGTCACATCAAGTCACATGTGAAATCTAACCCTCTTCTAATATTTCATTAATTAGTTTAATCAAATACTTGCACAACCTTAATCACTTAATCAAGTCAACTCTTTTAAATGCTTTCTCCTTTTGGACAAGGCATCTCCATTCCCCATGTGAATTTTTAATTCACATTTAATCCCCCAATGCACCCCTTGGAATTTAAAATTCCTTTTCTCATCCCCATGAGAATATTTGAGGAATTTTTAATTCCCCACATGTCCTCTCACCCACATGGGGATAAGGAGGAATCCCAAGGTCATGTTCTATCCTTCCACCTCATGTCCACCTCACCTTTTAGGGCTATATCACATGCCACATGTCAAGATGTGAGGGATTGTGAGTTCTCAACTCACCTTAGCCCTACATCTTGATCATTGGTGGCTCAATCTCAACCATCCATTTCCCTAGAGATTTCCAAAATCTCTATAAATACCCCCCCACTTTCTCTCATTTTGGAGAGAGATAATTTTTGCTAGCCAAACTCTTGCAATTTTGTTTCTCAATCTACACTTAGTCATTTGCATCTATTATGTCCAACTATCTTGCATCTCACACTTCACATCTTGCATCTAGTTGCCATCAAGGAGCATACATCTCATCTACAATTGAAGGGCCAACCAAAGAACAACTCTACAAGGTAAAAGGTTCCATTTTTATGTTGTTAAGTTCATGATTTTCCCAATCTTGAAGTGTAGGGTGTTTTTAGTTGTTATTTGCACTCTCTTTAGCTTGTTGCTCATCTTTTTAATGATTATATTCGCCCTATCACATTTCTGGCACTCCTGGTGGGACCCACAAACGGGTCTTTTTTCTTTCACATTTGTTGTTTTTGGCATTTTCACAGGTTTAGGTTATAGATTGGCAGACCTGACCTCTCCGGTGGCGGACCTTACCTCTCCGATGGCGGACCTGACCTCTCCGGTGGTGGACTTGACCCTGGTGGCAGACCTGACCTCTCCGGTGGCGGACTTGACCTCTCCGGTGGCGGACCTGACCTCTCCGGTGGTAGACCTGACCTCCGGTGGTGAACCTGACCTCTCCGGTGGTGGACCTGACCTCTCCGGTGGTGGACCTGACCTCTGATGGTGGATCTGACCTGCGTTGGTAGACCTGACCTTCCGAAGGTGAAATTTCAAGTTTTTACCAATTTTTCTTTGGTAAATTAGGCACATAGTTTAATTAGAGGGGTCAACAAACCTTGTTTGGTGTGCTTGTGGAAGGCTATTTGACGTATCTAATCCCCTTGTGCCATTTGGCAATCTTGGGTGATGAGAAATCATAGCTTTCCATGTCCTTTGAGTCACCCTATTTCCATTTTCTTAGTGGGACCTGCTTGGGGATTTCATCACCCCAAGGGATGATTCCAACCATGCGTACCGGTGGGGTATATAA
This sequence comes from Sequoia sempervirens, assembly GCA_007258455.2. Lineage (NCBI taxonomy): Eukaryota > Viridiplantae > Streptophyta > Pinopsida > Cupressales > Cupressaceae > Sequoia > Sequoia sempervirens. The sequence goes on from VDFB02105785.1 coordinate 42,193,346, forward strand.
AGGGGGGAGAGCGAAAGCTATACCTCAATCCAACCACGTTGTAATTGGTGAAGTTTCAGGATAACATGAAGAGTTGGTCCGAGCCTTTAGTATCTCGCTAAGGTTCCCGACTCACGCTTGTAAGGGGTTGGTGTTCATGGTTTGGGCCTCACATACCGGGTGTATATCGAGGACTCCTTAGCAACCATGTTCATCCTAGAGTAGAAGACTTTGTTGGCCATACCTGTTTCTACTAATCTTAGGGTTGTGCTATCTGAATTGTCTTTCTCGTGCAAAACCAGTCATTTTCAGTTTAGCCAAATCTTTTTATCAATGTTTGCTATATTTTGGGTCCTTTGCCTTACTCATCCATCAAAAAATGAAGCTTAAACTTATCCTTTGGTGGACCTGACCTCTCTGGTGGTGGACCTGACCTCTCCGGTGGCGGACCTGACCCCGGTGGTGGACCTGACCCCAATGGCGGACCTGACCTCATGCTGTGGCGGACCTGACCTCATGCTGTGGTGGACCTGACCTTCTGCTCTTTCTTCTCGGGGCTGCCATTTCCACACCGTTTATCCGATTGACTCCGTTCAAAAACAATTCTTCTCATTTTTTCATGCTCTTTCCAATGACATATACCACTCCCTACTTTTGAGAAGTTTCCAGGGACCCCTTTTTCATCCCCCGTCTCCCTTTTTTGAACGTCCATACGTCCATTCACCATCCTAAACAAACATTCGAGCATCCATTCTGAGCACTCTTTCACTCATTCTGAGTCCTCCTCCCCTCATTTCAAGAATCATTCATCCATTCTGAGCACTCTTTTGCTCGTTCCGAGTCCTCCTCTCCTTGTTCTGAGAGTCATTCATCTATTCTGAGCACTCTTTCGCTCGTTCTGAGTCCTCCTCTCCTTGTTCTAAGAGTCATTCATCCATTCTGAGAGCTTGTTCGCTCGTTCCAAGTCTTCCTCCCCTCGTTCCGAGAGTCATTCATCCATTCTGAGCACTCTTTCGCTCATTCTGAGTCTTCCTCTCCTTCTTCTGAGTAAACGTTCATCCATTTCACATCTTGGTCTATCATTTCGAACTCTTGTTCTATCATTCCAATCATTCATTTACTCATTCAAAGTAAACATTCATCTATTTCGAACCTTTGTCTATCATCACAAGCTTTGTTTTTCCATTCTGATCATCTGTTTTACTCGTTTCGAGTAAACGTTCATCCATTGCAAACCTCCTTCAATCATTTCAAACTCTCATTCAATAATCTTGATCAATCATCTACTTGTTTCGAGTAATCTATCATTCATTCTGAGCTTTCACCTTCTTGTTCCAAGAGTCATTCATCTATTCTTAGCAGTCATTTACTCATTCCAAGCAATCGTTCATCTGTGCCGATCAATCGCTTGCTCATTTTGAGTATTTGTTCATCCATTTTTATCATTCGTTCCCTCAATCAAATCATCACTTTCCCCATCCAAATCCCTTGAACTTCATCTCGAGCCATTATCCAAATTGACCGAAGTGTCTGATCCGATTGTCATCATCAACATCCACTTAAGATTGTCATCCATCCTAAGTTAATCATTATCGTCGGCCCAATCAATCCATTTTCAATCTCAAAGTGGATTCGGTGCTGCAATCATCTCTTTATCATTTAATCCGATCAATCAACATCCTAAGTCACCTAGGGTAATCTCTGAATGGCGTTTAAAGTCTCTTTTGTCATCCTATCCGATTCATCAGTCAATCTTATCAATCATCAATCAATCCAATCCAATCGCATCCAATCGCATCCCTATCCAATCACCTTTGACCCAATCAATCTACTTCCATCTAGAAGAAAATTCGATGTCAAGGTCATCCTTTAGTAATCAAATCCGATCATCAAAATCAATCCCATCGCATCATCTAATCATCCTAATCTGAGCTTTAATTCAATCCGATCTGAGCTTAACCTAAAATTTCAGCTTGACCTTTAGTCTGTTCCCATCAAAAACCATCCTCCATCCCTTTCATCATTATGAATCCTTATTCTCCATCGATGGCATTCCCTATTCCATCCACGTGTCTGTTGTCCATTATCCCGTCCCATTCTTTCTCCACCCATTCCATCCATCCATGTTCCCCATCATATCCTTCCATCCTTCCACTCCTTATGCTACCTTTGACAAGGGATGTCCACCATATCCATCATATCCTTCATCTACATCATCCCCTTATCCTAGTTTTCCGTCACAATACCCCTATCTTGATCCCCCATCCACATCCTCTTATCTTAATCCTTCATCCACATGTACCCACTACCCTAATCTTCCATACCAATCCGCTCAGCCTAATCCTACATTCACACCTTCCTATCCTAGTCAAACACACCCATCAACTTACCCTAATCCAACATCCACATCTCCCTATATTAATCCAACACCTGCATCTTCCCATCCTAATCCACCATCCCAATACCTTTATTACAACACGCCACCCATATCTTCTACCAATGATCCACCGTCCGTGTCATCCTATCCTAATTCCCAATGCCCATATCCTTACCTTAATCATCCATCCAGTCTTAATCTTCCATCTAATCCTAGTCCACTAATCCATAAACCTTCATCCACTCCCACCTCGCCATCTCAGCCTAGTGTATTCAAGTTTCTCCAAGGAATTATAACAAAGGAAACATCCCCCTCCACACATTTGGAGTGGGTGGAACCATGCCATCCCAACCATCATCCATGGTGGTTGGTGATGAGACCCTTCCTCCATCCAACACCTATCATTATTGATACCATCACATCCTCTTTTGAGATCACTTTGAGTCCCCATCTCCTACCATCATCCTCTGAGATCGCGAGGTCCCCATCTCCTACCATCAATCACCGCCGTCCATTCCCCAGACACCCACCTACTCAGGGAGCCATGAACCCATTGTGACACCCCAGTCAGTCCGCTTCTTCCACTCCTGAGTATCCCATTCCCGGGGAATATTTTGAATCCTCCATCCTTCCATGCCCCGCCAGAAGAGTCCCCCCATGGCTCCATTGTCATACCTCCCACTTTACATGATGAGTCATGCAAGAGCTGATCCAAAACATGCCAACTTATCCCTCCTCCCGAGATCAAGATCTACCATCCCATCTAGTCTACACATAGAATCTGATCCCCCATCCATTCGCTCCCATGATCCTCACCCGGCATTCAAATTCTACTGGCTCCACCTCGTCTCCATTGCATGAGCTTTGCTACCACCATCAGATCTATCGCCCTACTCCTCTCCAGATACAACCCATCCAAATGATGTTATCCCATCATCTCCTTCTCAGGATCCCCCATCATAGCCTAAAAATGCTATCCCCACATCGCTTACATATCCCCTTGGTACTCTCACATTCTTCCATGGTGGCCTCCTTGCAGAAAAAAAAACATAGTGTATATACCACCCATCATCCCCCACCTAATAATGGACTTGCATCATGTTTTCAGAACAACAAAAATCCTATCATGGATCGAATGCTCAAGAACATGAAATATCAAGGAAAAGGTCTAGGCCTTCATGAGCAAGGTATTTTAGAGCCCATCCAAGTCAAAGAACAAATTTGCATGCAAGGTCTTGGATCTATTTCCCAAGACTCACAATCTAAAGATGTTGGTACAACCTCTAGACATCCTCAATGAGCCTTTTCTAAAAGAACTCCTGGCTCTCCCCATCGCTCTGAAAGATCATATGCTGCCATCCCTCCTCCTCTATCATATCACCTCAAAACAACCGTCCATATTCCTCCTTCATCTGCTCCATCCATTTTGGGTCCTTACATCCCTCCATCCACCATCTCCCGTCCTTCATCTACTCTATCCATCTTGGGTCTGTATATCCCAAGATCACCTCCTCCATCTCATCCTTGCACCCATCCAACACCTATACATATCATCCATCATAAACATCCCTCTCACATATCCCATAATCAGGATCAACAAAGGCACATACCTAAACATCCCCCATCTACACGTAATCCCCATACTCCTACCTCCATTGCTCCACATCATCCATCCCCTCACACCCATCCCATTTCTAATAAATGCACTTTGGATGCTAACATAAAAATTCATAAATCCAAACATCCACATGAATCTAAAGCTCCCCATGTCCCCTCTATACGACATGTTGAAGAAAATCCAAATCAAACCCATCAGCCACAAAGGCCCACTAAAGAAAAAATCAAAACCATGTGGATCCCAAAGAAAAAAGATGCAATGCCATCAAATGAAAAATATGTAAGAACATCCAAAGTTGCTAATCCAAAAGCTAACCATACCCACCTTTCATCTCCTAATTCTGTTTTGGGTCCCTATGTCCCAAAATTCACTATTCCGTCTCCATTATCCCCACATTCTCCATCCATTAGTCCTCTTATCTTTTCACATCCATCACCACATGTGCCAATGTTGGTCTTGAACTCACTACCCCATCACACATCCACCCCATCATTCTATCCATACCCTTTCCAGCATCCCATTCATTACCCCACATATCTCCCCCATCAAATCCCTCTAATTCATCCTTTTGCATAATCCATTTCTCCTAATAAGGTTGTACCAACATCCAACAATCAGTTTGAACATGAGCTCTTAATACCTCATATAGAACTTGATGCTTGAGTCCTTCATCCATATCCTTATCACATGCCTTCTAAATCCACTTATTCACCTCCCTATCCTTATCCATATCCTTCTACATGCTATGCAAAAAGTCCAAAAATCCAAAAAGTTCAAAATCCAAAAAAAGTCAAAAAAAATCAAAAAATCAAAAAATAAAATAGTAAAGATAAATAATTTTTCCAATGGTGAAAACTTGGCAAACAAGCACCTTTGATAAGTACCATTATTAAAACTTGGCAAACATGCATCGTGCGTAAATCTCCATCTGCACTTGGGGGCAGTTTTCTCCTATGCTTCTAGCTATGCACCCGTCTTCTTGCTATACGTCACCTTCATTCATCCCCTCCATCCTGCCTATCTTACGCATCCTGATTGGAATATCTCATTTATCCCAATCCTTCCATCCTCCTTGTGATCTTGATAACAATAGGGGCAAACATATAAGCACGCTTTGGACACCTCTTAGCATACATTCCCCTCATCCGCACACTATCCTAATCCTCATTCGCACTCATCTATCTTCCTTATCCACCTATCATGCTACCTTCAATCTCCCTTCCTTATCCATGCATCCTATATTCATCTGTCTCACTCCTTTATTTTCTTATCCTTCTCTATTGCATCCCTCATGCCTCCTCGCATATGACATATCTAGAGTGGGGGCATCTATCTTCCTTTGTGATATAGTCCTTGGAGATATCATTCATTCCATCAAAGCAATCCCTTCCATTTCCCTATCCTTATCTCCTTATTGACATATCCATCTCCCCATCCTTATCTTCCCATCCCTCCACACAATCCTTATATCCATCTCCCCATCCTTATCTTCCTATCCTTCCATCATGGCATCCATTTTCATCTATCCAACCAGTCTTTTTCATCTCCAAATCCTTATCTTCCTATCCATCAATCCAATGAATCCTTTCATCTCCCAATCCTCATCTCTTTCTCCTCATCCCATCTTATAATCCCTTTTCATTGGTATCTCTCCATCATATCATCCTCCCAATTCATCTTTTGATGATTTGGAGAACTATCCCATCCCTGAGCTTTGTGTCATCACCATCCTTCAATCCAATCCCACAGGTCATGTCAGTCCAATCATTTTATCCCCTTATCTAGGGTTATCTCATCATCTTTTATCCATCACTTGTCTTTGACCTTTCGTTGAACTACGTTGCCCTTGTGCTTTCACGTAGGCAAGGTAGATCATTTGATCCGCCCCCAAGGTTCCATCATTAGTCTTTCTGCTTTGTCCATCTAATCCTTTATCATCTATCATCAATCTTCAACTCTTGTTCCTATTGTCTATCCCGTCTTTATCATCCATCGAAGTCTCTTATCTTGTGTCATGTCTCTTGTGTCTTGTCATCAAGCTATGCCCTTATCTAGCTGGATCTTAACAAATGAGATTCACTTGTATCATCAAATCCAATCAATTTTGAATATCCTGCGTCATATCGATCTTTTAGTTTAGTATCTATCATTGGTCTCAACAAGATGCATCCTTGCTAATAGACCTCATCAATCCCATCCATCCCCTTGAATCTATGGCAAATGATGTTTGAAATTTATTGTGATCTTTTGATGCTTTTGGATTTTATTTATCATTTGAGCTCCCTATCATCACTTATCATGGTCGCCTTGATCCATCATATCATGGTGTGTTTTGACTAGTCAACATAGTGGTGTATCTTGATCTTTTCTTTGTCTTATCGGTTGTCCCACGTAGTACCCACCAAGATCTCGGAGGTCTTGTGTTACACTAGGGTATCCTTGTGTGCTTGTGGTTATCCCAATACCTGGCCCGACCAAGGTCATCGCGACTTTGGGGTGTTGGAATAGCCTTCTTGTTTGTTATGTTTGTTTTATGCATTAGACACTAATCCACCTTGGTTTTTCATACCTTGGCGTCTTGTGTCTTATGCTATAGCAAAAATCAGTGCTCCAACGATGGAAAATTGCATTTGGATTGCATTTCATCTCCAGCCTCTCATCTATCAAAATCCCCCCATCCATTCATCCTTCATCACGCTTCCCTCCCAATCTCCTGCCACCTTTTTCATCCTTTCTTACCCATCACTTTGCATCTTCTTCATCTCCCTTTACATCATCTCATCCATTTCGAGAGCACACTCGTGTCCTCCTGAACCCGCATGTCCTCTCGAGGGGGCATCCTTCATCCCCTAACAAATGCACACCCCCCATATCTTCCTTCCTAGTCACTTCTTTGGATAGGCGGAATCTTTCCCAATCTAACCATCGTCTTCTAGGTTATATGTTTTAATATTATTTTAAATGATGCTACTTCGTAACATCTCAAAGAGGGGAAAATGTAAATACTTAAATTTAGACACATAATTTATCCAAATTTATCCCCTTTCATCTAAATATCCCTTATCCACATTAATTAGAGTAATATTGCAATTATTTGAGTTAATATCCTTGAGTCTACCCAAATCCTAAAAGATTTAATTAATAAATAAATACCTTATCTCTTTAATCCTTTTTTTCATCAAATGAATTAAATAAATATCACATTTATTTAATTCCTCATATGTCCCATCCTCCATCATTTTTATCTTATCCTAATCCATCTTCTAATCTCATGATTAGGGTGTGCACATGCCTAATCCTTGATTAGGATGTGTCACATCCTCCAACTTTTTCAAGTTGGCCTCTAATCTCTCTTAGCCACCTAACCCTCATCTAATCCTTATTAACTAGCCTAATCAACCTCTCAAGGAATTTTTAATTCCTTTTATCCTTCCAAGGAATATTAAAATCCTTTTTCTCTTCCCCATGTGATCTTTGACTTGTCACATCAAGTCACATGTGAAATCTAACCCTCTTCTAATATGTCATTAATTAGTTTAATCAAGTACTTGCACAACCTTAATCACTTAATCAAGTCAACCCTTTTAAATGCTTTCTCCTTTTGGACAAGGCATCTCCATTCCCCATGTGAATTTTTGTTCACATTTTAATCCCCAATGCACCCTTGGAATTTAAAAATTCCTTCTCTCATCCCATGAAAGAATATTTGAGAATTTTTTAATTCCCCATATCCTCTCACCCATGGGATAAGGAGGAATCCCAAGGTCATGTCCTATCCTTCCACCTCATGTCCACCTCACCTTTTAGGGCTATATCACATGCCACATGTCAAGATGTGAGGGCTTGTGAGTTCTCAACTCACCTTAGCCTTACATCTTGATCATTGGTGGCTCAATCTCAACCATCCATTTCCCTAGAGATTTCCAAAATCTCTATAAATACCCCCCCTTTCTCTCATTTTGGAGAGAGATCATTTTTGCTAGCCAAACTCTTGCAATTTTGTTTCTCAATCTACAATTAGCCATTTGCATCCATTTTGTCCAACTATCTTGCATCTACTTGCCATCAAGGAGCATACATCTCATCTACAATCGAAGGGCCAACCAAAGAACAACTCTACAAGGTAAAAGGTTCCATTTTTATGTTGTTAAGTTCATCATTTTCCCAATCTTGAAGTGTAGGGTGTTTTTAGTTGTTATTTGCACTCTCTTTATTTTGTTGCTAATCTTTTTAATGATTATATTCGCCCTATCACAAGTTCCACTAAGGCTTCAGTACCATTGGGTTTTCTTGTGAGACCAATAGAAATTGTATGCAACATGAGGACCTCCTCGACATCTGACTCCTCAAAAGGAGTTGCAAGCACATAATTACCCATACTTACTTCTGATATCAAAATTTCGTTGGAGGTATTATGATAATATGTAATCATGTATTTCATTCAGGGATCTATTTCAATTCTAATCTGGTTTGGCACTCCCTTCTAGGGAAGCCACATGTGAGAATGATCAGTGGAGACATCCATTCAAGGCCCTAGTGAAGTCTCTTCCCAAGATTAAGCCATAAGCATCAGGGATGTCAGCCACCTGTATGTTGATAACCTATTGAATTCTAGGATAAGAAGCAACCTACATATGAATCATATTTAATTCCCCTACAACATTGACTTTAGTCCTATCCAATTGTGTAACTTTCTTTTGTGAGTCAGTAGGAGTAATACCCATAGCTCTACAGACACGAAAAGGCATAACATTGGTTGAAGCACTAGATTCCAGTAAACAATTATGCAAATTCTTAAAGAATATTCAAACAAAAATCAAGAATGGAGGTGTATCTATTTTCCTTTGAAAGAGAGTTAAGGGAGTATCCACTTGAGCAACTTGAGATTTGTCCTTCTCCTTTCCCTTATCCCCATGAGGTACATGGACCTGATTATGAGTCTAATTATTCCTTCCTACTGATTGATAACTAGATGCTCTATTGACACTTTCGCTAACTGATTTATCTTGTGACATGGAACTTGCATTATAAGATCCTAAGATTGCATTCCTAATGGTTCCTAAGACTGCATTCCTAATGGTTGGTACTCTCAATAACTCAACAAGATACATGGCCAATTATTCCTCACTTAGATCAATAGGCATCTCCTTTGGGCATTCCATCAGTTTTTCCTTGTTTGCATCAATACTTCTCTCTTTTGGTAGGTTCATATGTCCTTGATCTTGAGATAAATATTACTTGGACACCTGAGGTAGTGACGGATTAGTGCTAGCATTAGGATCTAGAGGCGTGTTGAAATTGTTCGATGGAATGGAAGTAGTGAAGGGACCTCCAGCAGGTGGACCTCTATGTGGCAATTCCCTTAAGTCATACTTCTTGACCGGTCTTTGGAAGGTCTGTACTTCTTCAACAAAAGCCTCTTCTTCATCTCTGGGACCATTATCATTCACTGGATTCTCATCAAATAATTGTGTCATTTCATCCCCATTGCATACCTAGTCTACCTCTTCTTCCAACTGGTCAGGTTCCTCTTCAAGTACATTCTCTTTACTTTGTGGAAAAGGAGCATGATTCAGTACCAACACCGGTGAATCATAAGGAGTAGATGGCACTATTTACTGATTGTTTGCATTGTTCTCCATTTCATACTAAAAGATTAAGGCTACTGTTTGGAATTCTTGACAATCTAACTCAAAATATTGACTCATTTTATGGAGCCTACACCATCCTGATAAAGCAACCTCAGCTAGATCTACACCGCTAGGAGGCTTCTCTTGATTAACTAGTTGATTGATAGACTGATTGATAGGTTGATTAACTAGTTGATCCAATGGGGTGGGGACTCCTCCATTGTTGGTCCCTGTGTTCCAAGTCCTATTCTATCCTGAGGGTTGCCTCCTATTGAACCCTTGTCCACCACCTTGCCCTCTACAAAGTTCTGGCCTAAGGATTTTCCTTTATCATAGTTTTGTCTTCTATCATTATTATACCCTTTGCCATTATTAAATCCTCAATCATTGTAACCTTTGTCCTAGTTATATCCTCTTTCATGACGCTGCCCTCTATCAAAGTGTTGTCCTTGTGGATTTTCTCTGATCTGATTGGACTACATATTTCTTTGAGTAGCTTGCAATTGACTATTCTAGTTCCTCAAGTAAGTTACCTCCATATTCAAATTTTTTACTTGTTCATACAATTCATCCAATCTCTCCTTGTCAGGATTACTATATGGAGGTTGATTCACATTATTCTGGGAATATCCTACTGCAACATTGGAATTTAGTGATTAGTTCAAAACTTCAGAATTCTGCATGTATGGGGGATAGCTAGCTTGAGGCTGTATGTGTAGAGGTTGATTCACATTTTTTGAGGGTAACTAATTGTGGGTAAAACTTTTCTCACAGGCGGTCTTGGGTGAGCAACTAGAGGCAACTGAGGTACCAGATTCATAATAGGAGTATGGTTTGCAAGAGCCTGGTTGAGATCCAGAACTTGTCTAAGGTGAGCAACGAGTCCTAATGAGGGTAAAGGCCTAGAAAGATGTTGCCTTAAAGCAATGCTAACCTTCACAACCTCTGCATTTGCATCAAGTAGACTAGCAGGAGGGTTATTGCTCCACTTCATAAAGGTAGTTGTCAGACTATCAAGTCCCTCATAACAGACTTCTAAAGCAATAGGCTCATCAACAGCATAAGGGGCCTACAATCTAGTATAGGCACGACGAAACCTATTGTTGAAGGACGTTGTAGGCTCATTGAACTCTCTCTTAACATTAGTGAATTGGAGATAGAGCTCATTAGGGCTGATGGGGATCCGAAACTTCTGCAAAAAAGTTGTCTCTAGCTCAGTCCAATGTTGGATAGACCCAGCAGGTAAATGATTGTACCAATAGAATGCATCCTCCCCCAATGAATAAGGAAAGAGTCTACATGCTACATCCTCATGGTTTATCCCTCTATCCTTAAGGCCAGTATGAAATATCTTGATGTGTTCCTCAACAGTTCTATTGGGATCATTGACATGGAATTTTGAATAAAAGTGTTCAAGGTTTTTGGGCATGGCATTGTAATTGGAAAAACTCAATGGAGATGGGCTATTAGCCAAGAAATCCATTGGTGGAGGTGGGGGTGGTAATGGCTGATTTATGATTGGCTAAGGTTGTGGAATGGGAATGTCCTCATACTTAGATGAAGATGAACCTGATGAAGATGGGGATGATGGAGATGACAGAGGTGGTTGGGATGATGATGATTCCCCTTCTGTTGGTCCTTCTAGACCTAGTACGGTCTGGTAATTCCTGAAATTCCTCCTTTCCTAGAACATATCTGGTTCTTCTTCTGAATCTTTCAGGAGAGATAGCGTTCAAAAATTGATCCAGCTTGCTTATTCAGGCCCTCCTTCTAGTGCCAAAATGTTGAAAGGTAAATGTCTATCAGCAAGCGTCAAGAGATAACCCCAACATCTCTAATGTCAAGTCTTGACAATTCATAAACAAATTAGTGATAAATGTGAAAATGCTAGTCTAGGCTAACTTTGCAAGGCAACTAACAATTGAACTAAGCACAATGAATATAAAGCTCCAGGCTAACTTTGCAAGGCAACTAACAATCAGTTGGTTGTGAAAAGTATGGACCAGGGATTGTTGTAACACTTCAAATATCAAACCATGAACATCATTAAATAAAATCTAATTCTAAATACCAATTTTCCTGAAAGTAATTCTAAAGATATAACAACAAGAATCATGCAAGCTAAGAAGAACACAAGCATGGCACCAAATCACAATGTCATTACTTGCATCAAATTATCCACTGTAGCAACAATTCCAGCTTTCTGTTACAATAATTGCTTGAGAACAACTACTTGCTAACTCTTGCTCTACTTAATTCGCTCTAACTATCTCTCTGTTTATCTATGTCTAAAATTTCTTAACCCTTACAAATGAGGCAAAATGCCAAATTTATAGAACCCCAAAAACATGTCGACCTAGATAGAATTTTACAATAATAATTAGGCACAACAAGTCAGCCAAGAGAAATTCAAAATGAGATAAAATATGCATTAAATGCATGAACTTCATCCAGGTTGGCCTGGGATCTCCAATGAAGCTCAAACCAATGCATGCCAAAATAATAGGGAAGCAGAAATCTTGATGTAGCCCATCATTAACTACCTTCCCCTTTGTCTTTATTCCGATCCAACATTTCATGAACTTTCAAAAGCACCCCATCCAAGTCGGCCATAGGTGGTAAAGGAAAAATCCTGAGTCGCCTCTTAATTGATGCAATTTCTTCCCTTGACTATTTCATCGACTTATCCCACTCAACCTTATATGTTAGATATTTATCAATAATAGCAACATGGGTGGCCATATTATCCAACTGGTGCTCAGTAACGGAATCATCATTAATTGGAGCATAAACAATATGCCACCACTTTCTCAATTGTTCTAAACTCAAATACTTAGGGGCAATCTTCCTTCTCCTTGTCATAATCTCAAAGAAAGCAATGGATCCATAATACACACCAATTAGGGTATCATCAATTTTCCTCCTCTATTTGTAAATATTCTTCAAAACCTTTTTCCTGATCCACAACACTTCAAACCACTCTCAAGGTTCAGCAACTTTGGAGGAAGGGAGAATTTTATCATTTACTAATTTATCCCTAGTGTACTCCATGATGGTTTTCATTTTCTGCAGCAGGAGATCTATATCTTCTTTGTCCTGAGCCAACACCTCTTTCAACCAATCAATGGATCTCATAGCATCCTTTCCAAATGAAAGAATTTCACTTATAACATCATTTCCTTTTGTTTTCACCCCTTGCAACCAATTTTCAGTAGCAAGAGTGGAGGCATTCATTCTTTCAAGCTCGGTGATAGTTTCTTGGGGTAAGGGTTTTGCAACAGAAGCCAAAGGGTTGATAGATTGCAAGGGTTTCATTAGATCCTCAAAGAATTTTTTGAGCTTTTCATTTTCCTTATTCAGCTCCTGCTTAGTTTGAATTTCTCTCCTCAATCTCTCTAGGATAACTACACTAGAACCTTGATAATCTTCAATATCCTGCTCAACAGAAGTGGGCCCCAAATTGAAAGTCTGCACATTATAGTCTTTTGTAGATACCTCATCTCTATTCTTATCTGGAGCAGGGGTGGCAATGTGGACAACTCTATTACTCACCTAATCTCTTTCAATCCTTGAGATGACCTTGGCCTTCTTCTTACCCTTGTACTTTCTAATCTTGGCCAGTAACTCATCCTAGTTAGGTGGAGTATCTTCCACAACAACTTTTTTTCTCTTTATCTCCTTGTCCAACCACTCTGGAATAGTAGATTCCAACTGCACTTCTCTTTGTTTCTCCTCCTCCTATTGATCTTTAGGTGCCTCCTCATTCAAACTCTGCTTCTTAGGAATTTCATCTACCATATTCTCCTATTCTTAAACATGTTCCTCCTTCTGCTCAGGTGATGAAATCTTTTCAGCTTCTTCTTCTCTTGGAGGTGATTTGACCTCTTCAATCATAATTGCTGACTCTACATTTGCAACCAAGGGAGACTACATTACCTTTTCAACTTTAGCCTCTGCACTATAAAGGTCACCTTCATGAAATTCCTCCCCTTCAGTGTCTAGATGATCTTCAACTTTCTCAGATTCACCCGGTTTACTTTGAGTTTCATGGGCGGAAGGAACATCATCATGCTGCTCCTCATGAGAAATAACTAGAGGAAGGTCTATTTAGGCACACTATCCTTGGGAGAAGGAGTCCTAGACCTCCTTGTATACACCCGCACCTTCTCTTCTGAGTTGTCTACATTTTCCATCGGTGGGGTAACTTCTTCTTCTCCTACTTTGGAGCTTGCCTTCTGTGACAATCTTATGACTCTTCTCCTTTTGGGCACAGGAATATCAATCTCAGGACCCTGTTTTTCAATTTCCTTCTGTTCAAACTTCTTATTCCTTAACCTTTTCTTAGCAATTGGCTTTCTCTTCTTTTCTGCTTCTTGGAATTCCTCCTCTTGAACACCTTTTATCTTGATTTTAAAAGGGGAGTCCATCTTACCTTTTCCCTTAGGATCCTATTCAATTGACACTTCAGAAGTGGAGTGAGGATCTAAATCTCCCATTAGATCATAGGTGCATTACACACCTTCATTTTCCAACTCCCACAGTTTATGCCTTAGCCACATTTTGGTGAACTTGGTAACTGGATCCATTAACTACTTTAGTTTTGTCTTCTCTTCTTCTAGCCAATCCACATCACCAATCGGCTGATCCTTTACTGCCTCATAAGCATGACTTTGAATCAGGTCTCCATCATCTTCAAGCTGATCAGGCACTGCCTTCACATTATATAGTTGGACTGATTCAACAGGAAGTCAAGAAAACTTCTTCTTCCTGACCTCAAATTCATCACTACAATTGGCCCAATAGTCTTCTAGATCAACCTTGTGACTATACTCTCTACTAGCCCTCTTTTGGGATTCACCTATTATATCAAATTTGGACCTCTTGGAATGGAAAGATAAGCAAAGAGTGATCATCTCCTCCTCTAAAGCTTGGGTAGAAATAATGGAAGGACATGCCTCTATAGTGCCAATCCTCAAGGGGAAGTCTCCACCACAACCAGTCTTATGTTTTTCCCTTTTGACAATAGCATCAAAGTCACATATCTGTCGAGTGACTTCTAGAAGTATGATATGATCTGTGGGATACCTTGGAAGCCTGTATGAGCCCTTTGAAAACCATCAATGTGGATGTATGAGAAGGTTGGGAGCTGAATGAACTAAGCACCATATTTCTTAATTAGCTCCTTAGCTTGGTCTGAAATCCTCACATGCTCTGCTCCCTGAAGTAATATGGTGATATGCATGGTGAATGCATCATTCACCCTCGTGTAACTCAAACTTCCCAAATGAAACTGAGGGTAGACCTCATAGATAATATCCTATCCAAAGACACCCTTGGTACTCAACCCCTTGTATGGATGAAATCTTTGCAAGTGCATAGACTAAGTATGAAGTCATTGTGAAGGTTTTTGTCTGCAATAGATTGGACAACTTCTCATGAATCACTCTGCTAATGACACCTTCCCAATGGTAATCAGTCTTCTCCTATTCCATTCTCACAATCACATGGCACATCCAATTCTCAAGCATGCCATCATTCTTCAATCCAACTAACCTACTGAGAAGAGTGATGGCATCATAATACTCCTTTTTGAACTTTTCCCTGAATAACTACTTAGGTAGTTTGGAATAGTGAGACTTAGGCTTCTCCACCCATGAATTGATAAGTTGTTGAGATTTAATAGTCTGTTCTTCATAGTATTCTTGAGCTTCCTTCATGTTGAATGCCACCACATGGGATCTATCTGGCATATCAAAAGTCTGAGCAATGGAAACAGGGCTCAAGTTTGCCACAATCCTCCCTTGAGGACCAATTATTCTTTGTGTATCACTGTCATAGTGCCTAACACACTCAAGGACTAGCTCATAACAATGCACCATGGAAGGAAAACCAGCCACATGTGACAATCTTGATTCTAACATCCTCTTAGCCACCAAAGGAAGATCCTATGCTACCATTTTCGCCTTGAACTCCTCATAGTCCCATAGGCCAACATTATTGTCAGTTAACTCTGACTAGACATAAGTGATCTTACTCTCTAGAATTTTACTCTTGATTTCCATCTTTATTCTTTCTACTTTGGATATGGAAGATCCCTCCATGTCACCCTTAGCCTTTCTAACTGTTACCTTGCTAGATTCAACCTGCACTTGACAAAGGAAACATAATAAAGATCACACCAACAAAGGTTAACTAATCAAAATCATCATTAAATCATTTTAAACCTCATATAGAATGATCATGTTTAACTTTAGGATTTAGGACCATCCGTGGAATCCAAGCTAGGAACGAATTTTGGAGAATTTTGGGCCAGACGGATTCAACCGAAATAATCAAGAAAACACCTATTAGCAATTCAATTCGATCATTATTAATCAATATATAACATGTGAGATCTAAATATAGCATGAAATAATCATAAAATGCATGGTCATCCAT
This sequence comes from Sequoia sempervirens, assembly GCA_007258455.2. NCBI lineage: Eukaryota > Viridiplantae > Streptophyta > Pinopsida > Cupressales > Cupressaceae > Sequoia > Sequoia sempervirens. Next base: position 42,209,388 of record VDFB02105785.1, read on the forward strand.
TAACACATCATGCTATTTCAAATTCCATCATATTTCATCAGATTATGGGAAAATCTGCTAGGGACAAGTTTTCGCGAAGGTAGAGACACTTTACAAATTTAAGAAAAAATAGGGAGCCAAGGATTCCGAGAAAATCCAGAGTCGACAGAAATCCACGGATAAGGTAAAACTACAAAAGTATGTGGATTCTGGGAAATCGAAGGAGATCAGGAAAATCTGCCAAAGCCAGAAAATTTGTTTGAGATGGAAAATCCCGGACTAAGGACGAAACCCAAACTGCTACACTAAATCACTATTTCGCCTAGATTGATGGATAGATCGTAAAGTTTCAAGAACCTAGGCCTAAGACAAGCTTGGTATGGGCCTTCTATAGATTTTCTTAGAATTCTAGGCCAATTGGGAAGTAGATTAAAGTTAAACGGTGATGCCCTAAGTTAAACCCTATAGATCCACCATTAACGTGCAGAAAATCTTAGGATTTAGGTATTTCAAGCACTAATTCCTTACTAGGGTTTACTCATGACTTCTCAAGCAGGACTGCTCATAATGCAAGCAAAGAAACAATCACAGAAACTACTTGGGAGACCATAAATCAAACAATATTATGCAAACCTAACCACGAAAATGTTCAAATAATGCAAAGAATTAAACCTCAAGCAAACTAAAAAAATTACAAGGCAATGCTAATCATTCACGAATGAAAAGTAGGGCAATTGAATACATAACATTTGATGCAGCAGAAATTGAATGAGGCAACAAATACCAATTTAATGGCGCCCAACGAAGACAATCAACAGTAATGCACAGAAATCACCACTTGCATCAAACAATTCAAAGTCAATGCTTCAAATCCAATCAAATAATCAAAGGGAAAACTCCAAGAATGCACTCCTCGGTTCAATCAATGGAAAAAAAATAAGCATAATGGTGTAAAATTCATCGGAGATTGGTTAAATACATCGTTCAAAGCTCGTATAGATGACATTAATGCCACTGACAAGATAGGAAAAACTAGGAACCCGATGATAAGACAAAATTCAAAAAAATTCGGCCCACGCAGAATTTCATGAAGATTGAAAAATCTCTGAACTAGGGTGCTCAGTCGGAGTCTGAGCAAGATCCGAGAAAATCTGGCTGGGGTGGAAAGTCTCGAACTAGGGTAAAAACCCAAAATTCACCCAAAACTTAAGATTTTAAATTTATAACTTAGGCGAATCTCTTAGGCAGCCAAAATAAACATTTAAGAACGTTCCAAAATAAGATAAAACCTCAAAATGAAAGGGCCAAGACACCAAAACTAAAGTGAAAGAGGGTCCCTATTTTCAGCGGGGTGTGTGTACAAAAACTGCACAACACAACAATCATTATCTTTTTGTCTGCTATGCTTGTTGGACATTCTTGTAATACAACCTTTGTGAATACTTGCTTTGTTAGGTATGTATGGAGGAGATCTTGGACAACTTGTTGGCTATTGCATTGATAGGTGTACCTTTCCGTGTTTTGGTCTGAGGTGTTTGAAACTTCTAAAGTGCATCCTAGCAAGGTTTTCGTATGCTAGGTGTGAACAAGGATACTCCTATTTGTTTTTCAAGTCAAATTCCATCACACTGGGTACAACGCCATCCTAGTTTTCTATACCCTATGCATTGTACCACGCTTGTTATCAAACATAAGGAAATCATCCCTTTGAAAATCCTAATTCGTCGACAAGTAATCCTCACCATCATCATTTTCATTTTCATCATTTGGTATCTTATTGAAATGACTTCTTCTCTTTCATTCTCTTCTTGCTCATCGTACTAACGAAGTACTATGACAGTTCATCACCATCACCATCATCATCATCATCGATCCTACATCCACAAATCATTAGCATATTGCATCAACATAACATATAGGGAACATATGCATTGCATTTCCACCATATTATAAAAGTGTATCCATTTTATTACATTTCATCCATTTCTTGCATCATATTGCATTCATCACATAAATCATTGCGTAACATTCATTTGCATAAGCATGTCATAATCATTTTAACATTACCATCTATTGCATAATTATACAGAATAGGTACATAAGCATTATAAATAATTCATTTGCATACATACTTGCATAACATCATAAGGTCATCTCACATATTGCATTCATTTTGAAATAGAACATCATCATCATTGCATATAGTACATCACATACATTACATAATCATTTAATATGATTAGGATAATAATATTTGTTAGTCTAAGCATCTTAAAAACCATCACATTTGCATCATATCACGACCATTGCATTCACATTACATCATCCATTTCATCTCATAGATAGCATCATAAATCATTCATTGCATAAACCATTACACACATTATAAGCATAAATAGGAACATACAAAATTCACTACATGCAAAGCGTACATCCATCCATAATCACTTCATATATAAACAAGATTCACATATCATCTCGTGCATACACCATAGATCATTACCATATCATTCTGCATATTACATTTCATATCACATATCACATCACCATTTGCATCAACATAAATAGATCATCATATAGACAACATCATTGCACATCACATAAATACATCTGCATAATATAGATCTATTAGTCATAATCGTTACATAATTCATACATCATATAGCATCATAACATCATTGCACAACATATAGAAGTAAAATCATCCATCCATGCATAAATAAAGAGTACACATCGCATCAAATCAAAATCATCATCAACTCATATATATCATCAAATAACCATCATAGTACAAGAATAATCAGATCACTGTACATGTATGTCAATTAGTACAAAAGGCCCATCAGGCTATCAAAAAGGAGCCCATAAGGCACAAAAAGTATCGTATCATCTTGATCAAGCTCTATCCCCATGTATGCTGCCCTCTCCCCTATCACCGTGACCCTTTGCTGGTCTATAGCTAGTCTCCTATGAGTACTTTGGGACCCATCCTCCTTTGGGTACGACCTCATGATAGTGCCTCCGATAGTACTCGGCTTCTCGGATAGCATCCCTATAGGACCGAATGGATACCATTCTCTCTAGTTGTTGTCTCCTGCCTAGCTCTATGGATGCCTGTAACTTTGTAGCCTATCTTTGCTAAAGGGCCTGATCTCTCTTGGCCCTCATCTACTCTCTCTCATCTCAAGCCTGATCCCTCTCCCCTTTCATAGTCTACACCTGAGCCTATAACTATGCAATCAAAGTATCTCAGGGATCCACCTGTCTTGCCAGCTATGCTCGTGGTTGTACTTGAGGTTGTACCTAAGGTTGATCCTCAATCCATGGTGGTAAACCTAGTGGCACCTACTGCTGGTCTAACATCAATACATCTCCCTGCCCTAGCTAAACTGGAGGCATGACCGATTGGTCATGTCATACATCAGCCCTCCATCCTCATCCTTCCCCTCTACCTCTCACTCTCCGCTGATCTGGGACTACTCCTGGAATAGTCAATCAAAGCGGAGGTCGAAACCAATCTTTGTAGGCTTGTGTCATGCTTGGATCTACAAGCCCCTGATCATAAGCCCATGGCCAAGCCACTAACTACCTGAAACTGTTGACCACCTCTAAAGCAGGAATATACCACCCCCATGAAACTTGTGTCATGGTGTAGGTGAAGATGACTATGTAGTCATTATTAGGGTGATCCCAGGGCTCACCAAACTGATGTTGCACGTGCTCGAGTAGGTACCTCTCAATCATGGTGTGCTCTCACCCCTGCATAAAATAATCCTAGTGGGCATAGAAGAACTGATCAGCATCGTCGGCCCATCCGGGCCAACCAAGGTATGGTCACCATGTAAAAAACTGCATCTCGTCCAAGAACCTCCTCCAGTAGGGGATCCCGTGTTCACCAGTGTGTGTAAAGGAAACACTGCCTCTGTATTGCCACATGAGGGGATCATCTGGAACCATCAAAATTGAAACAACGTGTGGACATAGCACATCAATGTGCTCCCATGCCCATAAGTGAAGAAGTTTCACCCATGCTCTGAGTGCTATGCCATCCATGTACACGTACTCGTGCAGATCTCTATATAAAGAGGCAAGAAGCACTGGTCCCCAAGAAAAATGAACCAGCCTGTCTCAAACCATCTGCTCCCAGCAATATCCCTAACTAGGACTGAAGTATCACCCTCACTTGTTAGGGGAAACAAGACCCAAAATAATAGATGCAATAACTATGCGAAAGGGAGGTGCCATGATCCTGTGCCGCTCAAGCTCTATCTTCCCCTTGTAAAAAACAATGTCCTCTATGGTGAGGACTCTATGGCAAGCATCACGCCCCTCATCCATGTCAAAAATAACTCACTAACCGTGAATCAACAATCTAAAAATACGCCAAACATCCTCTAGGGTGACGGTGGCCTCACCAGTGGGAAGATGAAATGAAGAGATCTCATTGTGCCATCTCTCGACCAGCGTTGACAACATCCCTAAGTGAGTGCGAATGGGTGCTACGTAAGCGATATACCATAACCCCGCAATCTAGAGTCGATCCTGATCTTGATCACTCAGATCCCACAAATAGCCAAATAGGTCCTGTGACCTATGCTCTCGAGAGTAGAGCTCCCTCGCCGCGTCCTGCATCAAGGAAGGTCACCATGTTAAATTTTTTGAAAAATTCTTCACCGAGCCTTCGAAAGACCTTTCTAGCAGTGCAATCCATGAAGGTGTCGCAGTTTGATTTCTAATCAAACTCTGACACTAGGGCATAAAAGACCAAAACTGAACTGTCATCGTGCACTTTTCCTTCCAACGATGCACTTTAAGCAAATGCATGACCACCGCGTTGCAATTTCCAAACCACCCCTCCAGTCCCAAGCTCAGCGTCGCAGTTTGGAGTCCATTTTCAAAATCCAAACTGCACCGCCGCAGTGCTATTTGACACCGAGTGGCATAGTTTGATTTCTGAGCAGTGCTATATAGCGCCTCTGGAGAAAGACTGCCTTTAAAAGAATTAAATGAAGGCTAGAAATGAAAAATGAAGCTCAAGTAAGGGTCACTTACTGGTGCCCCAATGCCAAGTGGTCGTTGGTACGTCTGAACTCAATCAGAAATATGCAGGGGAAGCCGTCATTGCGCAATGTCATTAGGAGGTTAGAGCTCGAATCTCAAGGTTACAAATGGAAGTGTGTGAAAATGAGTTGAAAGTGACCCCTCAGGCCCCTTTTAAGCTTGAGAATTAGGGTTTTTTCACCCTAATTGGTTGTCTTGCTAGGGTTTTGGACCCTTGAACCTATTTCTATCCAGTTGAGGCTTTTTTTACATCATTTTATTATGTTTAGACACGTATTTAGCCTCTTGGAGCCCTTTTAGACCTTTCGGGCACCTTGTCCTCTTTTTTCGCAAGATCACACAAAATTTGAAATTTTCATCCAATCTCTCGAGGGGGAAATATATTGGCATGTTTTCTCTCTCTAGACAATAGTGGGGTAGGATTTTAAATAATTTTTTTTGGCTTTGATCGAGATCGTTTATTCTTTGAACCAACACAACAAGTGCATTGCTTCAAAGAGGGAAAAAATGTAGACATATAAAATATATTGATTGACATTGTGCACTTGATCCTGACTACTAACATTGTTTCATCCTGAATCATCCCTCAATCTAACCATTTAATCAAATCTCCTTATCTGATTAAATTCATCAATATTCCTCCCTTAATTAAATAAACCAATTATTTAATTAAGTCTCTCTTTTGTTAATTAAATCAATCCATCTGATCTGATTATCTCTATTTTATTAAATAATTAATTTTATTTGATTAAATCTCTAAAGTCTATCTATTAAATTAAATAAATTAAAACCTTATTTAATTTGATCTAACACCATCTCTTTTAATTAAATAAATCAAAATCCTTATTTAATTATTCTCTTATCATATTCCTCTCTTATTTGATTTAAATGAATCCATAAATTTGAGTCAAATAGGTCACATCATCTAATCTACTCATCAGTGAAGCCTGCCTCTCTAAGCTTTTTTTCTACATTCTTTCTTATTAGAGGCTTCCTATGCTCCAAGTGAACTTCCATAGATTTCTCTGCATAAGTCCCAACTCTAGGTTCATTGACATCTTTATGGATTTTTAGCAAAACCTACACATAGCCTTCAACTTCATCCTCTATAATCTCATACCCCAAAGGCTGAATCCATATAGTCTGGCATTCAACATCTTCAATCATGCACTCATCAGATGATACATGCAAAATCATATCATGTTTTTATTTCTCAACAACTCTCTTTGGGATCCTTTCTCTTTCATTCATGTTTCTCTTGAACACAACAAAGAATGTGGTTAGAGAATTATCTCGAGCCTTTAAATCAGCTAAATTTTGCATGTAGTCAAATATTTGATGTGCCACTAGTCTAGATGTGACCCAAAACACCACATCATCTCTTCTAGGAAGTCTCTCAAGGAAATAAAATAATAAACAAACAATCAAGGATCCAAATTTAAATGCATACTTCTTTTCCCAAGTCATCTTCAAGTTCTCAAACAACTACTAGTGATGGAGAAGTTCACAAAAATCATAGTTTGCACCATTAAATTCCTTATTAAAATTGGTATAATTAACTGTAGCAGATACTGAATTATCTCTATTAGAAAAGTAGATTTTATGTCCAATCATTATTGTAGGATACTTCACAACATGATTAGTGATGGGTTTTGTAGTTAGAGCTCTCCTGTCATATGTAGCACTAGTGAGTTCCATCACCACTTCATTCTACACATATTTCAACATAGATACCGGTCTAGTATCACAGAGTCTAATAATAACCTTAATTGCTTCCTTGGTAATAAGATGGGGTCTCTCAGTCTACAAGAATTTATCATGCATTATGCTAAGAACTCGTTTTACATACTTGTCATCAACCATTGAGTTGAAATTAGGAAAGTAATTCCAACTATCCAATTTATTTACAACAATGTTTGAATACTTGGGTTTTACGAAGAAATCATCCCCAGTGAGCTCATTCTACCATATGTCTATTAATTTACTATGATTATATTCCTCAGTTTTGACTCGAATGTACATTCTTATATCTCCAGTTGGCATAACCTCGTGAGGAATAGATGAGAAGGCACCCATAGGGTTGTCTTAAAAAACCTTCATAGAATATTTCCTATATGATAGTCCAGGTATTTTTGACACACTAACAACTACAGGGGTTGCCATTTCTCCACAAATTGAGCTCAAAATATTTCAAAAAGATGATTCACATAAACCCACAATAGCACAGATAAGATAAATACATTTTTCCTTCATGAAAACTAGAACTAGGGTTTGCACAACTCACACTTCAAATCTCCTCATGAATGCTCCAAAACTCTCTCCAATTTCTTCAAATGCACAAGTTATCAAAATTCCTTAATAATCCACTTTATAAATTGGAAATTTTCCCTAATTTGCATTAAATGCGACACATTTCGAAAAGATGTTAAAAACCCTTCTTCACTACACAGAGAAACCCTAATTTTCTCTACAAATGATCATGTTTGCACATTTTCATCTTGTTTCTTTTGCATAACCTCTACCTATTCATTCCTTAAAACATATCCTCATTCCAAAGACTAACATGCCAAACATCCAGGGGGTTCAAACAATTTTTTGTTAAAGCTCCCCCTAAGACCATGCTAGGTCTAATTCCTAGAGGAATTTTCTACATAGAATGGGAGCACAAATGCATCTAATGTTTCAAGATCTTCTTTCTTTCTCCAAATATTTTTCATTTCTTGCTTAACCTCATTCTTATCAAATTTCTTCATTGGTTCATTCTTCTTTACTAGATCATATTGCTTTCCCTTTTTACTTATGTAAACTCTTGAAATGCATCCCAATTTGTTCCAATTGTAGTAGACAACATTTTTTTTATTTGTTTGACCTCCATTTACCCTTGACCTGCACTGATTTTATTTTTTTCCAAAATTATTACATGTATAGTAGTATCCATTAAAATACTGATTCATTCTACTGCCATTAAACCAATTCATCATCTGAGTTCTACATTCACTAGCTATATTTCCAACTTTCTTGCATGAAAAACATTGTACATAGAAGGAAATAACACACTGGTTCATTTTTCTCTTGCACTCTGATGCCTTGTAACTAAATTTATTACATGAAAAAAAAACACCATTGAAAGATGGGTACCTTTGAGCATTTGATTGTTTGATAGGTGGTCTTCTAGCAAAGTTTCTTGGATTTCTTTTTTTCTTCCCTTTATCTTGAGTCTTCTTATTGTCCATTGGATTTGAGGTCTACACATTCTTAGAGCTTTCACTTGCTTCATTTCCCAAACCACCCTTTTCTTTAGAAGGTCTTTGTCCTGTAATCAATTCATCAAGCTTGGTGGAGATTGTCTTGAAATTATCTTCACAGAGTTTTACTTTCTCCAGTTCTACTTTCAAGTTCACCACCTCTTGTTCAAGTCTTGTGCATTCATCAGTCTTGCTTTGCACCATTGTATTTAGACATTCTTCAATTCTTTTATTTTCCTCCACTTGCACCTTCAATTTGGTGATATCTTCATTTGTTTGTTTCAATTGCTCACCTACTTCCCTATGCCTTTCTTTGAACTTCTTCAATTGCTCTTTCAATTTTTGGACACATTCATTTTCCTCATCAAGATTTTCTTTCAGATCTCTATTTTCACTTTCAGCCTTGTCAAGATCTTCAAGTGCAACCCGAAGCTCTTCTTTATGATCCATTTGTTCAATCTTCAAAATATTCCTCAAGTTGTTAGGCTTCTTTAGAGGAACCAAGCTCTGATACTAATTGTTGAATACCCAAGATACTGAGAGGGGGGGTGAATCAATATCTTCTTAAACTTATTGAAAAAATACCATCCAATTACTCCAATGCATATAACAATAAAGATAAGCACGAGAACTAACAAAACATGAAAACAAACAACACATGAACACCAAATTTTTTACGTGGAAAACCCAAAATGAGAAAAACCATGATGAGGGTTAGCTCACAATATAGTATAACTAGTTGTAAAATATTACAAAAGGGTGGCTCACCGCTAGGACTCATTGTCCAAAATGCGAGGCTTACTACCTACAAAGATGCAATAACAAAATGGCTTACAACTAGAAAATGAACTAATAAAGTACACCTGACAAGTGTTGTTTCAGTTCCTTTGATGCTCAGTAAATTGACTTAAAACACTTCATCATTTTCACACAATTCACTTCATACCATCATCATTCTTCTCTTCAACAATCTTAAAACTATCTAACATATATAGCTGATCCATCTGCAAGCATCAATTAGGTTGGCCTAACTAGATGCAACCTTTATTCACTAAAGGGATCAACTATTGGCTTCAAGCTTGTACAAAATCTTTACAAAACAATCCAAACATGTAGCACATTAAAAAATGTTGGCATTGACCTAAGATATGTCACACATACATCGTCACAACAAAATTAATTCACCATAACACCAACTATCTATTAGGTTGGCTAGGGATAGACCTAATAGTAAAAATGCAACAATAGAGTAATGCCAACTCACCATACGAGCACCTGAACACATGAGATTTTGAACATACAACCTTTCATCATCCATAAACCATATCCTTAAACTAAAATCAAAGATATTCAACAATGGAGGATTGCAAACCAAAATACCAAAGGATAGTCACTACATACCGGTTCAGATACTAGTCCAAAATATTGGATCAAGTATGAATATAATCTTGTTGTTGCAACTCATATAACATGGTGACATAAATGAAAAAAATAAAGCTATAAAATGAGATGTTATTCTTCATTCTTCCAACACCACACTCCTTCAATTGGTCAAGTATGTCATCATGGAGGCCCCTCTTAGGAGCTGAACAAGAAGCCTTAGACTTTGGGGGCGACATATTCAATATTTTAACAAACTAGGGCTCCAATTTAGGGTTTCTGGGAGTTAATCTAGGTGTCCTAAAAGGAACACTTAAACTAGGGTAAATTTAAAGTCGTTTGACAAAAATGCAATGAACACCAAGCCTTAAAAGAAACTTAAATTGCAATATTCAACTTTAGAAATGGAGAACACACAAAAATTTGATTGAAATTGGGCATACAGGGTGAAATTTTAACTTATTGGTGCTTAAAAAGTTGGAACCCTAATTCCAGATGTGAATAAACTCAAATTGAGTAGGAACAATATTCAATTCTCCTTAGAATGCTTTGGTGACTTGAAATCTACTTTCAATCTTTCTTTTATGGGAAAAAATTCCTTCAATTCCTTCTAGATGTGAATAAGCTCGAATTGAGTAGAAACAATCTTCAATTCTCCTTAGAATTATTTGGTAACTTGAAATATACTTTCAATCTTGCTTTTATGGAAAAAAATTCCTTCAATTCGACAAAAAATATCAAATCCTCCATTATTTCTTCCTTGTGCAACCAAAATGACTCATTTATTCCATTTTCACAATTTTAAAACACAACCATTGATCTTGTGATGATTTGGATCATTGAGTGGCTTAGATCAAGTCAAACAAGTTTGAAAAATTAATACTCAGCTTACTCCAACATTAGACCAATGAGAATTTTCCAAGTGAGACACCTTGCATTGTCACCCTAGGCTCCACCATCCCTTTGGAAGTGATGAAAAGTGCTATGCATCGCTTCCCTGCTATCTCATATGAGTTCGCTAGGATGCAGATTGATGGGTGAAGGTTGGCAGGGGATGAATTAAATCAAAACAACACACTCAAACTTGGACACCCTTTAACCTCCAAGGCTTATGCCTACATTTGTGAAATTTTCAACACGTGTTAAATCTTGACAAGATGAACGGTCAATATTAAAACATCTTGGCACCTTTTAACCACAAGAGCCTCAAGTCCTTTTAGTAGTGCACCTTTTAATCATCCCTAAGTTCACCCTGACTATTTAAAGAAATATTTCATGCTATTCTATTGTTCCTTCAATGCTTAGGATGTGGCCATGTGTCAACCGCCTATTGCCTCGTATGCACCTTAGATCGGCTTAAAACTTGATGCGGTATGGTGAGGAATGGCCAAAATTAAATCAAAATATTTAATCTCCACTATTGATCACCACCATCATCTTTCAAAAGACTTGTGACACCCACCAATGAGATATCCATGCATCGCATGCCCGCTATCATGTAGGGTATTTTCCTTGAATATTTTAATGAGTGCAGGCTGGAGAGGAACCAATCATAATGAAGTTGTGGGGCCAAGCTGATTCTTTAAGCATTTTTTCTACATGTTCTTTAAGTTAACAACTTAAGGTGGGGCCATCCTGGGCATTTTGACTTAGGAAAATTTTATGAAATATTTCAAACCCTAAGTCTAAAGTGTAGATAAAGACATTAGAAACATTTCCCCCTCAAACTTAGGATTTTAGGTCAAAAGTAAAAAGTGTATGCGACCAATTATTGCTAGGAAAAAGGGGCTAGTTTACAAATTATGTCAATGGCTCAAGTTGTAACTTAAATGACTAGGAAAAGGTATACATATGTTAATGAAAAATTAGAACAAAAGTTAGGGATTTTTTATTATTAGGTTTTTAAGAGGGTTTTAGCCCTAAGATTGAACCCTAACGACTGGAGAAAAAAACCCTAACTCCTAGAAGACTAGTGGATGACCAAAATTTAGAAATTTAACTACAAAACCATTAAAAAATTTCAAAGTCCTATCATGGCCTAAATGGATGAGTAGTCAAACTAATGGATCAGGCTTAATACGAGATCTTTATATAGTTATAACAACTCTAAGCTTAGTTTTGTATGTACTTGATACCAAGTTAACCACTGATTGGGAGTTGAAATAATTAGATCTTATTAGCACCTAGCCATTATGCAATCATAGACCTGAAAGAGAGGGACTCATAAATTTAGCTATATTATTTATACAAAAAAATGTGTATATGAAAGATAAATGGATATATTTTCCTTTAAGGAGAGTCAAGATTATTCTAGATTTGATCTCTACAATAAATATGTCCCTCTCAAAGTTAAATATCTAGATGTTTTTGGGGTATAGGGAGGATTATAGTTCTTACTCAAGATTATTTATGTCATCAAATATCTTAACCATATAGATGCAATTGAGCTCAAAAATAGGGATATTAGCAACCATGTGAGATTAGATTTTGAGAAGTATTGATTGGGAATATAAATAGCTAATATTTTTCAAGGAGATAAGAAAAATACATTGAATTTTTGGTTGATATGCTATTAATATTTTAGGAAGCTTCCTCTTTTTGTGGATTGAATATATCTTATTTCTCAATTTATGTTTTTGGTCTTCTTTCTTCCTTATGGGATTAATTTTTAGGCAATGCATAGGATTCATCACATGATTAATGAGCAATTCATAGGCCACTAAAATCCCCATCATATTTTTTATATTTATCCACCTTCCATATCAAGTGGTTTAGGATCACCTCTTGAAATGAAACATTTTCTAGAATAAACAAATTAAACCTCTTTAAATAAGGTAGAGGAATGACCTTCATTTTATGAACCAAAAGTCTTCCCAACAACAAATTATACCCAATATCCTTACTAATGACCTCAAATAGTGTGTGAATCATCTTAGATCCAAGAGTGACTAGGAGGATGATATTTCTAATTTTCATAAATTTTAAATTAGATAAACTTCATGACATATTTTTGTAAGAGGTCATGGTTATTTTTCCATACCCCATTTATTACACTAAGGAGAATGATACTACATTTATAATCTCCTCATTATCTATCATTCTACTTTGATATATTCTTCAAAAACCTACACTTGAGGATATAATATGGGATTTTATATTCTTGTTAACTTATCCTTTGAGGGTATTTTATTGAGGTTAAAGATGAAACTTGGGTCTTTACGATCCAATTTTATAGAGTTAGGATCTAGGTCCATGTGGTTAATTTGAAATTTTGGGGGAGGAGTAATGTGATTCAAATATTTGAGTTCAATTTATTTTAGAAGAGTGGATCTATGTTCATGAGAGTTCCTTAAAATTTCTATGAAGAGAATGTGTATAAATGTAATTTTAAGGTCTTCTATTAAGTTGTATAGGCCTGCTAGGTGTGGATAGGATGGGATGAAATTTTTATGCACTTCATGCTTTTGTTTTAAGGTAGGGTGGATGTTCACATCCTTTTATAATCAACTAAATAAAAAATTCTATAATTCCCTTTGTTACCTGAATGGGGCAACATATTTGTTTCTTTTGGGTTTGAGATGACCATGGAAAGTGAAGAGGAAAAGTTTTATTTTATATTTTTGGAAATTTTTTCCTACTCTAAGAAATAATTTTGGTAAATCCCCAATTTAAAATTATAAGGAGTAACTTGCATTTGATTATTTTTCGTAGGATAATCTACAATTACAAAAAAACAAGTTATGAAATAAGTGTTGTTGAACTTTAGGAAACTCTTCAATGAACCGGCTATAATATTTATAGTTTTTGATATCATGCCCTTTAGTATTATGAAAGTAGTTCTCAAGGTCCTAGTCCCTTGGCCTAAGATAAAGGTAAAATAGTTATTTTCAAGGGGATAGAATCCATGAGCATAGTTATTTGTTTGATAATAGTTTCTTTATCATAGATAATTAATAATATTGGCTATTATATGGATATTTTAGCCTCCCTGGTTTACATTGTTATCATTGTTGTGAAAAAAAAATTGCTTCTATTATATTATTTTTATAATGTGACCACTTCCATTTTAATTATTATTTCTAATCGATGGGGTGTATAAAATCCCATAAGTGGTTGAATGTATATATATATTAGAGCAAAGTGGTTGCTATTATTACTTTCATTATTTTGTTTGTCACTTTTTCCAAGCATAATCAACCTTCCATTTGATTTGTATGTAATTATATCATTATAAATTTTGTCTTAATCAATTGTTATAGTACTCTCTAGGGCTTCTTCATAGGATTTATATGTAAATTTTGGACCTCTTCTCACATATATGTATTGAACACATATAAAAAGAGGCCACATAGATCTAAATTATCCATGTGATGAGAAATAGATAAGGAATATATTTTTTCCTCCATATTATTAAAAAGTGTGCAAATAATTGGTTTTTATATTATTTTTTATTAGCAAGGAAGCTCCCTAATCCCATACAACAATAAAAAAAGTAGAAAAGGCTTAGAGAAATAGGTTGTCGAATAACATATAGTCAAACAAGAAAAATGGCCTCAAGCAAACTAGCAACTATAAAGGATCAACTAGGACACACCGACCAGATATAATTATTTCATTATGGTAGGTAGGCATCTTAACCAAATCAAAAAAATAGATAACAACCTTAATATAACCATGCCACCAACTAATCCATATCATAATTAATAGTCGTAAAGAACTATAAAAACTAGTAGCTGTACCAACAAAAAACCTAAACAAAAAATAGTAGAACATTATTTAGCACTAGCAATCAACTCCCAATTATCCCCTATATCAAAGATGTACTCCCTCCAGTCAATCTCACCAACATTAGAAGCATCTTTTTGTTCCATTTGTATCCCTTTCTTATTGAGTTGTTTCCTAATTTTAGTGTGTCCCAAAACTGTACCAACCACAACCCTTTTCATGAGACCATCTATGACCTTCATCAAATTTAATGTGTAGAAAATTCTCATTTATAATTTTCACTACATTTTCATATAGGATTTTGAAATAAACTTGCTAATTAATTTTTATGAAGAAAAAGAAAATCCCTTAAAGAAGTGATAATACCAATCAAGATTTATTCCTCTAACATGTTAGGGAATATTATTGTGATGACTAAATCCTAAGGGGGTATTTTCTAGAATATTGTGTTTTACATGATGTGGTTATTTAGATCGCCCTTCACATGGGACAAGGGTTTATTTAGGCATTTTAAGGATGATCTTGAGAGATGATCATTCACTAGAGGTGGTATTCTAGTCATTGATCTTATTGGATACAACTTGGGAAGGTTGGAAAATTATGATGGTTCAAATAAAATAGGTTTTCTTGGGAGAACCTAGGAGGTGCTACGTAATTTGGCATATAGTTTTGAAGAAACCCTCTAGGGAGATATGTGCAATAAATAGTGTATAGTGGTGGGTAAGGAAGAAATAACACCTTATTATTCATGTTGCATGAGTCTAGGTTAAAGTAAGGGGGTTTAGTTTGTTGGTTTTCTTTAAGAACATTGGTGAAGGATTTGATGTTGGTGTGAGGCCTAGGAGATATTAATCTTGCATTATTATGGATGGGATGATGTTGTGGTTTTTGAGTGTCTCTACCCTCTAAAATATTGACTCTCTCAAATAGGGTGGTAATAAAAACTTTAGGGATAGAATGATCTTATCCTAGGCTTGTTTGACCATAATTAGTAATATTCGCATCTTGGGGATGGATTTATTTGTTGTTTTATTCTAGTTATGTTATGAGGGGTGTCATTCCCTTGCTTATTTCTTGAGTCTTCGATTGAAATGAGACACTTCAAGATTTATTATTCTGTTAAGGGTTCAAAATTTTAATGGTATAATCTTGATATATGTCACTATTGAGCTAGATAATCTGACTCAATATTCCTAATACACTCCACATAAGGCATGAGGTATATTCCAATATTTTTTGAGGAGATTGTTGATGATTTTATCAAGTATCATGAGGTATATACAAGGGATATAGAGGTTAAATTTTGAAAGCTACTATGGATTTGTGAACCTCTTAAGTTCAAAAATCCTGGTAGAAAGCATACCAAGATTAAAACAAGGCACCAAGTTGACATTAAAGGTAAATTTAGACCAACAAGATAACACCATGGAAACCCTAATGAAGAACGATAATGGAAGTGAATCAATAAACATATCTAAATCCACTCATGAGCTAATGGATAATGATCTTGTGCCCAAAGACCTGACAATAACTACTGGAAAGGAGTTGTTCCTAAGGGAAGCTAAAAGAAAACACCTTCACCGAGTCTCCTCTTTGCTTGGCAATGATAGTTCTAAAAAAAAAAAATTGATCCATGCAGAGGATGGAAACCTATGTTAATCCAAATTCAAGAGGAAAAGGACTAAGGATTCCCCAAGTCCATTTATTAAAATGAAAGACAATGGAACTAGTCTTCCTAAATGCTATAACATTTTTAGGAAACAAATGGACACCTCTTAAATAAGTAATCTTATGGATCTTCACTATGTTTCATGGAATTTTAGGGGAATTTAATCCTCTAACAAAAATTAGATTGTAAGGAGATTCTTTAATTTGTATAAAAGAAGGATGTGGTGCTCTTACAAGAAGTAAAGGCCACTAATTAATTCACCCTTGAAACAAGTTTAAATTTTATGTAGAGAGATTCAATGCACTTCATGTCAAACCATGAGAATGGAAAGGGGAGATCAGTTATTTTTCTAGCCAGTAAATGGTCTAAGTGTATGAAGGATAGTGGCTCCTCCCATTTTCAAAGAGCTACTTGGATAACTTTAGAGAAAGAGGGCTTTAGATTTGGAATTTTCTTATTATGTACCCCTAATTACTATAGACACATAATTGAGCTTTATCAGTGGATCTATAACTTCCCTAATATCCCTTGGATTATTGGTGGGGACTTAATATGGTGGAGCACCAAGATGATAAGAGAGGATGGATCACATTGGAGTGGAAGGGTAATGAACCCTAATTTTGGTAAAAAATGAATTCTAAACTCAATCTCTTAGACCCCCTTAATGGGAACAAAAATGAAAGTAGAGGTATTTGGTATACCTGATGTAATTCTCAAAATGGAAGGAAATTTTTTACTTCAGGTTAGATAGAGTTTATGCAAATAAAGATTACTTCATTTTTTATAAGGATGATGAGGGGTATTTTATCAAAGTCTACCCATACACTCTTTATCACCATCATCCCATCATAACAAAGGTTCTTGTAAGCCATAAAAGTTAGAGAGACAAAAAAATGGAGAACTTGTTCAAATTTAATACAAATATGCTCAAAGATGAGGACTATGATGATGCGATTTTCACTCTCAAGGAAATTAATAAGTGGATGTTAAAAGAAAAGACACCAATTGAAAAGTGGGAACAAAATTTGAAAGGATGGAAAGTTATGTATCAAACCATTGGAAAGAAAAGAGCTATGGAAAACAGACATGTGGAAATGGATCTAAATGAAAGCCTTATAGAGGCTAAATCTGATTGAAATCCTCATACTGAATCTAAAAGTTAGAATGAGCCTTCAAATGAAATAATCTCATAGGAGGTAAACCTCATCAATAACTCTATAAGGAAACTAAAAACTAAGAAAATACAAGGTATAAGAGTAAGGTAAAAAATGAATTGGTTAAAAAATGGGGATAAAGGATCAAAAAAATTCTTCAAAATGCTAAAAAACAAAGAAGCAAGAGAAAACATAGAAAATTTTTGGGTAGAGGACATACTTATTGATTATATTGATCAGATTAAAGAAGATTTATTACCTTTTACAAAAACCTATTCTCCTCAGAAACCAACAACTCTAAAAAGATGAAGGAAAGAGACTATTGCAAGAAAATTATCCCAAGAAAGCTCTTAAAAGAATACATCACCAATCTTGATAAAGAGATCACCAAAGAGTAAGTTAAGAATTCTATTCAAATCCTAAACAATGATAAGTCACCTAGAGTAGATGGTCTCCCAATGGAGTTCTATAAGAAAAATGTTGATTGGATTAGTGATGACTTGTTATAGCTTTATGATGAAGTTTCTCAAGTGGGTTCTTTGGGGGAAAATATTAATAAAGGAATAATTAAACTAATTCCTAAACAAAGAGATAAAGCCATCATAAATAATTGGAGGCCCATTACTTTACTAAATGTATCATATAAAATCTTGGCTAAAGTCTTAGCTTATAGATTGGTTAGGGTCCTACCTGATCTCAGAATCTCTACTCAAACAGGGTTCAGATGGGTAGATACACACTAAATAATCTAATCATCAGCTCAAAAGTAATGAACTGGGCCAAGGTAACTGAGAAAAAGGTAATTATGTTTCTTTTAGATTTCAAAAAGGCCTATGATAGAATAGAATGGAAATTATTTCTCATGGCACTTGAAGCCTTTGAATTTCCAAATAGTTTTTCCATCTAGTTAGAACACTCATGAAATATGTTTCCCAATTTGAGATAAGTGGCTCTTTGACCAAAGGAGTCTACTTGGAAAGGTCCATTAGGCAAGGATTCCCCCTTGTGCCTATGATTTTTTTCATTACCTTAGATGCAACATATTACATACTAAGGGAAAACACACTCTCCCCCAAGGTTAGAGGCATAATCCTCCCCAATAAGAATTATCTACTAAATCTACAATTTGTAGATGGCATTGCCTTGTTCTTGGAATTGGAGGAGGAAAAAATGGACTCCCTAATGATAAAATGGAATATTTTTTGTGTAGCATCAGGTTCTAAGATTTAAAATGTCAAGTCTACTTTTTTGGGGTGGAAAGATACCCCCTAATTAGCTAGTAAAATTTGAATTTCAATTGGGAGGCCCCTCCAAACAAGTAATATTGCAAGGGATCTTGTTTGTTGTGGATCCATGTTTGAAAGAAATGTGGTATTTGATCAAAGGAAAATTTGAAAATAAGCTTGATAAGTGAGATAAACATTACTTGTCCCTTGCAAGAAGAATGGAAGTTTTCCAAAAAAAAATATTGGCTTCCTATAGGCTATACTATTCCTCTATCTAGCTCTTCAGCAATTACCAAGCTAATGAAATTCAAAAAAAAAAAATCAAGAGTTTTTGATGGTCAAATGAAAAGGGGAAAAAGAAACTTCATTTAGAAAAATGGGACTAGTGTTGTGTGGATAAGATCAAGGGTGGTTTGGGGTTGAAATATCCAAATATACAAGGTGTGGCACTTCCAATCAAATGGATCATTAGGTCTCTTAAAGTGGATGAGCCCTGGAAAGTACTTATATGAAAAAACATTCATTTAGTTGTCCCCAAGAAAGCCCAAGTCTTGGAAGCAACTCCCTTTTAGTGACCTATTACTTGGTTCCTTTCTAGTAGTTCCCATAGGATCTATGGTTTTCAAGAGCTTGTGGAAATCCTAGGAATATATCAAAGATAATTTTAGCAATAAAGGTATCATTGACATTAACAAAAAGCTTCTCAAAAATAGATCAATCGGGTGGAACCTTAAACATAAAGATAATCCCATTGCCATTTTGCATGGATGCTTAGTTGAATGTTGGGAACCAAAAGGAATTCAAAAATTTACATAAATATTAGATGATGACAATCTTAAATCTTGGGATTCTCTTAGCAAGGAATTCAACCTACCCCCTCCAACTAGAGAACATACTCCATAAGCAAAGGAGCCTGTGAGACTCTTCACCTACAAATACTCTACAATAATGAAAGAGATTTCTTCAAACTCCTTAAGTGGTCTGATGGTGCCACCATTAATAAAATTAACTCCAATTTCTTTTACAAAACTTTAAGTAATATTAATTTTGTGTTTGTTTATCTTAATCAGATTTGGAACCTGCCCTTAACTAAGAAAAAATGGAAAAAATATTTTTACAAGGAATTGGTCTAACATTGTTGAGTCTAAAAAATATTTCTTTAATTGGTTACTTATCTTGCAGAAATTATCTTATAAAGTTAACCAAAATGACATTTATGTATGTAGCTTCTATAGATAGCTTGAAACTATCAAGCATATCTTCTTTGAATGATTTTTTGCAAAAGAGGTTTGGAATTTATTCTATTTTAATCTTAATGGTTGGAAAGGTAATATATAGTGGATTGAAATATTACTTGGAATAGTCTAAATAAATATTGTAATTGGTTTTGGTTAGTTCTTACTAATGATATTCTCTAGAAAATCTATATTAAATGGAATGAGGAAAAATTATACAATGTCAAAAGAACACTTACTGAGTCTTCAAAAAAAATCATCATTAATATGTTGGAACACAACAATCTACTGAGAGGGGGGTGAATCAGTAGATCTTTAAAAATTTATCCTCTAAACTCTTTTGTGCAAACTAACTCCTTAAATCCTTAATTTTTAGATTGAAGAAATAGTATGTAGCAACATAAAAATGCAATCATACAATCAACATATGACAGTCCATAACACCAAATATAGGAAAACCCAAAATGGGATAAACCATGATGAAAAAAGCTGCTTGAGTCTACTACTCAAATCAATCGTCACAAATAAATATTTTGTTACAATTTTTAAGAGCTCAAACCCTAAGGAGACACCAATCCCCATGTTTTAGGAGCACCAAATCCCTACATTAAGCACCAACTCAGTTATCTGATGGAACCCACCAATCATATTTATAATAAGAGATAACAATTTTGATTGCAATTCAATGTTACAACTTACTTTGCAACTACATAATACTTTGTTTCACTCTTTGCAACTCACTCTCTATTGCTAATGCTACAATCTCAGAAACACATCCCCTCTGCTCTACACACTCTCTCTCTCTCTCCTCTGCAATTCACTCTCTTATTTACTTAGAACAATCTTGTTCTATCTTTTTCCACCTTTAATGTAAACCCTTGATGATATTCTAATTTTTGTTTGTTTCACTCATTCACAACTTGTGTATTCTCTATCAACAAATACTCTCCCTCTTTAAAATATCTTTGTTTTATAACTTTGATATGTACCTTTTTATCACTACAGGCTATTCTCTCACATTCTATGCTTGCAGACACAACACACCCTCTTGCAGCTGTAGCACACTCTTGCACATACAACTCCTTTTTGAATGTCTTCTTTTTGCTTAATCTTGTCGACCTACAATCACACTTCCTTGAGCTTTGCAACACTATCAAAACCCATATGGAAGCATCTCTTAGGGTTTCCTTTACTCAAAAACATCTCCATCAAGCTACCATTTTTTGAGCCAATCAGCGTCATCTATTTTGAATCTAATTCATTAGAGATCATGGTGGTTTCCAAAAACCTTAACCTAGAATACAATCAATATAATTCCTTGTTTACTTTATCTTCTTTTGGTCTTAATATAATTCCTTGTTTACTCAATCTTCTTTTTGTTCCATCAACCTATTATCATTGCATCAAACTTTCCATTTTTAGCAAACTAAAAACTAGGGTTTTTATGTCGTTTAATCATTTTTCTATGCAATAAATCCATATTCGATGTTTTTGATTTTCCCTTCCTTAGTATCGCTATTTTAACCAATAAGCAATAAAATATTCAACTAAGTAGTTACCTAGTCATCTGTGCAAAACCCCATTCATTCATCCTTTGATTCAAACTGATTTCATCCTCTATTTGTTGATATGGAAAATTGTGGCATTCACCTTCACATTTATGAGCCATGAAATCGTGCCCTTGACTTTTGTATTCACACCTTCAAACCCTTGCTTTATCATTTTAAAACTTCCATCATTCAATTAAGATTTTCTTTTAATCTCCACCATAGGATTGAGGGTTTCAATCACATTTTAAAATAGTTTATAGTCACCAACCAAAAATCATGTGTTGATTCACAACAAAGATGTGAAATGAACCAATAAGAACATGCCATGTGTCAACCTCTTATTCATCCTTAAATACCACTATCATAGTTTTTGTGCTAGTCCAGACTTCTCAAAGCTTGCAATTTTTTCATAATAAAAAAAAATTCTCTTTCATGGAATCTAGGCGAGTCTGAATTTCCTAAACCCTTGTCCTTCTTTCATCATTGTGAATTTTCCCTTTTCACAGAATCAAAGGGAGTGTGGATTCTCTAAGGACACTATTCTCATAGATTCCTTGATCACACAGATTACCTGAACTTTATAATATTCTATAATTTCATGCTCACATGGATTACTCAAAAATCCCATCACTTCACTTTTCACAAAATCCTTTCTCATGTGGATTTTTCAAAATAACCACCACTTCATTTTTCATGAATTCCTTTCTCATGTGAATTTTCTAAAATCGACCACCACTTCATTTTTCATGAAATCTTCAAAGTCTTCACACATCACTGACCTTCTATTGACTATTGGGGATCAGGGATCCCTTGTTCTTCATACGGCCACACCGACAAGTATACCTTCGAGCTGCAAAGAGTGAAAGATGCATTAGATCATCGAGTGTCAAATTTCACACATCCTTCATACCACTCATCACACTTGTTAGTAAGGTACAAATATCCCACTCGACCTATGAACACCAATGTTTTTTGAGGGTCGAGGGTTGAGGTTTGGCTTTCCTGCATACTCCATACTTCATGTTGCTTACCTTCCATTCAATAAAGCACAAGCCATACCTCTAACTTGCAATGCTCGACACCACCTCGAGGTTTTGAGATCTTCCATACTGTTATCTTTGAACACAAAGGTAAGATATACTCCTGAAGTTTGAAGTTTGAAATACTTTGGATAGCGGATTTTTCTTCATAATTCTAAGGGACTTGGTAAGAGGTATAAATGAGGCTTGAAGCCTGAAACCATGTAGGTATACTCAAAAATTACTAACTCCTAACAACTTCCTTCTTCAGCAAATGATATATGGTAAGCCTTAGGTCTGAGAGTCGAACTTCTGCAATATCTTCACCACATGCACAACATTTGTAACACAACTTTAATATTTGACATCAATGACACTTTTACATTAATGCTAGCCTCCTCACTAACAGGATCAATTCCATCTCTCCTTTGATCCCCTTTTGACATCAATGACAACAATATGCCAACAATATCCCCCTTAGTCATTGATGGAAAAACCAAATGCTTAGCGCCAACTAACCTACTTTATACAAGCTCCAAATGCTCTATACCAATTAATGAACATTTGTGCACTCTCTCCCCTTTTGACATCAATGGGAAAGGGTCACTTCAAGACACCAAGCTACTACAACTTCTACGGCTCCTTTGAAATGGCAAAGGAACTTTACTCCCCCTTTGACTGATACCAATTATAGAATTCTTTATTTTTACTTTGTACCAATTGATATTCTAGACTACACTCTATCACGTATAACATTGATTTGGTACCAATAGTAGCTACCCCTTAGACCTTTTTCCATTCTCTTCTCAACATACTCAAGCATTTGCTTCAAGACTGCTCTATACCAATTCACAATGGACTGACACCAATTGTAACCACTCTATACCAATTATAACAAAGTGAGTGTATTTATATAACAACTCCCCTTAATACATATATCTTCTTCTTTCAAACAAGGACAATTTTAGAGAAACTACACAACTTATCTCCCAATTACAAATATTTGTTTCTTTTAACAAGCCATACAAGGAGAAAAAGTGTAACCATAAATCTACAACCACCAAGTCATTAGAAATTTGTAAAACATATTTTACCAGACTTGATCTATCCTTTCATTTTCAAGGATGAAAAGATACCAATTTAGCTCCCCTTGGACTCATGCCCTATCACTAATATTTTAGTGATATAAAGCAGGAGTAGCCACATTGAGTGCTTCTTGTTGATCTTTCAATCTCCACACCTTCTTGCATTTCTTCTTTGTCTTGTCAATTTTATTCTCAAGAACATGTAAACCATTGTTCACTTTGGGGGACATATTCATTTTCTTACTTTGTGCTTTTGGTCTTACATGACTTGTTCTACAATATTTAGCTATGACTAAAATTATTATAGTTAAAGCACAATACATTCATGTCTACAACAAGAGAAAATCAATTTCTATTCACACATTTTGTGCTCCTTCTAGGTGTAGCTCTACACTCACAAGCCCTATGACCAAATTGATTACATGAGTAATAGTAACCATTAAAACATGGGAAGTACCTGGTCATATCTTTTCTTTGTATAGGATGAGGTGGCCTTCTTTTCTTTTTCTTCTTCATGTATCTCATCCTTATGAAACAGTCTGATTAATCTCCCTTTGTATGTTCCTTTTTCTTCAAATTTTTAGGGACTAAATTCTTCATCTTCTTATCTACAATGGGCTTGTTCTTCTGATTATCCTCCATCTTATCTATAGTAAGTCTCTTTTCTTCTTCATCTCTCTTCTTATTAGTAGTGGGCTTCATTTCCTCTTTTGTTGTCTTCACCTTAGTAGTGCATTTTATTGATCTTCCATTTCTATAGGCATTTTCTTTGGAACAGTTTGTGCAGGTTTTCTTTTTCTTTGAGCAACATATTTCTTCTTCTCTAAACCTATCATATAACTTTGCAAAAGCACTAGTAGAGGGACACTTTCCTTTCTCACAACTAAGGTCAATCTTCACTCTTGTTCTTGATTGCTTTTGTGATCTGATCAGATCATCTAATATCTTAGAGCCACCTCTCAACTTCAAGCCTTTATTAATTTTCTCCTTAGCATTTCCTAAATCTTTTCTAAGAGCCATAATTTCTTCCTCTAGCTTCATGCACTCATTAGATTTAGACTGTATTTTAGATTTAACTACATATTCTATCATTTTAGCTTCCTCAACTTGTGTTTTCAGACTAACTCTCATTTGGTTAGAATCTTCAAGGTTTTTAGTTAGTCTCTCTATCTCCTTTTGTGCATTTATTTTTTTATCCTCATTTTCCCTCTTTAAATCTTTAATCTCATCTAGAGCACATATTAGTCTACCTTCAAATTCAACCTCTCCTTTTGCATCGAAGGTTTTAGCTTCTTCTTCTTTATTAGACCTCTCAAGCTCTTCATCATAGGTCATTCCAAAATCCATCAATGGGTCAATTTCATAGGCACTTTCATGTTCATCATCTGATCTACCATTTACATCAGATGACCCACTTTCTCTTCCTATGTGTAGATTCTTCTTATTCTTCATTTTACTAGCCTCTTCTTTCTCAAAGTTATCATCTTCATCATGAGGGCATTTAGTAGTAAAAATACCTATTCTACCAAATTTAAAACCTTTAGGGGGTAGCTTACCTCTATATTTTCTAGAGCCATTCCTTGGTATTTTGATGAAGTTAGCTTCTTCTTCATGATCATTCTTAGATCTAGATGTAGATGCTTCAATAATATCCCTTATATCTACAATATCTCTCATGGATGTGTATGTACTCTTCTTATCTTCACTTGTCTTCATACTTTTAGACTCACCTCCATCTATCTAAATATTGGTCTACAACTTACAATCATCACCTTCATACATCATCTTTAATTTATTCCAAACATCATGTGTTGTTTGATAGTGCATGACTTTGACAACCACCGATCTTGACAACCCACTTGGAATTGTAAACATTACCTTAGCATTATCTTCAAAATCCTTCTTTTCAGCAGTATTAGTGGGAGGAGTGGTAGGGGCTTTGTATAAATTCTCAACCGACATCCACACATCAGACCCTAGTAATTCCATGTGTGTCTTCATTTTGTTGCTCCAACACTTATAGTATGATCCACCAAAGAGAAATACTTCTTTTGTAGATCAACCTTCCTAATTAACCATTTTGTGTTCACTTATCCAAGATCTACCCAAGATGATTAAGCTTCTCCTAGGGAACCTAAGGCTCTGATACCAATTGTTGGAACACAACAATCTATTGAGAGGGGGGTGAATCAATAGATATTTAAAACTTTATCCTCTAAACTCTTTTGTGCAGACCAACTCCCTAAATACTTAATGTTAAAATTGAAGATATAAGATATAGCAACATAAACATACAATCATATAATCAACACATGAAATCCCATAACACTAGATATACATGGGAAACCTAAGATAGGAAAAAGCACAGTGACAAAAGTTGCTTGAGTCTATTGCTCAAATCCAACATCACAAATAAATATTTTGTTACAATTTTTAAGAGCACCAACCCTAAGGAGACACCAATCCCTTCGTTTTAGGAGCACCAACTTAGTTATCAGATGGCACCAAGAAATTATATTTACAATAAGAGAAATAACAATTTTGATTAAAATTCAATGTTACAACTTACTTTGTTGCACTCTTTGCAACTCACACTACTGATGCTACAATATCAGCATCACATCCCCTCATCTCTACTCTCTCTATCTCTCTCTTCTCTACACTTCACCCTCTTCTGCACTTAGAACAATCTTATTCTATCTTACTACACCTTAAATGTAAACCCTTGATGATATTTTTCTTTTTGTTTGGGTTTCACTCACTCACAACTTGTGTATTCTCTATTAGAAACTACTCTCACTCTTTTCTCTATCTGTGTTGCATAACTTTGATATCTACCTTTTTATCACTATAGGTTGTTCTCTCACATTCTATGCTTGTAGAAACAACACACCCTCTTACAGCCATAACACACTCTTGCACATACACCTCCTTTTTGAATGTCTTTTTTTTGCTTAATCTTACTGACCTACAATCACACTTCCTCAAGCTTTTCAACACCATCAAAACCCATCTAGAAGCATCTCCTAGGGTTTCCTTTACTCACAAACTTCTCCAGCAAGCTACTATTTTTTTAGCCAATCATCGTCATCTATTTTGAATCTGACTCATCAGATATCATGGCGGTAGCCAAAACCCTAAACCTAGAATACAATCAATATAATTCCTTTTTTACTCGATATACTTTTGGTCTCTATTCATATGGTGATTTATGCCATCGACTTGTTATCACTGCATCAAACTTTCCATTTTTGGAAAACTGAAAACTTGGGTTTTTATGTCATTTAATCATTCTATGCAATAAATCCATATTCGATGTTTGTGATTTTCCTTTCCTTAGTACCACTATTTTAACCAATAAGCAATGAAATATTCAATTAAGTAGTTACTTGGTAATCTATGAAAAACTCCTTTTGTTCATCCTTTGATTCAAACTAATTTCATCTTGTGTTTGTTGATATGGGAAATTGTGACATTCACCCATGCATTCACAAGCCACGAAATCGTGCCCTTGACTTTTGCATTCGTGCCTTCAAGCCCTTTCTTTATCATTTTAAAACTTCCATTGTTCGATTAATATTTTCTTTTAATCTCCACCATAGGATTGAGGGTTTCAATCACATTTTAAAACATTTTACAGTCGCCAACCAAAAATCATGTGTTGATTCACAATGAAGATGTGAAATCAACCAACAAGAATGTGCCACATGTGAACCTCTTTAGATGTTTGTGATTTTCCTTGCCTTAGTACCACCATTTTAAGCAATAAGCAATGAAATATTCAATTGAGCAGTTACCTGGTAATATGTGCAAAACTCCATCCGTTCATCCCTTGATTCAAACTAATTTCAAATTCTATTTATCGATATGGGAAATCATGCCATTCACCTGTGCATTCATGAGCCATAAAATTGTGCCCTTGAATTTTATATTCATGCATTCAAACCATTTCTTTATGGTTTTAAAACTGCCATTGTTCAATTAATATTTTCTTTTAATCTCCACTGTAGGATTGAGGGTTTCAATCGCATTTTAAAACATTTTGTAGTTACTGACCAAAAATCATATGTTGGTTCACAACAAAGATGTGAAATCAACCAATAAGAACATGCCACATGTCAACCTCTTATTCATCCTTAAATACCACAGTTGCAATTTCCATGCTAGTCTAGATTTCCTGAAGCTTGTGATTTTTCATCATCACGAAATTTTCCCTTTCGCAGTATCCAGGATAGATTGAATTTCCTGAAACCTTGTCCTTTCATCATTATGAATTTTCCCTTTTCACAAAATCCAAGGGAGTGTGGATTCTCTAAAGATACTATTCTCATGGATTCCTTGATCACATAGATTACCCACACTTCATAATTTCCATTGATTTCATGGTCACATGGATTACTAAAAAGCACCATCACTTCACTTTTCATGAAATCCTTTCTCATGCAGATTTTTCAAGATTGACCACCACTTCATTTTTTGTAAATTCCTTTCTCATGCAGATTTTTTGAAATCAACCACCACTTCATTTTTTGTGAAATCTTCTATCTTCACATGTCATTGACCTTCTATCGATTTTCAAGGATCAAGGATCCCTTGTTCTTCATACCACACTGAAAAACAATACCTTCGAGCTATGAAGAGTGAAAAATACATTAGATTATTGGGTGTCAGATTTTGCACATCCTTCATACCACTCATCACACCTTTCTTTAAGGAACAAACATCCCTCTCGACTTGTGAAAACCAATGCCTTTTTGAGGGTCGGGGTTCAAATTTCCTACATATTCCATACTCCATGTTGCTTACCTACCATTTGGTAAAGCAAAAGCCATACTTCTAACTCATGATGCTCGACACCACTTCAGGGTTCAAAGATCCTCCATATTGTTGTCTTTGAACACAAAGGTAAGATGTACTCCCGAAGTCCAAAGTCCAAAATACTTTGGATAGCGGATTTTTCTTCATAACTCTAAGGGACTCGGTAAGAGGTATAATTGAGGCTCGAAGCCCGAAACCTTATAGGTATACTAAAATAATGACTAACTATTAACACCTTCTTTTTTTAGCAAATGATATACAATAAGCTTGAGGTCTAAGACCCAAACTTCTGCAATCTCTTCACCACATGCACAACATCTGTAACACAACTTCAACCTTTGACATCAATGACACTTTTACATTAATGCCAACCTCCTCACTAACAGGATCAATTCCATCTCTCCTTTGATCCCCTTTTGACATCAATGACAACAATATGCCAAAAATATCCCCCTTTTTCATGGATGGAAAAACCAAATGCTCAGCACTAACTAACCTATTATATACTAGCTCCAAATGCTCTATACCAATTAATGAACATTTGTGCACTCTCCCTCCCTTTGAAATCAATGGCAAAGGGTCGCTTCAAGACACCAAGATGTTGCAATTTCTACTTCTCCTTTGAAATGGTAAAGGAAATTTACTCCTGCTTTGACTGATACCAATTGTAGAATTTTCTACTTGTGCTTTATACCAATTGGTATTCTAGACTACACTATATCAAGTATAACATTGATTTGATACCAATAGTAGCTCCCCCTTAGACCTTGCTCCATTCTTTAAAATTTTATCCTCTAAACTCTTTTGTGCAGACTAACTCCTTAAATCCTTAATGTGCAGAATGAATACATATGATGTAGCAACATAAACATGTAATCATTAAATCAATATATGAAACTCCATAACACCAGATATATGTGGAGATCCAAGATGGAAAAAATCACGGGGACAAAAGTTGCTTGAGTTTACTGCTCAAATCCAGTGTCACAAATAAATCTTCTATTACAATTTCTAAGGGAACCAACCCTAAGGAGACACCAATTCCCTGGTTTTAGGAGCACCAAATCCAAGGAAGAACAAAATCCCTATACTGAGCACTAACTCAATTATCTGATGGCACCCACCAATCAAATTTACAATAAGAGAAAAATAACTTTGATTATAATTCAATGTTGCAACTTACTTTGCAGTTGCACAATACTTTGTTGCACTCTTTTCAACTCACTCTCTGCTGTTGATGTTGCAATCTCAACAACACATCCCCTCTACTCTGCACTCTCTCTCTCATCACTTCACTCTCTTTTGTACTTAGAAGATTCTTGTTCTATCTTACGACAACTTGAATGTAGATGCTTGATGATATTCTACTTTTTATTTGGGTTTCACTCATTCACAACTTATGTAGTCTCTATCAACAACTACTCTCACTCTTTTCTTTATCTTTGTTGCATAACTATGATCTGTACCTTTTTATCACTACAAGTTGTTCTCTCACATTCTATGCTTGTAGGCACAACACACCCTCTTGCAGCTGTAACACACTCTTTCGCATACAAATCCTTTTTGAATGTCTTATTTTTTCTTAATCTTACCGACCTACAATCACACTTCCTCAAGCTTTGCAACACCATCAAAACCCATCTAAAATCATCTCTTAGGGTTTCCTTTACTCACAAACTTCTCCAGCAAGCTACTATTTTTCAAGCCAATCACCATCACCTATTTTGAATATAATTCATTGAATATCATAGCGGTCACCAAACCCTAAACCTAGAATACGATCAATATAATTCCTTTTTTACTTGATCTTATTTTGGTCTCTATTGATATGGTGATTAGTGCCATTGACCTGTTATCACTGCATCGAACTTTCCATTTTTGGAAAATCGAAAACTAAGGTTTTTATGTCGTTTACTCATTTTTTCTATGCAATAGATCCATATTTGATGTCTATGATTTTCCTTTCCTTAATACCACCATTTTAACCAATAAGCTATGAAATATTCAACTAAGCAGTTACCTGGTAATCTATGAAAAACTCCATTTGTTCATCCTTTGATTCAAACTAATTTCATCCTCTGTTTGTCAACATGGGAAATCATACCATTCACCTATGCATTCATGCACTATGAAATCATGCTCTTGAATTTTGTATTTGCGCCTTCAAACCCTTGCTTTATCATTTTAAAACTGTCATCATTTGATTAAGATTTTCTTTAATCTCCATTGTAGGATTGAGGGTTTCAATCACATTTTTAAACATTTTACAGTTACTAACCAAAAATCGCATGTTGACTCACAATGAAGATATGAAATCAACCAATAAGAATGTGCCATGTGTCAACCACTTATTCATCCTTAAACACCATTATCGTGGTTTCCATTTAAGTCCAAATTTTTTGAAGCTCATTATTTTTTCATCATGACAAAATTTTCCCTTTTGTGGTATCTAGGTCAATCCAGATGTCTTGAACCCTTGTCCTTCTTTCATCATCGTGAATTTTCCCTTTTCATGAAATACAAGGGAGTGTGGATTCTTCAAAGACACTATTCTCGTGAATTGGTTGATCACATGGATTACCTAAACTTTATCATTTTTCCTATTTTCATGTTCATGCAAATTACCTGAAAATGTCATCACTTCACTTTTCACAAAATCCTTTCTCATGTGAATTTTCTAAAATTGACCACCACTTAATTTTCATGAATTCCTTTCTCATGCATATTTTCTGAAATTGACAACCACTTCATTTTTCATGAAATCTTCTAAGTCTTCACACGTCCCTCACCTTCTATCAGCTATTAGGGGTTGGGGATCCCTTTTTCTTCATACCACACCAACAAGCATACCTTTGAGCTATGAAGAGAGAAAGATACATTAGATCATTGGGTTTCAGCTTTCACATATCCTTCATACCACTCATCACACCTTTTGGTAAGGCACAAGTTACATCCATCTCGACTTGTGAACTTTGATGCCTTTTCAGGGGTTGGGGTTTGGATTTCCTGCATACTCCATACTCCATGTTGCTTACCTATCATTTGGTAAAGTGCAAGCTATTGCTCCCACTCACGATTCCCAACACCACTTCGAGGTTGGAAGATCCTCCATATTGATGTCTTTGAACACAAAGATAAGATGTACTCCCAAAGTTCAAAGTTTGAAATCCTTTAGACAACATATTTTTCTTCATAAATTTGAGGGACTCGGTAAGAGGTATAAGCGAGGCTCAAAGCTCAAAACCTTGCAGGTATAGTAAAAAATGACTAACTCCTAACACCTTCATTCTTTAGCAAATGATATACAATAAGCTCAAGGTTCAAGACCCAAACTTCTGCAATCTCTTCACCACAGGAACATCTACAACATAGCTTCAACCTTTGACATCAATGACACTTTTCTATTAATGCTAGCCTCCTCACTAACAAGATTAGTTCCATCTATTCTCTGATCCCCTTTTGACATCAATGAAAATAATATGCCAACATCATAATGTTCTACTTGCTTATTATCTTGATAATGGATCATGGAGTATGATCTAAAAAATTGATTTTAAAAAAAAACATAGTTTCAATCCAGAAATAGCTCTCTTGATTCATAATGTTTCTATGCAAGTCAATCTTACAATGGAGATATCGAAGAACAAGTTTCTAAAACTTAAAAAGGATGGCAATATACAAATGAACTCTGCTAAAATCAGGTGTGGGAAAGCTTGGGATTTTAACAAAGAAGAAAGCACCCCCTATTGAATGGTATGGAGGTATTCATGAAGAGATACAATCAAGAAAGAGATAACAAGAAGATAAAAGAGAACTGAAATGCTAATGGTTAGTAGGATAACTCTATATTTGTTTTAGCAAATATAATAGGTAGTTATGATTATGTAAATTGTAGAAAATATAATAGGAAGTTATGATTATGTAAATTATAGTGAAATACAAACAAATGTAATCTGTAAACTACAAGTAGTATGAAAATTTGATACATGATGTATATTGATGATTTGTATTAAGTTTTTCTCTCTATCTATAATATATTAAAAAGTGACAATGTTTATGTTATCTTCACTGTCTCCATTATTTTTTTAGTAGGTGGTTTTTTTTGTTTGAGATAATCTTCACGATCCATACTTATAAGTAATGGTTCAAGAGAATGTATTTCTCATAAGAATTAATTATCCACTTAGAACTCATAGTATCAAGGTGATTCGCATGGGCGTGAAGTATCTAGACCTCTCAAGAGGCTAATTTGAGTAAAGCATAATTAACCATATATTCTTCCCCAATATCAAGCCCACTTAGCTTTCCACTCCATGTGTAAAACCTTCAACAAGTGTTGTGTATTAAAAATTATTCATAAAAAAATACCACATAACTCTATGGGTTTGTTTAAATTGAAATCTAAATTCTAGGTCATAAAAAGGTGAACTCCTAGAATTCTCTTAGATATCAAAATATTTAAGATTGTTATAAATTACATATACTAAATAAGGAGAGAGGTGGAGAAAAGGTGTGCAAAAATAAGAAGAAAAAATATTACAAGGATTTGTCTTTCATGTCAAGCTCACCAAGTTATGCATGCATACTAATCAATATGATGATAATTATCCATCTAGATGAATGGATGAGACACATATGGTTGTGGTGAAGGTAAGAACAAGTGAAGTGGGGGTCTTGGTGGATAAATGACTAGATGGTCTAGCTTATTTTGGTCTTGTTATGAGCATGGTAATAATAAATGTATAGGTAGCTAAGGTGTCGACTATATAAGAATTAAATTTCTAAGAGTCATTGGGATTGGTACTTCTCTCATTTGATCCTCTAAAGTGTCAATTTGTTCAAGAAAGATAAAAATGCAAACATGAAAAATCTCTTCCAAGAGCTCCCTCACTAGGTTTGATAATTTAACAAAGACATTAAATGCATGTTTTGTGTTGGACTTGTTTGTGTTTATGTGATCTATTTTTTTGTTTAATTGATCATTTAATTATGAATTTGTTTGATGCCTAGAAACCTTTTTGAAGTCCTTTTGTTGAAGGTGTAACATACATTTTTGTTTTTATATTATTTATAAATCCCTTTGTGTTGTAAATTATCTTATTAATCTAAAGAGAATAAACTAAAATAATAAAACAAATTAAACTAAATGATATATAACTATTATTTTATTCTTTTAATATTTTTATGGCCAACTAAATATATTTAATAAATTAATTAATTAAATTGATTCAATGAAATCAATCAACTAATATTAATTAATTACATAAAAGTAACTTTATTTTCTTTAAATAAAATTACTTTAACACCCATGGATATTAGTTGCCTCTTTTTGACAAAATTGTTTCCTTTTGAAAAATGAAGTTTTGTAGATAATTAAATATATATATATATTTTTAAGAAAAATTATAGATAATTAAAACTAGAGAAAATCACAACAAATAAACAAATTTCTTCAAGATAACAAATTAATTTCTTTGTTTAATGAATTGAAAGAGAGATTTTTATGAGATCTTATCAAAATTTCTATATGAACTTCTTTTGAAGTGTTTTCATAGGTTCCCAAGGTTATCCTATGAGAAAGACTTTACTAGGAGAATTAAAATGATCTCTATGAATACTATAAATATTTTTTTTCCTTACAAAAATAATAGAACTCATTTGATAGAAGCTTGATCTTTTTATTTCAATGAAATAAGAGAAATTAACACAAATAAACCAAAGAATTGAAGACGAAATAAAAATTTACATATCTTATGCTAAAATTTCTTATTTAACATTTCTACACTAATAATCAAAACTTAAATTAAAATAAGCTTTCTTAATTTATCAAAAACATAAAATAAAAATTGAAATATACATCTAGATCTAGGTTTGTTATAGATGTACGTAAATTTTTGAAGTTGGTAATAAAATCCTCGAGAGCCTCTTTATTTATTTCCTTCCCATCTAGAAAATTATTTATGAGTCAATGTCCAAGGGAAAGGGGGATGAAGAAAAAATGGAAGATAACTAAACAATGACTAACTATATATAATGGGTAAAAAATTTGTTAAAAAATAAAATGGTTAGGAAAGAAAGATGGTGCAAAGTATTCATTACAAATTTGAAATTTTAAGGATCATATAAATGGCTTGAAATGAAAATTTTGTAATGAATATAAAATAACCATCTACAATAATAATAGATCTTCATTTATGCTACTTGGGTGAGATGAAAGTAAAATTTTAAAATAAAATAATGTACAAGAAAAAATAGACATCTTCACACTTTACTAATAAATAATTCAATGGGAAGAATTTTCAACAATTGTGGTAAATGGGAAACATGAAGGATGAGCTAAACATTGTGGTAAATAAAAAAATACCATAGAAGATTAAGAATTACCTTAGTGATTGAATGGTCATTATGGTGAATTCATTAAAGCATAAGGAAAAAAAAGTACAAGAACATGTCAAGCAAAAACAAAAAATAAAAATCTAAGAAGTGGGACCTCATCTTGAAGACACATGTTTGTTAGTGTAATTAATCTTTAATTACACTTGCATAAATTTACTTAGGTAATATTTAATTCCTAGGTTTATTATTCTCATCCTTATCTTGTTGAGCTATCTTGTTGCTCAAGATAAGATTAGGGTTATGCATCTTTTTTTTTATAAAGTAAATCATATCTTGTAATTATTGAATTCCTAAATAATATTATGTTGTACATCCTTTTGCAATATCTTTTATTTTTTGTTTTTCTCTTATGTGGAAGGTGATTTTCTAGTTTGCATTTCAGATTTTGGTTTCTAACATGGTATGAGAGCCTTGATTTGCAACCCCTTCTCATATTTTTTGAGAAAATCATTGCAGAGTTCATTTGGGGTTCCTCGAGGGTATCATGCCTTGAGTTCATTTATGAGGCATTTTGGATCAGATCAAACTTCACCATTAGATTCAGAGCACTGGAAAAAGTCAAGATTGGCTTTTGTTTTGCAGATTTTTGCCATCATTTGCCAGATCCATGAGGGTTTCAGGTTGGGAGATTTTTTGCAAGTTCTGGAGGTACCAAATTTTTCAAAGCAGTTTGGGCATAAACAAAGGTCACCATCGTGTTCGTAGTGGCCAAAAACCCTAAGAACACCCTTCGTTTTGTCGATTTATGAGCAGTTGGTCTAGAAGGAAAAAAAATTTTCCTAGCGGGCCGTACAGCCTCCCCAACACGCATTCTAATGCACATTTTTTTGAACCGCAATTCAACAAGAAAGGAAAGATACTTTCATCTACAAGAAACCAAAAATAGAATCATAATAATGCGACAACCAACCCTATGCCATGGAACACTGGAAAACTCACAAACTAGAACAACCCTAGAATCTGTGAAGCAACAGTAGATGAAATGATGACAGAATTTGGAAACCGTGTATCTAAATGTCGATGCCAAACTGTGACTAAAACTCTTCCATAGGAACAAGTACCATAATGACTCTGAAACATTAACCATAATTTTTTTTTTGTTTTTCTCTTCTATGGAAAGTGATTTTCTGATTTGCATTTCAGATCTTGGTTTCTAACAATGTTAACTACCATTTTTTTTCTATTTAGTGTTATTTTTTAGGTGTGTTGGGATTCTTATTCATTATTATATTTTTCTTGTTAGCCCAATCATTTTTAGGCACTTATATAGATAGGGAAAGTGAGGGAAAAACAAATATTAAACTCTAGAAGGGTGTAATGGAAGTAATGGAAAGGTTAACAATCTCTCTTATAGAATTTGACAAGAAGAAAAAAGCTCTAATTAAGTCAATGATTATCATTCCATGGGACATTAAGGTCTCGTGTTTACATACAAAGAATAAAATGATAATTAATGAACTTTATTGACACATTAAATTATATTATCTTAAGATTTATTAAGCTTACTTCAAAGTCTAAAATCTATGTAATTTAAATTTCATTCAAGTAATGGTTCATAGGCTTATTGAAAAATATGAAAGACAATAAAATAATGCACATATTATAGAAAACTATGCATGTACATAGAGGCATAGTTTAAGGAAATAAAGCATGCTTTTATATGAATAGAAAAATATGCAAATAATATATATTTAAAAATATATAAAACATGTATTCATGATTTTAATTTAGAATTTTAAAATTTGTTTTAGTTAAGATTTTTTTTATTTGGGTTTTTGAATTTTAAACATTTGTTATATAACACTTGATATAAATGTGAGGTTTTATATTATTTTTTAGTAATATAGTTTAAACATTTAAGAAAAATATTGCACATTCCTATAATTTATATGTAATAAAAAACAAGATTCCTCACAAATTCCATTATGTTGATGTTAAATTTTTTTATTTTTCTTTTCTTATGTGCATCAAATATTATTCAAATATCACAACCTACTTTATATAAATCATTTATTATATTATTTTTTATATTTCTCAAATTTAATCCTACAACTTCCACTTTAGAGTACACAAGCCTTTTCCATGACCATCCTAGGGTAAATTAAAGAAAAGTCATTTTGAGGATAATTATATTACCTAAACTTGAACTATAGAACTTCAATGTATATTTAGGTTGATCCCACATTAGTATTAATAGTGAGATAAGGATGATTCATAAAAAAATTACATACTTCCAAACTTTGTCCATGATGGTGATCCAAAATTTCTTATTGTTTGTACATATAAAATAAAACTTTGACTATTCTTATGCATAATTTTTTATTGTTTGTACATGTACAATAAATTTATATTTTTATTGTTTAAAAATATAAAAAGATAACTTTTCATGTACATATAATAAAATAAACTAAAATTTTAATATAATATTTTCATTATATCTATGATTCTCACTTATTATGTTAAAAGATGTCACTACAATGACAAAAAAGATATTATAATAATGTAATTGTGTTCACAAAAAGTATTTTGTGATTGGAATGATCATTAAAACAAAAATGTGTATATCCTTTGTGGGAAATCAAATCCAATGTATGTTTATATGAGAAGAGTGTGCATTGATGGAAGACTAAATGTATTAAATCTAAGGGAACTTTATATAAGTACATGTCTTATGAAATGGATTTCATTATGAAATTTATGATGAAATTCATTTCTAATTTTACAAACCTAACAAGATTTATTACCTTCATCCTCAACAAATACCAATATTTTAGCTAAATAAATGATGGAAAAGAGATATTTCAATTCATGAAAGAGGCCATTACCAATGCCTCGATATTAGAAAATCCAAATTTTGTAAATTATTATTTTTCTCTATATATATTGTGGGGAATATCACATTATTAGAATTCTTTCTCAAAATGGGATAATGAATTTGATAAGCATCCCATTTACTTCTTCAGTTATACCTTGAAGGATTATATGGTAAATTATAACTTTGTATAGAATAAATTTTATTCGTTTATGGAGGGTTCAAATAAATTTAAGAATTTAGTTTCTTCTAATAGGACCACATCCATGGTAGTTTACCACAACATAAGAGAATATATTCTATATGGATAAATTAGTGACAAGAGGACAAACTAGATAACCAAGATCCTTGGGCATAATATAAAGTTGAAGAGAAGTGATTTATTTCACCATTTTGTCAAATGTTTATTGCTTCTAAATGAAGTGGAAGAGAAATAAGGAAAATAAGAGGAAACCTTTGTGGTGAATGAACCAAAAGATCATGAGGTTAGTTGTATTGAATATAACTAAAATTTTAGAAATAAGGCAATATCTTATTGTTGTAAACTTGACAAAGAGAAGGGCCTATAGGTTGTATGAAAAAACATTCTCATTAATTTATGGTATCCTATTGAATTTTTTCTAAGGCGTGTACAAGAAAAAATAGTCATTTCTACTAAAAGAGTTCAACCAAGGCCTTTCAAGTGGGACACTATTCAAATCAAACAAGATAACTAATATCATTAGATTTGGCTATTAAAAGGAAGTAGAGATGTTAAATATGCTTCCTAAACTAATTTTTAGGAGGCATGTGAAAAAATAATTTTATCATACAATTACAAGGAACTTAACACCAAAACAATTATATCATAAGATAGTGATTTATGTGGGAAAATTACTTTTGAGAGGAAAAAAATACAATCCAAAGAAGCTTAATATATTATTTAGTAAATAAGATTGGTTACAATACACTTTCATAGTCTTGGCCTTTATAGGAGTATCATCAACATGAAAATATAGAACAATTTTGGTAACATTGTGATATGCATAAAACTCACTATAATACTCCAATCCAAGAAACCAACAAATATATCAAGCACCAATACAAAACCTTTTTTTGTAAAACCATTAGTGATCCCACTAGAAGTAGGGAACCCAAATCCATGGCTAAAATTTTAATGCTCCCTGTTGTTCGTTGTTTCTGCATAACAACAACACAGACAAGATGCAATATCCTATCTCTCTTAAAAGGTAAATCTCTATTAGCAAGCCTCAAGAGATAGCCCCAAGGTATTCATGTCAGGTCTTGACAATGCATAAACAACTCAGTGATAAGTGTGAAATTGTTGGTAATCACAATGGGACCTTACTACAAGCAAGCTATGGAATCGATTTTGTCAGATTTAACAAACTGGTGATGCTTCAATCCTAATTTAGACCCAGAAATCAAAGAAATACAAAAGAGTGAGGGTTTTAAAGAGATTTATAAATCTAATATTACTCCTAATATTAATAATGAAAGCAACCAATACCCAAATGGACCAATCCTTCAAAATTGATCTCTGCTTGACCTAGATAAATCTGCTATCTTATAGAGGACAGTGCAATCTTCTAAGGCTCTTAAGATTTTCAAACCGGGAACATGCATTCAAATAACCCTATTGTAGTTAAAATGAACAACATCCATGATTGAACTAAGCACAAGGAAAATGAAGTCCAAGCTAACTTTGCAAAGCAACTAACAATCAGTTGGTTGCGAAAAGTATGGACTAAAGGATTGCTGCAACATTCAAGCAGTAAATCACAAACATTATCAATCGAATCTAGCACTAGTATTAACCTTCTCACAACAATTTTAAAGATAGAAAACAGGAACCATGCAAAACAAAGAAGACAAGTATGGCACCAAATCACAATGTCATTCCTTGTATTCAAATTGTCCACTGTAGCAACAATTATGGTTTTCTGTTACAACATTTGCTTGAGTATGACTATTCGCTACCTTACTCTACCTCTAACTGGCTAACTTCTAACTACTTTCCTCTAGCTTCTGACTAAAACTATGTAACAAAATTATCTAACCAGATTCTAACCCTTTACAAAGGGGCCCAAATGCCCAATATATAGAAACTCTAGAAAACCCGTCGGCCAGGTAAGGGTTTGGTAGCAATAACTCAGCACAACCACCCGACCAGGAGCCTTCAAAATGGGTCAAATAGGCAATAAATGAGTGTCCCATTGAGGTCAGCATAGGATCTGTAATGCAGCCCAAACGATGTGCGAGAAGATAATGGGGAAGCACAAATCGCACCATAGCCTAGCATCAACCCCCTTACCTATTATCCTTGCGCCGATCTGACTCTTTATGTAGCTTCAAGAACGCCCCATCTAGGTCGGATACAGGTGGTACTGGCAGAACCCTAAGTCACCTTTCAATGGATGCAATCTCCTCTCTTGAGTGTTTGACCAACCTATCCCACTCTACCTTACCTATCACATACTTATCAATAACTGTGAGGTAGGTGGCCGCATCATCCAGTTGGTGCTCGAAAATAGAACCACCATCAAGTGGCACGTACACCTCATGCCACCATTCCCACAACTGCTCCAGGCTCAAGTACTTGGGTGTGATCTTCCTCCTTCCATTCATGATCTCAAAGAAGGTAATGGAGCCATCATAGACACCAGCTAAGGCGTCATCAATGCACTTTCTCTGTTTGTAAATCTTCCTTAGCACTTTCTGTCGGATTTGCAACATTTCAAACCATTCCCATGGCTCGGAAGCTCTGGAAGAAGGAAGAATCCCATCATTCACCAATCTGTCTCAGGTGCACTCCATTAGAGTTCTGGTTTTCTATATTAGGAGGTTGGTGTCCTCTTTATCCTGTGCCATTACCTATTTCAACCATTCAGTTGTCATGATAGCATCTTTCCCAGTTGATAAAATTTCCTTGATAGCTTCATCACCCTTGATTTGCACCCCTTTCAACCAATTTATAGTGGCAAGGGTGGAAGCTTTCATCCTTTCAAGCTCAGCTATGGTCTCTTGAGGCAGAGGATTGG
This sequence comes from Sequoia sempervirens, assembly GCA_007258455.2. Taxonomy (NCBI): domain Eukaryota; kingdom Viridiplantae; phylum Streptophyta; class Pinopsida; order Cupressales; family Cupressaceae; genus Sequoia; species Sequoia sempervirens. The sequence continues at coordinate 42,249,783 of VDFB02105785.1, forward strand.
TGGAATGGTGTATGATAAACTCCAAGGTTTGCTTGCACCTAACAACAAGAAGACCTTACTCTGTCTTCACCATGAACCTAACACTTTCTAGGCTCTATTTTGGCTTAGATCATTAACTAAACCTTGCTTCAACTCTGTTCCAAGAGTTTCAATTCTTGTGCTTTAACCTTGGAGGACAAACACCTCTTGAACTTGCAACTTCTCTCTCAACACCTAGAAGAGTCTAGATGCCAAATTCTCCATCTTGCTTGAACTTCTTGCAAGGGAGCTAGAGACACTGGTTTCTTACATTTCACCACCAAATGGGTGCATCTTGCTTGGTGCTCAAACTTCAAATCACCCACTTTCATGAATTTTCCTTGGATAGGCCTAATTCTCTACTAGCCTTTACTAGTCAGTTTTTGGCTATTTGCTCTTAAACTTGACAAACAACCTATCAAAGAGATCTGATTTCCTGATACCCTTTTTAGAGCTTTAAATCTTGCACTTGGTTTCAAACCTCTGCCTGTTCTGTATAGTTGATTCCTACAATCTTGGATAGGAGGGCTAATTTACCTATTTTCTATGGTTTCACTGGTTTTTGAGTCAAATCTACCTCCAATGGATTGATGGAGGTCTCAATCCTTTTGGACTGTGAATTTCCTATCTTACCCCATCTGGAATTGTATGGATTTCATACAGTGGTCTATTCCCCTACCTAAATTCTCAACTTTTCTCTACCAAACTCCTAACCGGGCAGACACAGCTCGCCTAGGGTTTGATTTCACAAATTCTTGCCTAGCTCTTTAAGTTCCCTACTATTAAATATATACAAGGTAGTGGCTCCCCTATCATTTCCATCCAAACTCAGGAAAACTCCACAGTCAGATTTCATGGGGGAGCCATTTATTTACTAACTACTCAAAAACTGAATTTACAAACCCTCTAAATTCTAATCTAAGGATTCAAATCAATAACTCTACTCTACTCAGCTTGAATACACAATGAAAAGTGAATCAAATCTATTCTAATAACTTAATTACATTGCTAAATCAGAGTATTCAATGCCTATGATAGCTTTGTTGTAAAACACATGGGAATTTCAAAAAAAACACATAAAATATAGAACTTCTGCCAATGCTTCCTATTCTTTCACAACAAAACTTGTTTACAATACAACTACTTGCTCTCTACGAGCCATCACACTATTTTGATGCCTTTCCCACATTCAAAGGAAATTGCTTGCCTCCATATCCTTGATTTCAAGGGAATCCACTATAACAATGTTGCATGCAACCTAACAAATTAGTCATGCAATCTTGCAACATTCTCACAACTTTGCCATCATCCTTCATTTTAGGACCTCCATCTCCTTGATCTCGAGCCAACAACTTCTCCAACTGTCCCTTAGCATCTTTTAACAATGTAGATGTGATTAACACACATTTAATGCATTACATCCTAACACATGCTGTCCAAAGCTAAATGTAACAACATTTAACAACATAATAACTAAGATGATATTAATCCTAATGATTAACTCATCACACTCCACCAAGACCTTCTAAGGTCCAAATCAAACATACAAACATATTAACACCCTGATTTGGCCAAAATCAGGTACAAGCCAAAATTGAGCAAACCAAATTGGCGTTTAGCCTAGGTGCTCCTGCACCATGGAAGAGGAAGGGGGATTGATTAACTGTAGTGGCTTCATTAACCCCTCCAAGCACTTCTTGAGATTCTCATTTTCTCTCTTTAGCTCCTGCTTAGTTTTTATTTCCCTTTTCAACCTATCCACAATGACTGTGCTGGACCCTTCATAATCTTTAATGTCTTGATCAACTGATGTAGGCCCAAGATTAAAAGTTTGTGATTATAATCATTTCCAGCCACATCATCTATGTTTTTTCCTAGAATAGGGGTAGCAACATTAACAAATTTTTTATGTGCCTCATCTCTTTCAATTCTTGAGATCACTCTAGCCTTCTTCTTACCTTTATCTTTTCCAACTTTGGCCAGTAGTGCATCCCAATTTGGTGGACTATCTTCCACAAACACCTATTTTCTTTTTATTTCCTTGTCAAGCCATTTAGGGACAGCAGGTTCCAATTGTGCCTCAACCTGTTTCTGTTCATCTTGTTGACCTCTAGGTACCTCCTCATTCAAATTATGTTCATCAAGAGCCTCATCTGCCTTACTTTCTTCTTCGATGTGCTCTTTCTCATGCTTAGGTGATAGGATCATTTCTGCCTCTACTTCCCTTGGAGGAGATTCAACCGCCTCAGTTCTAATAGGAGAATCTCTATGTGCAACCACTGGGGATTACATTATCTTTTCAATCTCTACCTCTATACTGTGGAGGTCACCTACATGGAATTCTTCACCTTCAGTATCCGGATGATCTTCAATATTTTCTTCCTCACCTGGCTCACCTTGAACTTCATGGGCGGGAGGCACATCATCAGGTCGCTCCTCATGAGAAACCACCGGTGGTAAGTCAGCCTCAGGCACACTATCCTCAGGAGAAGGAGCCCTAGACTTCCTTGCATACATTTTGGCCTTCTCCTTTGAGCTTTCAACATCCATTACCGGTGGGGAAACTTCTCCCACAACCCTGGAGCTAGCCTTCTCTGACAATTTTACATTTCTTTTCCTCTTTGGCATAGGAGCATCGACCTCAGGGCTTTGCTCGGACTTCTTAGTCCTCGTCCTCTTCTTGGCGTTTGGCTTCCTCTGTTTCACTATTTCTTGGGTCTCTTCTTTTTGAACATCTTTAGATTTATCTTTGATAGGTGAATCTAGCTTGCCCTTGCCCTTCAGATCCTACTCAGTGGACTCCTCAGACGTAGAATGGGGATCCAAATCTTCCATCAGGTCATAGGTGCATTGTATTCCTTTATTTTCCAACTCCCACAAAGTGTGTTTGAGCCACATCTTAGTAAACTTGAGAACTAGGTCCATCAATTGCTTCAATTTTGTTTGCTCCTCCTCCAGCCAATCTACATCACCAATTGGTTTGTCCTTTATGGCCTCGTAGGCATGGTCTTGGATCAATTTTTTATCATCTTCCAATTGGTCCAAAACTGCCCTCACATTGTATAATCGAATTGACTCAATAGGGAGCCGAGAGAATCTCTTCTTCCTTACCTCAAATTCATCACTGTAGCTGGCCCAGTAGTCCTCCAAATTCACCTTATGGCTATATTCTCTGCTGGCCCTCTTTTGAGCCTCTCCTGTGATATCAAACCTAGATCTCTTGGAATGGAGAGACGAACCAAGAGCACTCAATTCTTCTTTTGAAGCTTGGGCAGAGCCAATGGAAGGACATACCTCACTAGTGCCAATCCTTAGGGGAAAATTCCCACCAAATCCTGTCTTGTGCTTGACTTTCTTGACAATAGCATCGAAGTCACAAATTTTCCTAGTGACTTCCAACAATATAGTGTGGTCAGTGGGATACCTTGGAAGTCTTTATGGGGCCTTCTGGTAGCCATCAATCCGGATGTAGGAGAAGGTTGGGAACTGAATGAACCAGGCTCCATACCTCTTGATGAGCTCCTTGGCTAGATCTGAAATCTTGACATGCTTTGCCTCTTGGAGCATTCTAGTGATATGCATGGTGAATGCATCATTTTCCCTTCTATCATTAGAGCCCCCTAAATATAACTGAGGGAAAAATTCATAGATGATGTCTTTTCCAAAAATTCCCTTTGTATCCAATCCTCTATAGGGATGGAACCTTGCAAGCACATAAACCAAGTATGAGGTCATTGTGAAGGTCTTTGTCTACAACACATTGGACAATTGCTTATGAATCACCTGACTGATGACTCCTGCCCAATGGTAGTTAACCTTTTCTTGTTCCATCCTTACAATGGCATGGCACATCCAATTCTCAAATGTACCAGCACTCTTCAATCTGACCACCCTGCTGAGAAATGTGATGGCATCATAGTATTCCTTCTTGAATTTTGCTCTGTATAGCTGCTTCGGTAGCTTGGAATAGTGTGACTTGGGTTTCTCCAACCAAGAATTGATTAGCTACTGAGACTTCACGGTTTGGTCATCATAGAACTCCTGGGCTATCTCAATGGTGAATCCCACCACATGAGACCGTTCTGGCATATCAAAAGTCTGGGAAATAGAGACCGGGTTAAGATTTGCAATAACTCTCCCCTGAGGACCAATTATCCTCTGTGTGTCCTGATCATAATGCCTTGTGCATTCAAGGACCAGCTCATAGCACTGCACTGTTGAGGGGAAACCAGCCACATGGGACAGGCCTGATTCTTTCATTCTTCTAGTCACCAAAGGAGGATCCTCATCTGCCATCCTTGCTTTAAATTCTTCATAGTCCTAGAGGCCAACATTTGTATCAATGACTTCTGACCAAACAGAAGTGATTTTACTTTTCGGGACCTTACTCTTAATATCCAGCTTGATTCTCTCTGCATCATACAACGAGGACCCAACTACCCCTTTGCTTGATTTAGCCTATATTCAACATGAAAACGTAATAAAAATCATAGGAAAGCAAGGTTAAATTATCAAAACACCTTTGGAATGCATCTCATATAATCAAGGTGCCATTAGAATTCATATGGAATGACCACAGCAAATTTCAGGTTTCAAGGCCACCCACAGAACCTAAGCCAGAGAGGAATTTTGAAAAATTCTAGTCCGCTTGGATTCCAATGGAGTAACCAAGAAACACCTACTTAATCCCTAGATTTGATCATTTTTCATCAGTAAACCACATGGGAGATCCAAATGTGACATGAAATAATCAGAAAATGCATTGAAAATCACCATGTCATGCTATTCAATATTCCTTCGCATTTCATCAAGTTTTAGGAAAATCCATGAGGGACAGATTTCCGCGAAGAGAAAGCCAAATAAGATCTTCGGGAAATCAAGGGAACACTAGATTTTAGAGAAATCCGGTCTTGACAGACATCCGCGGGTGGCACAAAGTTTTGAACCAAAGGAGAATCTAGAGTGAGGACTTTGGCATAAGTTGGGATTTCACAGAGAAGTCTCGGCGAAGGGGCGTGGTTACGCCGAAAGGCGCTATCAGAAAGGATCTCGCCAAGACATGGTGGTTTTGGTGTGATGTCCTGGAAAAAAAGGGACATTGAAAACAAATCAGAATGAGCCCAAGATGGTTAGGGTAAGGTATGGCCGAAAGTTACATGTCTCATCGACCGAGGGACCCAAGCAAACACCTCGGTATAACTTCAAGCTTTCGGTGGGAGGTCCCAGCGAGATGGAAATGTTCTGCCAACTAGGGCTAGGATTACATTCGGCAAGAGGTATCAACGACAAGGTCCGGGCTCGCAAAAATAGAAGGCCTCGCTACAACATCTCGACGAATGCTAGGAGTCTCGCTGAAGCAAAGGACTCGATGAAAGTGGGGAGCTCGCTATAAAGTCCCAGCGAACGCGTCATGTCACAGCGAATCCTAAAGGGATCGGCAATAGTAGGGATTTCACAGTAAGGTCTCAGCGAAAGGTGGATGCTACAGCAACAGAAAAGAGCATGACTTGGTGAAAGGTCTCACCGAAGGACAGAGGTCCTAGCGAAACAAAATGACTATCGGTAGAGCTGCCAGATCCCGTCATGACATCTTGGTGACCTAGGGTCTGTCTTGCCAAAGGTGATCATGAACAATCAGGTCAATGAGATATCTCCCCACGGGGTGAGGTCTTGGCGAAAGTAAAGGTTTTTCTTACTAAGGTTACAAGATCTCATCGGTATGAAAGCGATAGTGTCATGGCGACAAGACACGAACTTAAGAGGAATTCTCGACAAAGCATAGGGCGATCGGCATATGGTCTTGTTGAAGATAAAAGGTCACAGCGAAGAGACCTCGGAAGGGATGGACCATCCCAGACTATGACACTAAGGTATGATTTCACCCAGACACTGAACCCACTAAGGATTTCGAAAAGTTTGAAATAGGGCAAGCTAGGGATGGGCCCTTCATGAATTTTCTCTGTGCTCTAGGTCAATTTTAAAACAAGATAACTAGACACAGCCCTGTCCTAGGTTTCATACCTCACCATCCGCCATTAGCACACAACCAAGCTCAGAATTTACTTACCTCTACTGGTGAGTCACCACTAGGGTTTACTAATTACTCCTAGGCAAAATGCATCAAAATGCAAATGGATATATGAACTCAAAACTCGCCTGGGAGATGACAAAGGGTGCAATACCGAACAATCCTAGCATAAAATAAGCAACTACGCCAAAATTTAAATCCCACAAGATTCACAACACCAACATGCCATTCATAATTCAATCAATCCAAAGCAGAGCAATTAGGCACATACCATTACAGAGTGGGAATTGATCCCAGCAGTAGCAAGAGCCCCCAACCGACACCAGCAAGAACGCACAAGAAACCAACACCAAATTAATCAAATCAAAGCCAAATGCCCCAAAACGAAATCCAACAATTGCAGAGAAGCACTCCTTAGCTCAAATGATGGCAAACCACGGACATAATGGCACAAAAGATCTTAGAAATCAAGCAGAATCTAGCCTTCAAAGCACGTATGAAGCCATTAATGCCACAGACAAGACAACCAAAGAAGGGAATTCGGGAAACCGATGGTAGGGAAAAAAATGAGAAAATCTGGATCATGCGAAAATCCACAAAGACCCAAAATTCCTGAGTCACAGCGACAAAACCAGAGTCCAAGCAGGATCCAAGGAAATCTGGCTAGGGTGGAAAATCCTGAATTAGGGCAAAAGTCTGAAATCATCTAGAACTTAAGATTTTCAAAGAATAACGTGGGGAGACACTTAGGCATTCAAAATAGACGTTGAAGCACATGCCCAAATAAGACAAAAAACACAAAAGAAAAGGGCCAGAACACCAAAACCAAAGCAAAAGAGGACCCCTGCTTCCAGTGGGGCGTGTGTGCAAAAAACTACACAACACTCCCTTGGTCTTGTTCTTCTAGGATATTTTTAGATGAGTCTCTTAAAATTGTCATAAAGTGTTAGAACTTACCATAGTTGACCACCCAAATTAGGTACCTCATTTTGGTCCTCATTATTATTTCAAATATGATCTACAAGATTCAACATATATTGTCATAATTGTAGTTAAAATTATAATGTAATTCCCCTCTTACATGCTCTTATGCAAGATGGAATTTTTAATAAGTGTCTCTCATCTTACAATACCATAAGATAATATTACACATCATGATTATAGTATATCATCTTACAACTTCTTACACACAATATAAAATATTTGACACAAGGAAAAGGTTTCCACATGAAAGTGATACACTCATTTATCATGTGAGGATAAAATAATGTTGAATACACACAAGAAAACTAAGAGGGGGGCTGAATCAATTGTACATTAAAACATCCAAAACCCTCATAAACATTCAGATATGCATTAATTTAGTTAACCCTTAAACTATTGGAATGATTTAGCATGATAGCAAATAATAGGAAATTGAAACACATCAACACCATGCATAGTAGAACACAATATTTACGTGGAAAACCCAAGAAGGGAAAAACCAAAATGAGGATTATCTCACAATATAAATTAATTGCAACACCAAATACAAGTGGATCATTGAAAAAGGGCTCATTATCAAAGGCTCATTGCCAAATTACAAAAAAGAAGAAAGAAGAATGTTACAACGAGAAATCCATCTCAATGCAATATGAAAGATCCACCAAAACATCACCAACACATTCAAAATCTCTCTGAAGATTGTAGACACCTTCTACTCACTACTTCTAGTAGTCTAGCTCATTAATCTCACATTTCAATTCACAAATTTACACTTCACAACTCTGCAATTCACATCAAATACAACACAACATAATTCTCCATTATCACAACACTTATTTATACCATATTCAACCTTGAAAACTTTCTCCAAGGTTGGCTATGTACCTCAATTGTGCAAATTAAAATTAGGTCAACACTAAACATTCCTATGGGGGAAAGGAATGAAAGCGGACCACACCACTTCTTAACTCAAACCAAATTAGACATATAAACCATGCCACACTTTCACAATTACTAAAGATAATTATTAACATTTAAGTACATGCTTCCTCAAATCCAAAGATGACTCACAGACTACACACAACACTTGAATACAATCTAGAATATTTCAAAAACACCTTGAAATCCAAAAAATTCCTTTGGAACAACTTTCACTTGAAGAATGTACACACCCAATACACTTAGACAAGGTTCCATCCATGCTCTATAACTCAAGAAACCAACCTTCAATGTACCAAACCACAAATAACTTTGACTGTAGGTATATATAAGATCATTATCAACACAATTTCAAAACTACAAGAATAGAAACCAAACTACAGAGAAATATGGAGAAAGATCATTTCTCTTAGACACCACTTAAATGCAGTTCACACATTGGTGAGAACAACTCTCTCCGAACAATGATCCAAAACAATAAATTATGGATATAGAAATTTTGAACACCTTTGACCAACATATCTGAACCACACAATCATATCTTCACTACAAAAGAAATGCAGACCAAAACTAGAACACCACATTGTATATCAAAACACCTCTACAACACAATATTTCCTCTTTTATTTAAATCTTCTCAAAAGCACTTGGAAACCAAGCACTAGAGACATATACTCATCATCTTCAACACTTCCTCATCACCACTAAACCAACAACATCCACTAACAAAATATTATCAAAGCAACACTAGAGGTTGACACCATCAGTACTTACTAATGACAACATAATGAAAATAATCAAAGCATCAACACAACTTTTTAACCATCACCACTCATTAATGAAAACATAAACATAAGACTCCAACAATATCCTCCAAGCTTGTTGACATCAATGACAACACCAAATACTCATATTTGCAACAATATCCCCCTTTATCTTGGTGGCAACACATGATGTAAAAAACCATCAACAACAACAAATAGCTTTGATGACCAACATACTGCTCCATATCAATTCTTTCTCTTTCTTTTTCACATTACTCTCCCCCCCTTGATAACTGAATGATTTTCACATTATTTTTCTCTCCCCCTTTGAAATCAATGGAAAAGGACAACACATATGTATATCTTTCTCCCTTTGACATCAAGCATACACACTTTCTCTCTTTACTACTCTGCATACTCCCCCTTAGGAGCACACAAAAATTAATACCAACTAGCAACCACTACACATATCCTTTGACACAGTTGACAAAGGACAAAACCAATCTACACCAACACTAACTTCCCCTTATTGCAACAGTAAATAAGGCACTACCTACTACCCCTAAGAGGTATCCTCCAACATCAATCCAGAACAAAGAATGAATCTTGGAATCCACTAGATTGATGCATATCCTTATGTATTGTTGAGATGATGGATTGCACAGCCCCTGAAGCTCGGGAATCTTCAATGCAGGACTTTAGCCATGAAAGATAATCAACCACAAAGAGAAGTGTTGCAACAATGGAATGCTGATTAAAGATTCTATTGATAATATGATTGATATGATATTGATATGATGTATGACAAATGAACAAGATGCCTGATTATATAGGCAAGAGGTAAAACCTAATATGGATGAGATGTTGCCAAGTGTTAAAATCTAACAACATGTGACAACATGTGAACCCTATGTTGATGATCATTAAATGATGAGATAAGTTCTAGAAGGAATCTTATCCCACAAACTAGGAAATGAAATATTATCCCATTTATTAAATGATTGCAACCTAGGACTAAATGATTAAATGCAAGACCTAAGTTAACTTATGCTAGTGTAATAATTAATTAATTAATTACACCAACATGTATCTAGTTCAAATAAGAAGGGATGATAACCTCAAATTCTCCCAAAGATACTCAAAAGTATCCCTAGGAAGAGCCTTAGTGAATATATCAATAACCTAATCCTTTTTAGGCACATACTCAAGCTTCAATTCATTCTTTGTAACCTTCTCTCTTAAAAAATGATACCAGATTGAGATATGTTTTGTCCTTGAGTGCATCACCAGATTCTTTGAAATGCTAATAGTGCTTGTATTGTTGCAAAAGATAAAAATTGTTTCATCATATATAAGTTTGATACTTCAAGGTTTTCCTCATCTATAACACTTGTGTGTAGCAAGATTTTGTTACAATATATTCTACTTCTACAATAGATAAAGCTATTTAATCTTGCTTCTTGCTCAACCAAGACACCAATCTACATCCAAGAAAGAATGCACTACCACTTGTACTTTTCATGTCATCAACACACCCTACCCAATCTACATCTATATAATAACTTAGAGAAAATTACTATCCTTCGGATACCACAAGCCATGATCCAGAGTGCCCTTCAAGTATTTGAATATCCTCTTCACTACTGCAACATGTGACTCATTAGGATCTTCTTGAAATCTAGCCACAAGACAAATTGCATGCACGATAACCAATCTAGTAGTATTTAGATATAGTATTCCTCCAACCATTAATCTATGTTTGCTCTGATCAACCTTAGGAGATCCATCATTCTTACTTAGCTTGCAACTAGTAACCCTAAAATTACATACCAATTTAGAATATTCCATTCCAAGCTTCTTCAACATTTCCTTGACATAGTTTTATTGTAAAATGAATATACCTTTCTATTTCTGATTAATTTACAACCCAACGAAGAAATTCATCTCCCCAAACATAGACATCTCAAAAAAAAATCGCATCTCTTCTATAAATCTCTAACACATAGCTTTATTTCCTCCAAATATTATATCATCAACATACACAACCACAATCAAAATTTGATCTTTTTTAACTTTGAAATAAATATTACTATCTTTGGTACCTTTATTGAATCCTTGTTATATCAAGTACCTATCCAAACTTGCACACCAAGTTCTAGGAGCTTGCTTCAATAGATATAATTCCTTTTTCAATCTACATACCATATTTGGTTTGTATATTAACTGAAATCCTTTTGATTGTTCAATGTATACCTCTTCTTCCAATTCTCCATTCAAGAAAGTGGACTTCACATCCATCTAATATACTTTGAAATCTTTATGTGTTGTAAAATTCAAAAAAATCCTGATAGCTTCCATTCTTTCCATCAAAGAAAAATTCTCCTCAAACTCTATTCCTTCTACTTGTGAGTAGCCTTGACACACAAGCCTTGCCTTGTTTCTTATCACTTCTTCATTCTCATTTAGTTTTTTTTTTAATACCCACTTAGTTCCAATCACATTATTGTTTGTTGGTCTTGGGACAAGTTCCCAAGTCTGATTCTTCTCAGTCTACATTAGTTCTTCTTCCATAGCCTCAATCGAATACTCATTCTTTCATGCTTCAATCACTATTTAAGGTTCAACTTTAGAAAGTAAACATAGATTTACCTGTTCTTCAACCATAACAACTTTTCTTCTTTTCAACACACCCTTGATTTTTTCACCAATGATCTGATCATTAGAATGATTCTCTTGTGCATACTTAGGAGTCTTAGGGATCCTTTTCAGAGCTTCTTTCTCTTCAATCTAAACTTCTTTTTCCTTATCTTCATCTCTATCATTTTCTCTACAAGAGGACTCATCTTATTCATATTCATCTATTACCACAAAATTATTTTGTAAGTCTTTATCCACTTTGACATTTACACTTTCAATAATCTTCTTTAGTCTCTTGTTGTAGCACTAGTAAGATTTTCTTCTTGTAGATTATCCAAGGAAGATACCTTCATTAGATATTGTATCAAAATTTCCTAAGTTTTCTTCATCTCTTCTGATATAACACTTTCTTCCAAACAATCTAAAGTATTTGACAATATGAATCCTTCCATACCACATCTCATAGGGAGTATTTGCATTGTTTTCTCTTGATTTAACTCTACAAAGAATGTAGACAACAATATGAATTGCTTCTCTCCAATAGACTTTTGGTAGGTTTTCCTCTTCATCATTGTTCTTGCAACTTCTTGAACAATCCTATTCTTTCTTTCAACCACTCTATTTTTTTGAGGAGTCCTAGAGGCAGATAAAAACCCCAAACACTTGATTTTAATATCCATTTCATTCTCAACTATAAATTTGAATGGTTCAAACTTATATAAAGCTTTTGATTTATCTTTGAGAAAACTAACCCGTGTCACTCTAAAATAATCATCAATCAATAGCATGAAATACTTGTCACCTTAAAGAATTCTTACTCTAGTAGGACCATAAAGGTTATTATTCACCAAATCCAACAATTCAGTAGTAGATTATTCTTTGACTTTGAAACTTCTTTATTTCTTCCCAATTCGACATTCCTTGTAGACAACATTAATGGGCTTTGTAATCCTTGGTAGATCTCTCACTTCTTGAATTGAACTAATCCTCACTAGGAAATCAAAATTAATATGGCACATCCTTCTATGCCATATCCAACTTTCATTAATATAAGTCATAAATCAATGACCATCAACACCTTTGAGTTGATAAACATTTCATCTATTCTTCTTCCAACAACAACCATAGTTTTAGATTTTTTTTGATATCACATCCATCATCCTTAAACATAAGATCATATCCTTTGCTACACATTTTTCCAACACTCAAAAGGTTATGTCTCAAACCCTTAACATAAAGAACATCATCTATATTATGCTTACCATCAAAACTGATAGAACCTTTTCCACATATCTTAGCAGATGTATCATTACCAAACTTAACTAGAATTCCTTCATATTTCTCAAGTTTAACAAACTTAATTTTGTCACTGATCATATTATTTGAACATTCACTATCAATAATCCAATAGTTCTCCTTTCTAGCATGAAGAGCAGTCACCATAGTATTGTGACCTATTTATGAAGAACTTTCCTTCACACATCTCTCAAATTTAGTAGAATTAGTTTCATCTTTAATATCCATGAACAAGAATTCACTATCTTCATCATCCCCATAGTCAGATTGATCATCGGATAGACTGGCATCTTTTCTAACATAATAACTTTTCTTGATTGCTTTACCTTTGTTTTATTTGTTCTTGTCATTAAAAGCTCTATTTGGACATCTTGAAGCATAATGACCTATCTCACCACAACTAAAACATTTGAAAGACAAATTATCTTTTTATTTACTAGTACCCTTTTTCATTTTCCTAACAAATTTTTCTTCTACATCATCAATATCCTCTTGATCTGATTCCTTGGTCTTTTCTAATTTTCCATCCTTAAAAGCAGTCTCAACTTTTACATTACTTGTACCAAAATATCTCATTTAAAAAAAAAAAAAAACACCATACAACTAATCTCTAGAGTATTTTCTTAAATCTTGAACTTACTCAATAACATAAACTTTATGCCTATTAGATTTAGAAAGAGTTCTCAGTACCTTCTTTACCACTTCTTCTTCTTCAAGATTTCCTCCAACTCCTCTAATGGAATTGATAGTTTTGTCCACCTTCTACATGTATCTTGTAATTTTTTCATCTTCATACATTCGTAGGTTCTCAAATGTGATCTTTAGATTCTACATCTTAGATTTCTTGACGTTATCATCTCCTTCATAAATACTTTCCAACTTTGTCTAGATCTCTCTAGTAGATTTGAAACTCGTAACTTTCACAAGTTCAGTATTATAAATGCCACTTAAAAGAGAATACCTTTATTTATCATTATTCTCATAGGCCTTGATCTCATCATCAATCTTCAAACCACCAGCAGGCATAGTATGTAGTCTCAACTAACTTTCAAACTTACAAATCCAAGAAATATCAAGAAACCTTCCATCCTTGTCTTCTAGAAACAATAGTCTAATCCATCAAACAAAGGAGCATCCCTCTTGTGCACCATCCCAAATCTACCTCAACCAGTTAAGCTTTCCTCCAAGGAACCTTTCTCTAATACCAATTATTGAATTCACACAAGACAAGTGAGAGGGGGGTGAATTATTTGTACATTAAAGCATCCAAAACCTTCATAAACATTCAAATCCACATTAACTTAGTTAACCCTTAAATTGTTAGAATAATTCAACATGATAGTAAATAACATAAAACTAAAACACATCAACACCATGCACAATAGAACATCAAATTTATGTGGAAAACCAAAAAAAGGAAAAACCATGGTGAGGATTAGCTCACAATATAAAGTAATTGCAACACCAAAATATAAAGGGCTCACTACTCAAAAGAAAGAAGGGCTCATTTCCCAAAAGAAAGAAGGGCTCATTGTCAACGACTCACTGCCAAATTATAGAAAAAAAAAAAGAAAGAAGAATGTTACATTGAGAAATCAATCTCAATGCAATAGGAAAGATCCACATAGCATTGCCAACACATTTGTATTCTCTCTAAAGATTGTAGACACATTCTACTCATTGCTTCCAATAATCTAACTCATTTAGCTCACACTAAACTTCAAGAATTCGCACTTCACAACTCTACAATTTACATCACACATGACACAACATAATTCTCCATCAAAACAATACTTATCCATACCATCTTCAACCTTGAAAAATTTCTCCAAGGTCGGTTATGCACATCAACAATGTAAATTCAAATTAGGTTAACACTAAGCATTCCCCCAGTGGAAAGGAATGAAAGTGGACCACATCACTTCTTAAATCAAACCTAAATCAAACATATATGCCACCCCACGCTTCCACAATTCCTGAAGAAAATCCTTAATTAGTGTAAACACCTGAGGTTGGTTGAACCTGTGTAAACACCATTAACATTTAAGTGCATGCTTCCTTAAATCCAAATATGAATCATGGACCACACACAACACTTGAATACAATCTAGAAGATTCCAAAAACACCCTGAAATCTAACAAATTCCTTTGCAACAAATTTCACTTGAAGAATGTACACACCCCACACACTCAAACAACCTTCCATACTCTATAGCTCAAGAAACCAACTTTCAAATCACCAAACAATGAGAAAATTTGACTGTAGGTAGATATGATCATTATCAAAACACTTCTATAATTTTAATAATAGAAACCAAACTACAAATAAATGTGGAGAAAAATCATTTCTCTTAGACACCAATGAAACATAGTTCACACATTGGTGAACATAACTCTCTCTTCATGATGATCCAAACCAAGAAATTCTAGATATAAAACTTTTGAACACCTCTAACCAACATATTTGAACTACACAAGAAGATATTCAACACAAAAGAAATGCAAACCAAAACCAAAACACCACACTATATATCAAAACACCTATGTAACACATTGTTTCCTCTTTTATTCAACTTTTCTCAAAATCACTTGGAAACCAAGAACTAGAGACATATACTCATCATCTTCAACACTTCCTCATCACCACTAAACCAACAAAATCCACCAATAGAATATTATCAAATAAACACTAGAGGTTGACATTAATAGCACTTAATAATGACATTATAATGAAACTAATCAAAGCAACAACACAAATTTTCAACCATGAGCAGTCATTAATGACAACACAAAAATAAGCCTACAACAATCTCCTCCAAGTTTTTTAGCATTAATGACAACACCAACTACTCATACTTGAAAAAAATAATAGATAAATAAAAATATAATTAATAACTATTAGCATTAGGATGCAAGGTTGAGATACCTTTCTCAACATTCTCCTAGATCTCAATAACTTGTAGAGAAAAGGGAAATCCATCTTTGAAATCTAACCATTGGACATTACGTGGCCCATAGACTCACTATTCATCCTAAACTTGTCTCTACTCACTAGCTTCATGAATGTATCAACAAAATTATGAAAAATATCAACCTTTTCTAGTATCACCCTCCCATCATCTAATATTCCATAGAAAAATGCTAGTACAAATATGTGTTCTAACCTTGGATGGAAGGTCAATCTCTTTTCCAAATAAATGACACCCTAACTATTACAAATAATCCTAATAGCTCTTCAATTCAACCCCACATTTTAATATGATATCCTATACTAGGTGAAAATTTTATAAGAATTAGTTCTTTCCATGTAACCAATAAATTTTAGTGATAAATAAACCACAACCATCTACTTACTCATCCAATTGATAGCACCACCAAATAAACTATAATAACATATCTACTAGTGGATATTTTATTTTTAATATATCGTGCCTAATCTAAATCCACGAATCTGTAAATAACCAAAAATTGATAGTCATCTATAGAATCACCATGATGAAAAAATAGAGTACTTAGAATTACCTCCCAAATAATTGAGTACCATTTTATAAATCTTAATGATATCATGTAACACCCCTCCATTTTTCTCTTTTGATCGAACAATATTTCTCTATGTATGTTTATTTTGTTATCACTTTGTTTGTGGAACTTGGTTACTTTTGACCGTTAATTGTTAAACGATGTAAACATTATGTTTTGATGTGATGGCACTTTAATCAGATGTTATTATTGTTTCATATTATGGATTAAATTAGCATGTATGTGAATTATTGATGTTTATGCTTTGATTATATCAGTGATGATTAGGTGCGTTAGTTAGCGATATTGTATTGGTGAAGGGGATGGGATCACATCACTCGCATGCGAGTGCCCTGTGATTCTGCGATTTCCTCTTCACGGTGTGTTTTAGTATATATATATATATGCATGTTTCGACACTCGTATTGTGTGCAGGATGCAGGTACAAAACATTGAATCCACCTGGTTCCACAGGTCTGAGCGTGTCCCTTGTCCAACAAAAAATGATTGGGAGATAGTAGCTAGGTTTTCTGTGTAGTGACATCACCCTATCCATAGTGTGTCGTCAGGTTGTTAGTTGGGATAAGTTATTTTGTGGTCTCTTCTCCCCTTGCCCTTGTATTTAAATTTGCAATTTAAATCGGTGCTTGTTTTATTTAACTGCATTGTCAAAATAAATAAACGAGTGACTATTAATTAATTAGTTAATTTAATTCAATCAATAAAATAATCTAATCATGGATTAGATTTATATATTGATAAATTAAATTAAAATGATTGTGCTAGCATTAGTAAATATTGAGATCAAATCAAAAAATAGAATTTTGCATTGCATTCCTTTTTGAAATAAAATTAAAAAAAAGATTTTAAATGTAAATTGGTAAATTCAGTTTTGTGGAAGAAAGAAAATTTAATTAGCATTTGGGTTGCAAATAGATCTTTGTTTCAAATTAACATTATGCAAATTACAATGGGAAATAGAAATTGTTTTATTAATTGGCAAAAAGAAAATATCTCCATTTTGGCAATAAATTTAGTGGGTGAGTCATTTTTAGGGGTTTGACAAAATTTTAGGGAAGACTTTGATAAGGAAATTAGGATTTTCTTTTTTCTTTTAATTTGAAAATGGTGGAGGATTGAAATTGGAGAGAAAGTTTGGATTGGATAGAGGAAAATTGTTGAAGGAAGGATTGCAATTGAAGAAAAGCTGAATTGAACTAAAGGGAAAAATCTCCATTGAAAGACTTCAAGCTTTGGAGAAAACACAAGGTTCATTGTTTAAATCTTGTGCAATTTTATTTTGAAAATAATTTAGAAGTTGTTCAAGATTGTTTAAAAGATTCAAAATTGTGGATTGAAAGGAAAACCCATCAGGATTTTGTATTCAAAACTTGAAACAAAACACAAAAAAATTCTTGTCAATGAAATTTAGAAAACAAAATGAACCTCTATTTTTATCAATGATCTGTTGTTTGAAATTTTTTTTCAATTTAACTGTAAATTTGAGCAATTCATATATATATATATATATATAATATAGGCTATATATATATTTATGTTTATGAAATAAAAGTATTTAAAAAAAAAAAACCCTGTGTTTTGGTTTTTCGTGTCTGGGTTTTTACCATAAACACAGTTATTGTTTTGAGGATGAATTTAGTTTATAATAATAAAAAAAAAATAGTAGAGTTTTGGGCGGGGGTTTGGTCCCCATGGTCGCCCCCAGTGCTGGGGAGCGCTGCCCTCACAGGCCGTAGCCCCCAGTATTGGAGGTCGCGTCCATGTGCGAACAGGGCCGCATCCCCTATGTATACAGGGCTCGGCTGAGGGTTTGGGTGTGATTTTGTTTTAATATATAATATATAACATATATTATATTATATTTGTTATTTTATTTTATTTATTTTTAATTTTTTTTAATATATTTATAATATATATTATATATATAATATTAAATATTATATATATGATATATATACATTAGATATATTAAATAATAAAAATATTTAAAATAAGGAAAATTAGATTATTATTTTATTTTATTTTTTTGTTTTATATAGATATATATATTTAATATATATATATGTAGTTATATATACATTAAGGGTATATAACTATATATGTATGTTAATATATACATGTATTTAATATGAGTAACTTGGAGTTATTGCAAGACTGAATGTAAAAGAAATGGTTTAGAATAAAATGTTTGTTTCTTTTAAGAGATTGTATTTAATCAGCTTGTTTGATGGAGCAACTGAAAATGAAATGCTTAGTTTGGAATCCTATAATGTTCAACAATGTGATTTGATTTCTCTTTCGTGTAAGGAAAAAAAAAGAATATGACTTAATTATTTAGTTACATGCACCATGTTGATGAGTGAATTGGATTTACGAAATCCTAATATTAGTTCTTTTTCAAAAATTGCCTGTAATACTCCCCTAGTGTTGTTATGGTATTCTCAATGTTGGGCTATTAAATCGTTTGTATACGTAAGTCTTCCATTGTGGTCATCATATTAAGAGTAAGGGTTGTCGGTATGTCAGCAAACCTTGTGATTGTTTTGGGGGTAGTGCACATGGTTGTAGTTGGGTTATCACCTGGTTATCATGAACAGGATATGTGATATGTTTTGGTTACCTGTGTACTATGAACGGGTTGTGTGACCTTATGTGTTAAGGTTGGAATTGGTTATCAGTTTGTGCATGTTGTCTACCCTTAGGTTGGGGGTTTTGAATCCCAGTGTTGTCAGTAGGAGAGTGGCTCTTTGTGGGGGTCCGACACCCAAAGTGGTGCCAGGGTAACTCACTTAGAGTTTAATCAAGTGATAATCTAAAAGAATTAATGGGGAGCTTCACACTAATAAAGTTAATGAATGCCTCTCTCATGAAGTATGCATTATTAAGGCTCGAGATGAGATGAGACGCATAGTTTGCATGAGCGTCCGGCGGCCGGTAGAGGCAAGCCAGGGTAACCCATGATGGGGGTCCGGTAGCCTAGGAATGTTGAGCTAGGGTAACTCATGGCAATTTATGTATGACACTCTCCCTATGTCAACAGTTAGTCAGTTATTATGTGTTGTACAATGGTGTACTTGTCCTATGTAACCTGGAAGTAATGTATTGTCTTGTGAGTTTTCGTACTGTGTTAAGTGATGTTGTTTGGTATTTGAGTCAGTTCAGTTATGTTTAGTCTTTGTCTAGAGGTAGTTGGTCTTGACAAAAAATCCTTGTTACTATCTCCTAGCACGGGGGGTGAGCCTTTGGGTTTCACTTTGTTGGGTGGAACGTGCACCTTAAACCATTGGCTTTGATCGTGGTCATGTGGACGAGACTTTCATGTTGGGGAGCTCTTTCATTCCTATTACTCTTCTAGTTCTTTCATTCCAGTTTTTCTTGTATTTCATTACCCCTCATTTGTATCGAGGTGGAAATTGTAATATATTAACATGCTTATTTGATTTACCTCATTCAGGGAATGAGTGTTGTAATTATATTGTAAACAATCATTATTGGATATCATGTTGTATCTATTAGTCTTTGATGTAATTATCCTGTATGGAATGTATGTACTTTAATTCCTTAATTGAATGATGTTATGTTTTCATTCCTTGGTTGTTTAATTCTGGTTTAAGTAATCTTTGTCTCGTAGCCTTAGGGGATGTTGGCAATGTGTAGCGAACTTGTACATTATTGCACCTTATTAAAAAAAAAATTGTTGTGTTTGGTTAGTGTATTGCAACTTCCCCTAGGGTTGCGTGATAGGGCATTACACATGGTATCAGAGCCGAGGTTTAAACGCTAGGTACTCTGGGATTATGGTGGACCCATTATGCTTGTAGTGTGTAGGTTTTGGGTGGTGTGTCTTGCTTAGTACCTTATTGTGTCTGTGTAGGATTATGCCTCCCAGACATGGAAGAGGTGGGGGTCGTAGACGTGGCCATTTAGGCGGTCACGTTGGGGAACAACAAGACCCACCGCCACATGTTCCACTTGTTTCTGACCATGAGGAGCAACAGGCTTCTCAGAATATTCAGGGAGATGGCAATCAGAATCCAGATCCACCCAAGATCGAGGATGCTCAGTTGCGTCAGTTGTTAGAGGAGACCCTTGCCCGCCTTGGGCCTAGGCTAGAGGTAGAGCCAGTGGTGGTTAGAGAGAGAGGTACCAGTTCAGTCTAATTCAGAGGTAGCAGCCCATATGAGGGACTTTCTTAGAGCACGACCACCCATTTTTGATGGATCAGGCAGTGGTTTGGAGGCAGAGACATGGCTCATTGACTTGACTAGGTGTCTTGCTATGCACCCATACGGTAGCAACACTCGAGCTAGGTGCGCTATCATGCACTTGAGGGGATTTTCCTCCACTTGGTGGAGATTAGAGGAGTAGAAGCTCCATCTGGACATTGGTATAGTTTCTTGGGAGTTGTTCCAAGAGAGGTTTTGGGCAAGATTTCTTTCCAAGCATTGGAGGCAGCGTCGAGGAGACAAGTTCCATGCCTTGCGGCAGATGGATATGTCAGTAGAGCATTATGAGCGTCATTTTTACAAGCTCAAGCACTATGTCGGTATAGGCGATGATGAGGGTATGCTTGTGCAGCATTTTGTTAGGGGCTTGAATGCCTAGATTAGTGGTGGAGTTCGGATATTTGAGCCGAAGACCATGGAGGTAGCTGTGGATAAGGCTCAAATTGTGGAGGAAAATTTAGCTTTGGCTTTCGATGGTCAGTCAGGAGTTTAGTTTGGCAGTGCACCTTCCTTTGGTGTTGGATCTCAGGGTGGTCAGTCTCAGGTTGCAGGTGTTCCCAAGGGGAATTAGGAAATCACAAAGAGTGGGCAACATCAACCTTCGCAGTTAGGGCAACAGAATTCTCAGTCCCAGCACGGTGGTAGTTGGAAGTAGAGGAAGAGGGATCAGAGTTGGATTCAAGCTCATCGTGATCGCAACGATCAGCCTGCTCAGAGTTCCCAGTCAGCGTATAGTGGAGGTGGCTTTTTGCGACCTAGTGCATCTCCTGATGTTAGGGAGTTCAGTAGAGGGACAAGATGTTTCGCTTGTGGTCAGCAGGACTACATTGCTCGTTAGTGTCCTCAGCAGGGTGCTTCTGGTTTTAGTCAGAGACCATTGGCTTCTAAGCCAATGGTAGGTGATGTAGGCAAATCGCATAGGGTACTTACTGCGGTGGATACCTGTCAGGCCGAGCATCAAGGTGTAGTTCATCCTTTAGCATCAAGAGTTCATCCTCAGGGATCTAGATTTTGAGTGTGTTTGAGGGAGCTTTATCCCTTCTTGTTTGCGAGGGAGCTTTATCCCTTCTTGTTTGTAGGCTTCCAAGAGTAAGCCTAACCCTAGGGGGGGAGGATGTAACACCCCTCCATTTTTCTCTTTTGATCGAACAATATTTCTCTATGTATGTTTATTTTGTTATCACTTTGTTTGTGGAACTTGGTTACTTTTGACCGCTAATTGTTAAGCGATGTAAACATTATGTTTTGATGTGATGGCACTTTAATCAGATGTTATTATTATTTCATATTATGGATTAAATTAGCATGTATGTGAATTATTGATGTTTATGCTTTGATTATATCACTGATGATTAGGTGCGTCAGTTAGCAATATTGTATTGGTGAAGGGGATGGGATCACATTACTCGCATGTGAGTGCCCTGTGATTCTGCGATTTCCTCTTCACGGTGTGTTTTAGTATATATATATATGCATGTTTCGACACTTGTATTGTGTGAAAGATGCAGGTATAGGACATTGACTCCACCTGGTTCCACAGGTCTGAGTGTGTCCCTTGTCCAATGGAAAACGATTAGGAGATAGTAGCTAGGTTTTCTGTGTCGTGACATCACCCTAGCCATAGTGTGTCGTCAGGTTGTTAGTTGGGATAAGTTATTTTTTGGTCTCTTCTCCCCTTGCCCTTGTATTTAAATTTGCAATTTAAATCGGTGCTTGTTTTATTTAACTGCATTGTCAAAATAAATAAACGAGTGACTATTAATTAATTAGTTAATTTAATTCAATCAATAAAATAATCTAATCATGGATTAGATTTATATATTGATAAATTAAATTAAAATGATTGTGCTAGCATTAGTAAATATTGAGATCAAATCAAAAAATAGAATTTTGCATTGCATTCCTTTTTGAAATAAAATTAAAAAAAAGATTTTAAATGTAAATTGGTAAATTCAGTTTTGTGGAAGAAAGAAAATTTAATTAGCATTTGGGTTGCAAATAGATCTTTGTTTCAAATTAACATTATGCAAATTACAATGGGAAATAGAAATTGTTTTATTAATTGGCAAAAAGAAAATATCTCCATTTTGGCAATAAATTTAGTGGGTGAGTCATTTTTAGGGGTTTGACAAAATTTTAGGGAAGACTTTGATAAGGAAATTAGGATTTTCTTTTTCTTTTAATTTTGAAAATGGTGGAGGATTGAAATTGGAGAGAAAGTTTGGATTGGATAGAGGAAAATTGTTGAAGGAAGGATTGCAATTGAAGAGAAGCTGAATTGAACTAAAGGGAAAAAGCTCCATTGAAAGACTTCAAGCTTTGGAGAAAACACAAGGTTCATTGTTTAAATCTTGTGCAATTTTATTTTGAAAATAATTTAGAAGTTGTTCAAGATTGTTTAAAAGATTCAAAATTGTGGATTGAAAGGAAAACCCATCAGGATTTTGTATTCAAAACTTGAAACAAAACACAAAAAAATTCTTGTCAATGAAATTTAGAAAACAAAATGAACCTCTATTTTTTTATCAATGATCTGTTGTTTGAAATTTTTTCAATTTAACTGTAAATTTGAGCAATTCATATATATATAATATATATAGGCTATATATATATATATATATATATATATTACATATATATATTTATGTTTATGAAATAAAAGTATTAAAAAAAAAAACTCTGTGTTCTAGTTTTTTGCATCTGGGTTTTTACCAGAAACATGGTTATTGTTTTGAGGATGAATTTAGTTTATAATAAAAAAAAAATTAGTAGAGTTTTGGGTGGGGGTTTGGCCCCCATGGTCGCCCCCAGTGCTGGGGAGCGCTGCCTGTGAAGGTAGCATCAGTGTTGCCCTCACAGGCCGCAACCCCTAGTACTAGAGGTCACGTCCATGTGCGGATAGGGCCGCGTCCCCTGTGTATACAGGGCTCGGCCGAGGGTTTGGGTGTGACTTTGTTTTAATATATAATATATAATATAATATATATTATATTTGTCATTTTATTTTATTTATTTTTATTATTTTTTTACATATTTAAAATATATATTATATATATAATATTAAATATTATATATATGATATATATACATTAGATATATTAAATAATAAGAATATTTAAAATAAGGAAAATTAGATTATTATTTTATTTTATTTTATTTTATTGTTTTATATAGATATATATATATTTAATATATATATGTATGTTAATATATACATGTATTTAATATGAGTAACTTGGAGTTATTGCAAGACTGAATGTAAAAGAAATGGTTTAGAATAAAATGTTTGTTTCTTTTAAGAGATTGTATTTAATCAGCTTGTTTGATCAAGCAACTGAAAATGAAATGCTTAGTTTGGAATCCTATAATGTTCAACAATGTGATTTGATTTCTCTTTCGTGTAAGGAAAAAAAAAGAATATGACTTAATTATTTAGTTACATACACCATGTTGATGAGTGAATTGGATTTACGAAATCCTAATATTAGTTCTTTTTCAAAAATTTCCTGTAATACTCCCCTAGTGTTGTTATGGTATTCTCGATGTTGGGCTATTAAATCGTTTGTATACGTAAGTCTTCCATTGCGGTCATCATATTAAGAGTAAGGGTTGTCGGTATGTTAGCCAACCTTGTGATTGTTTTGGGGGTAGTGTATGTGGTTGTAGTTGGGTTATCACCTAGTTATCATGAACGGGATATGTGATATGTTTTGGTTACCTGTGTACTATGAACGGGTTTGTGACCTTATGTATTAAGGTTGGAATTGGTTATCAGTTTGTACATGTTGTCTACCCTTAGGTTGGGGGTTTCGAATCCCAGTGTTGTCAGTAGGAGAGTGGCTCTTTGTGGGGGTCTGACACCCAAAGTGGTGTCAGGGTAACTCACTTAGAGTTTAATCAAGTGATAATCTAAAAGAATTAATGGGGAACTTCACACTAATAAAGTTAATGAATGTCTCTCTCATGAAGTATGTGTTATTAAGGCTCGAGATGAGATGAGACACATAGTTTGCATGAGGGTCTAGCGATCGATAGAGGCAAGCCAGGGTAACCCATGATGGGGATCCGGTAGCCTAGGATGGTTGAGCTAGGGTAACTCATGGAAATTTATGTATGACACTCTCCCTACGTCAACAGTTAGTCAGTTATTGTGTGTTGTACAATGGTGTACTTGTCCTATGTAACCTAGAAGCAATGTATTGTCTTGTGAGTTTTCGTACTGTGTTAAGTGATGTTGTTTGGTATTTGAGTCGGTTCAGTTATGTTTAGCCTTTGTCTAGAGGTAGTTGGTCTTGACCAGAAATCCTTGTTACTATCTCCTAGCATGGGGGGTGAGCCTTTGGGTTTCACTTGGTTGGGTGGAACGTGCACCTTACACCGTTGGCTTTGATCGTGGTCATGTGGACTAGACTTTCATGTTGGGGAGCTCGTTCATTCCTATTACTCTTCTAGTTCTTTCATTCTAGTTTTTCTTGTATTTCATTACCCCTCATTTGTATTGAGGTGGAAATTGTAATATATTATCATGCTTATTTGATTTACCTCATTCAAGGAATGAGTGTTGCAATTATATTGTAAACAATCATTATTGGATATCATGTTGTATCTATTAGTCTTTGATGTAATTATCCTGTATGGAATGTATGTACTTTAATTCCTTAATTGAATGATGTTATGTTTTCATTCCTTGGTTGTTTAATTTGGGTTTAAGTAATATTTGTCTCGTAGCCTTAGGGGATGTTGGCAATGTGTAGTGAACTTGTACGTTATTGCACCTTATTAAAAAAAAAAATGTTGTGTTTGGTTAGTGTATTGCAACTTTCCCTAGGGTTGCATGACGGGGCATTACATATCATCCAAAATTAGCCATAAAATGACTCAAGAGTTCCATTGCTTAGGAAATGTTTGATCTAGTAAATATCATAAAAAACATCAAAATACTAGCTACTATATCATAAGGAACATGAGCCATATCATCCATCTTTTTGGGTTTCATAAGACACTACTTCATTGAAATCTTAGTTCTCCTAGAAATATGAATAATTAATGTTTTAGTATATGTCATGCTAAAATGTTGTAATCCAGAGTTTACATACTTACTCTATCCCAACCAAAGATTTATGTTCAATATCTCTTCTTATCTCCACTGCTAAGATATGATTAGAAACCCCCTATTATATATCAAATTATACTAAATTTGAGACTTGAAATCATTAATCACTCCCTTACTATTACCAAAAAGAAACATATCATTTATGAACATTGTGATAGAAAAAGTATTTGGTCACTATCTAGTTTATAGTAAACACAATTATCCTATTTGGATCTTATAAATCCTAATACCAACAAAAATTAATAAAAAAATTGGCACCACATTTTGGGAGAATATTTGAGACCAAGTTACAAGTAATTTTTATTCTATGAATCAAAGAATCATTTCCTTTTTTAAAATAGTTATCTAGTTATGTCATCTAGATTTCTTCCTTCAAGTCACCATACAAGACTTTTGTCTTGGCATCCATCTATTTTATCTCTAACTTAAAAGATACTACTATTATAATAGAAAACTAACAAATGTTACCTTATTTATTGGGGAAATGACCTCTCTAAATTTTATCCACTCAACCTGGGAATATCCTCTCACAAAAAAAATTCCTTGTAATTTTAAATACTTCTACCTAAGAAAAATTTCATCTTGAAAACAGATTTAAATCCAACAAGATTCCATTTGTCAAGAAATTGTACCAATTCCATCATTCATTCTTCTTAATGTATCTATATCCTCATCCATAATCACCATATAGGATTTAGAATCAACAATATCCATCACCTCCTTTACAATTCTTGTTTCATCAATATTAGTAGTAGAGGTAAAAGTGCATATCCAATCAAGAGGTATGCTACCTTTCTAGTTGTTGTCTCTACAATTCACAACCTCCTCATAAGCTAAGATGGAAGATCTACCTCCTCTTTAAGACTATTAGAAATATTTGATCTCTCCTCTTCTTTAAGTCCTTTACAAGATTCTAGATCAACCTTCTTGGTCTTCAGGGGTAGTTGAAACACATATTTCTTCCCATTTTATTCAATCTATAATACTATTTTACAAGGATTAATATCTAAAAATAATATTTCTCTATACAAAGCTCTCTTGAACATAAGGTCCCAAATATTCTACCTTTTCACTTTGACAATACAATTGATAAGAGATATTTCATAATATTGTTCTCTAAATTCAACTACTTCTCCTAGATACATGTGTGTTTGACTCACAAGAAAAACTATGAAGATGTATTAATGATGGATTTTCTCCCATCCATGTCTCCATATGGTTATTTTCAATAAGAGATAATGTAGGAGACGTATTGATTAGATAACAAGCCACAACAAATACTTCGATATAGAATATATTCTCTTAATTTGAATCCACTAAGAATGCTCATATCCCTCTCCATAAGCATTATATTCATCCTTTTTATAACTCCATTTTTTAAGGGTTGTATGGACTTGTATACATCTTAATTATATGCTCCTTATAGAGTGTCAAAAATAGATCAAAACTCACTACAATTGTTAGTCCTAAAAACCCTAATATTCCTACTAGTTTGAATTTATTAAAGAGCCTTAAATTCATTAAATTTACTCCTAATTAAATACACCCATATCCTAAAATAATCATCTATAAAAGATATGTATGATATAATGACAAAAATTGAAGGAACATTAGCAAGACCAAATACATTTGAATGACTAAATTCAAAGACCTTGGAAGAATTATGAAAATTAGAATAATAAAAAGCAGTTTATTTTCCATATATATAGTGTTCACAAAAATTAAATTCAAGATCACAATAATTCATCCCCTCAACATTTTTTTAGGGTTCGTAGACCCTTCTCACCTATATTTCCTATTCTCTAGAGTACCATAGCATTGTATTCTTTATAGGTAATTTTCTATTTGAAGAAAGAGATTGCTTAGGTACATATAAATAATGAACATTAAAAGTAGATACAACACTCCTCTTTTTGTTGGTTTTAATGATGAATATGCATATTATGTGGACCTCTTCTCTACAAGAGAATAAGAACTACTATAATAAATAATTCATGCATAGCACTGAAATAAGGTGCCAACATAAATACCCTTAGAAAGCCCCATATCTCCTCACACAATCTTATATCGTCCACAAGAGAAAACAAAAAACACACCTAGATCATTAAGTTTTATAACTAATAAAATATTTCTTGTCAAACCTGAGATATATAGAACTCTATTGATACCCTTCACTCTATCTTTAAGTAATTTTATTAGCATTCTACTCAAACTAACAATACCTATATGATATTATCACTCAGGTACACCTTCCTACCATCATATTCTTCATCCTCTAACTACCAACTTGGATGGTAGGTCATAAATAAGAAAGCTCCATATTCCATCAACCACAAAAATTAATATGTATGGGATTCCAAGGTTGTGATCAAGGAATCTCCACCATCCTCATAAAAATTTCTATTAGACTCATCATTGGATTAATTATTTTTATTTTTCTCTCCTTCTTGTAGTATCTTATGCAGTGAATTCTCTTATTACAACTATAACGTTTATCCTAGAACTTTCTAAATATTTGGATATTTCATGGGATTTGGATCTAGGATTTTATTTCTTCTTGTCCTTTTCCTTTCCTCTCTCCTTTGATGTTCCATGAATTGATAGGTTCTTCTTAGTATATTTTGAGTCCATTTTCCCACATATCCTAAAGAAACCACTATGTTATCCATTTTAAGCTCTAGGTAGTAATACCAATTGTATTGATCAAGTGATCCCACAAGCATAGCAAAGAACATAAAATTTTCATACAATAATAACCCTCTTCCATATTCATTCCAATAGAGAACAACTAGTTCATTATCATATTGAACGTGTTCAAATACATAACCATAGAACCATCCTTATCCATTCTCAAGGTATACAACTTATTTCTTAGGAAATGTTTATTAACTAAGCTATTAGCCTATTTTAATCTCCAACTTCTCCAAAATATCTTTTGAGGTGGTTTTTTCATGTACATTTAATAAAATTAAATATATTAAGTAGATTAGAATAAGGCTCTTCATATTTTTATCTAATAGATCATAGTCATCTTATAATATTGTGGCTATTTTATATATATGCACACACATCATACCATAGGTATCTATATATAAGCTATCATTCAACTTGAATTTCTAAAACTTAAAACTATTTTTATAAACCTCTGCATATCTATCCTCAATGTGCTTGTTATTTTCCAAAAAACAAGATTTTATTTATGTATATTTCCTAATCAAACCAAGATTAGATTTATTAACCTTGTTCTTAACATTTAGGACTCAAGGTGATCAAGATTTCAAACCAAATAAAAGGGAGTAGAGGTGTGGAATATATTTTCTAAACTAAAATATGAGACAAGGTATGCACCAAAATA
This sequence comes from Sequoia sempervirens, assembly GCA_007258455.2. Classification (NCBI taxonomy): domain Eukaryota; kingdom Viridiplantae; phylum Streptophyta; class Pinopsida; order Cupressales; family Cupressaceae; genus Sequoia; species Sequoia sempervirens. Next base: position 42,278,683 of record VDFB02105785.1, read on the forward strand.
ATTACATATATTTATAAGGAAGTTAATAAAAAAATAGTTATACCACAAGCATTTATTTATGTGGGGGAAAAAATTCAAGAGTAAAAAATCACAACCAAAAGAAAATAAATGTATTATTTAGTAAACAATATTAGTTATTATACACTTGTAAGTTCTCAACCTTTATAGGAGTACCACCAACATATGGGTCTAGAGAAATTTTAACAACATAAGGTACCTAAAAAGCTCACAATAATACTCCAACCCAAGCACATAATAAATAGGTCAAGAACCAATTGGGGAACACTAAATGATTTTACAAAACCGTGAATAAACTCACTATAATTATGGTGCATAAATGTATGGATCAAATTCCAATGCACCCTTGGCCTTCATCTTCTAATCTAGTTTTAGATGTTTCTCTTAAATTTATCATTAAGTATCATAACCTATCATAGTTGACCATTCAAATTAGGTGCCTCATTTTGGGCATCATTATCCATTCAAATATGATCTATGAGATGTCTCATAGACTATCACAATGTTGGTCAAGATTATAATATAAAAGCCTTTTACATTCTCTTACACATCATTTATTATATCATAAGTAATTCTCATCTTAAAATGTCATTAGATTCTTGTAAGCATCATGATTACATTAGATGTTCTTACAATTTCTTATACACATTACAAAATAATATACACATACAAATAATTAATAAATTTGAATATTAGTATAGAAGGTCAAGACAAATTTTCTAATAGGTGTTACTAGCCTAATATATTTTTGAATGTCCATAAGTGACTAAAAAATTATCGAGAATACTAATTCTATGCTAGAAAGAAAAGAAATAAAATATATCCCTTGAATCACATCTCCACTAACCAAACATTTAACCAATGGGGATTACATTTTATTAGGATGATTAATCCTCCTACAATTGGGAATAGGTTTATATAAATTTTATTTCTCTTAGTGAGATAATGTGAAAGAAATAAAATATTCCAAAAAATATCTTCTTTAATAGGAAAATAGTACCAGTTTTAAATATGAAATTTGATTGGGCACCTTTATTGATGTGGACCAATGGTGTGGATTTGTAGTTCTAAAATCCTTACTTTTCCATCACTGTCCTTTACAATCATGAAATGTAGCACTATAATTAGGATAGGCGGGCCTATTTTTATTTTAAAAAATCCTTTATATTTATCAATGACCCATATTTTATCTTAATTTTTATTATATGACCATCATATTTTATGCTTTAATATAGCAAAAAGAAACTCTTCAAAGTAGCAAGAGTTGTTGTAGTGAGTCAATGTGACACAATTTTTTAGCTCCTTCTCATCATTATCATTATATAAAAGGGAAAAAAACCTTGTTACATACATTCAATTTCCCAATTTCTTTAGTGGACTAGAATTTGACGTGTAAGATATAAAGAATTCACTCTAGAGGTACTCCAATACATTAAAACTATTTAATTGAGGCATGGGGATAATGAGGAGAATTCATTGTATGAAAAATATTTATTCTTTAGGATTTCACAATAAAAATAGATGGAAAATGCATGGGAAGAATAATGATACATATGGTACACATGATACATATTTATAAGGATACATAAATCTACAAGAAATGGGAAAATAAACACACTAGAGAAAAATGAAAATTAATATAGAGGGATAATACATGAGGCTTGAGGTAGATCTCTTTGAATAGGATTTGAAATATATTGCCAAGGTCCAACAACTCAAAAGAATTACCCTACTTGTAGGCTCAAATGATATACAAATAGAGTCAAATTTATTGGGGCACTTACGTTTTTCCCTATCCTCATCCAAATTAAGAACAAGGTCCCTGACCTTAAATTTTTAAGTTATGGCCTACTTTTCAAACCAAAACTTGATAAACTTTTTTATTATTACTCATTCAATCTCTCACCACCTCACATCATTGTTTTAACTAGATCAACCTAACCATTCTCACTAACATTACATTATTTTGATCTTTCACAACCTGGTGGATGATTTCCATCAAAAAGAGCACCACTAAAGTAGGAAACCTTTCCTCTTTCTCATAAACAAAGGGATAAGGAGAGACTTATATATCCTTTTTAGGAATGATTTTATTTGTTTAGATAGATTTCTTTGAGTAAATATTCAATTTCCCCTTATATTATAAAGCAACCTATTGATGATCCTTAGAAAAAAAAAAAATTGATTCTACAAATCTATTACCACTAGGATACTAGTTTTATGAAGCTTTCATGTAGATGTCACATTTCAAGGAAACTTTAATTATACATGCTCCAACAAAGGATGATATTGCTAGTCAAAATGGTGCTAGGAATGCTAAATTTGGTGATAATTATTTCAAATAAGTTAATGATGACCACCTTTGTATATTCATTCAATCTTAAAAATGTGGTCGACTATGTGAAGTAGTTGGTGACTATTAGTATAAACCCATTGCTTGTGCTACAAGGAGGATTGATCATCCTAATGAAGTAAAATCCCTATTGAGATAATTTTTGGTTAGTGGAGATGGTCTACAAGAGAAGCAATACATTCATCTTCTTTCAAGTGTATAATTGATATTCTTGACAAGTTCTTACCTGCTTGTGGGAATAAAAAAATATATTAGGCTAGTCATATCCAACTATAATGATCTTAATTACTTTAGTTTGAGCTAAGTAGTTTCCCCCCTAAAAGGACTTATGGAAATATTTTAGTAGAAGTGAGGCTCTTTCTTCTTTTACACACCTTAGAAAAATGCCATCAAAATCCTTCTAAAAAGGATACCATCAATTAAATTAAATGGTGTTTCTTGCAACCTACAATCCCTTCTATTAGTTAATTTTAAACTAACTTGGTATTATCCTTTTTTATTAAAATCTAATTGTCTTGAATACAAACATTCCCATGCTCTTTTGTTTCATTCACCATATAGGCTTCCTCTTATTTTTTCTACTAAATTTCTACCTTTTGTGGAACTAAGTTACATCTCTAACTATATGCTAACACAAAGCTCTTCCATTCACTAGATTATGAGTTTCTTTTCTATATAATTGGTCCTTTTCTTATTAATTTATCTACCTAGAATGTATTATCTTATGTTGTGGTACATTACCATGGATATGGTCCTATTTTTTTATTTTTTTTAGACTGCAGGATTTGGGTAGCCCCCCTATAAACTATAGTTGGCTTGTTAAACTTTTTTCACATGACCAATGACACTGGCATTACACACCCTCTAGTACCACAGGGATGGGGAGAGACTAGACCTCATGACCTCTTACTTTCAATTGGATGATTTAGCCAATCAAGCTAGGCCCCCCGCCCACATGGATTATAGAAGACTAAATTCTTGAATTTATTAAACCCTTCACTAAGGTAGAATCTTAGTTCTCTAACAAGTTATATTTTTGCTGCAAGAATGGGAAGAATGAAGGTGTTGTCATTGATTTCAACTGGTCAATTGGATATCAACTAGTTGTTGTTATTAATGTCATGGTTGTAGGTTATTGGTTGTATATGTTAAGGATATTCAAAAAATTGTATTGAAGAAAGATTGCAGGTGTTCAGTGGTTGCTCTAGGGTTTTCCATGGGATTTTCTCCTATGTGTGTTTTGGATATGTTGATCATGATTGTTGGAAGCTGCTATATCCATATTTTTGGCTGTTGATTCATTATCTAGTGAAAGTTATTTTCACCAATTGTGAACTATGTTTTTCTATGTTTCTAGTTGAGATCTGGGAGAAATTTTGTTGGTCTAGATTTCTCTTTGGTAAATTATTATGACTTGTAATTCTAGATTTGAGTTTTTATGATTGTATTGATGGTAATTTCACCATCTAGAAGGTTCGTGCTTAATTATTTTATGTGTTTTACACTGGTTTGGCCAACCTTGTGTTGAACACTATCTTCAGAGTTGATGATGTTGGTATGTGGTGACTGATCATGCTATATTGTATAGCCCATGGTATTTTGTACACCCTAGCACATATCCTTGCCAGGGTCGAGCTTGGCCTCGGGTGAGGGTTCGAGGGCGGCAGCCCTTGAGAAAAAATTTCCTCCTACTTTTTCGCATTGTCACGGAAAAAGGGAAAAGTCAATGAAAAAGGAAAAATCTGATTTTGTAGAACCTAAAATATGGAAGCTTCTAAGCTTGTTAAAAAGGGGTTCAGATGGGTATTACAGTATGATGAAAAACACAATTATTCACAAGATTGTAATAGGTTTTGTACTAGATAATGAAAATATTGGATGGTTGCAGTTTGGTGGATGTAGCCCAGATTGGGTGAGCCACATTAAATTCTCTGTGTTATGATTTATTCTTTGTGTGTTTTAGTTTCTCTATTTATTAATTAAATATGCATTTAATTGTTAGATATATGCCATTTCTAACCCTAACAAGTGGTATCAGAGCGGGTTTTGTTTCGATTATCATTTGTAGGAAGGTCTCATGGCTGAGTGGGAGTCTCATAGTTGAGTGGGAGCAATGGCAGACGAGGGTAAGAAGGTTGAGAAGTTTAATGGGAAGAACTATCAGTTATGGAAGATGCAGATGGAGGACTATCTCTACCAGAAGGATTTATGGCAGCCATTGGAAGGAAAATCCAAGAAACCTACAACAATGTCTAATGAGGATTGGGATATCTTGGATAGAAAGGCTCTTGGTAGTATTCGTTTATGCCTAGAACAATCGGTGGCATTCAATATTACAAAAGAAAAGACAACTCAAGAGTTGATGGAAACCCTAGTGAAGTTATATGAAAAGCCTTCTACTTCGAATAAGGTATTTCTTATGAAGCATTTGATTAATATGAAAATGGTAGAAGGTGGGTCAGTTACTGATCATTTAATGAGTTTAATACGGTCATCAGTCAATTAACTTCTGTAAAAGTAAACTTTGATGAAGAAGTTAGGGCTCTTTTGATTTTGTGTTCTTTTCCTGAAAGCTGGAATAGCTTGGTAATGGATGTTAGCAATTCTAGTTCTAGTTCGAATACATTGAAATTTGATGATGTTGTTGGTGTTATTTTGAGTGAGGAAATTCGTACGAAAAGCTTAAGTGAAACATCCACATCAAGTAGTGTTTTGAATGCAGAAAGTAGGGGAAGAACAAAGGAGACATGAAACAATTCTAGAAATCGTGGGAAGTCATGAGGAAAATCAAAGGACCAAAGGTCCCAATCTAGAGATAAGAGGGATTGTTGGTACTGTGGTAAGTCGGGTCATTTGAAGAAAGATTGTTGGTCTCGGAAAAATAAAGGAGATAAAAAGGAAGGAAGTAAAAAGGAAAATGTGGTAAGTAATAAATTTGATGAGGATGCTTTGATTCTTTCCCTTGATAATGCTGATGATTCTTGGGTGTTAGATTCAGGGGCTTCATTTCATGCTACCCCCCCATAGAAGTTATTTTCTTGATTATGTCCGAGGGGATTTTGGGTTGGTTTATCTAGGAGATAACGAACCCTGTCAGATTGTTGGAAAGGGAAGAATCAAGATTAAGTTGCAGAATGGGAATCAATGGCTACTATGTGAGGTAAGGCATGTTCCAAAGTTAAGCAGAAATTTAATTTTAGCAGGGCAACTAGATGATGAAGGTTGTGTTGTTACATTTAGTGATAAAGATTGGAAGGTTACAAAGGGTGCCTTAGTGGTAGTAAAAGGTGTGAAAGTAGGCACCTTATATCTTTGTATAGGTCATACTGTTCCTTCTACTTTAATTATTATGGAAAAAGATCAATGTTTAGGAATAGTTGTTGCAGTTCAGTAGGTAGAAGATCATACAGTTATTGTGGACTCTGAATCAGCACTATGGCATAATTGACTTGGGCATATGAGTGCAAAAGGTATGAAATTACTTCATTCAAATAATGTGTTAATATGGATTTTTGTGAAAGTTGTGTGTATGAAAAAAAAAAAGAGAGTAAGTTTTCTCAAGGATGGAAAGCAAAAGAAAGATGAAAAATTGGAGCTTGTGCATATGGATGTATGGGGACCAGCTCAAGTATCTTCTCTTGGTGGCTCTTTGTATTATGTTACATTCATTGATGATGCAACTAGGAAGGTATGGATTTATTTCCTTAGGCAGAAATCTGATGTTTTTGAAACTTTTAAAAAATGGAGAAGCTTGGTTGAGAATGAGACGGGTAAAAAGCTAAAATGTCTCAGATATGATAATGGTGGTGAGTATTGCAGCAAAGAGTTTGAAGATTATTGTTCCTCTAATGGTATTCGTTGATAGAAAATGGTTTCAAGGACTCCACAAGAAAATGGAGTGGCTGAGCGCATGAACAAAATAATAATGGAGCGTGCACAGACTATGAGATTGCATGTTGGGCTGCCTTTAAAAATGTGGGCAGAGACTATAAACACTATTGTTTATTTAATTAATAGAGGTCCCTCTAATCCTTTGGGTTGTGGTATTCTAGAGGAATCATGGAAAGGTAAGAAGGTGAGTTTCTCATTTCTCACAACCTTCGGTTGTGAAGCATTTGCACATGTAGATTATGAAAATAGAACCAAGCTTGATCCAAAATCAAAGAAATGTGTATTTGTTGGATATGGAATTGATGAATTTGGTTATAGGCTTTGGGATTTTGAAAATCAAAAAATTGTGAGAAGCAGGGATGTCATATTCAATGAGAAAGTGTTGTACAAAGATTTGTTGTTGCAACATGAGAAGAAAGAAAATGATTATGCAGTGTTGGATGATATTCCAAACAATGATGTTTTAGTGGTTCCTCATGCTGGGCAACAACAGCAACAACAAATACCACAAACTCCTGTTAGATGATCTTCAAGGATAAGTAGACCTCCAGAAAGATTCTCTCCCTCTTTGTATACTATTTTGTTAACTGATGCTGGTGAACCAGAATATTATGATGAAGCTATGCAAGTGGATACCAAGGTTCAGTGGGAGCATGGAATGGAAGCAAAAATAGACTCCTTGCTAAAAAACCAAACTTGGGAATTATGCAAGTTGCCTAAAGGTAAAAAGGCTTTACCAAACAAATGGGTTTATCGGCTGAAAGAGGAGGATGGAGGTAAGAAAAAATTTAAAGCCAAATTAGTTGTAAAGGGATTTGCATAGAAAAAGGGTATTGATTTTGATGAGATTTTTTCTCCAGTTGTTAAAAAGACTTCTATTTGTATTGTTTTAAGTATTGTGGCTGCTGAAGATTTTCATTTAGAACAACTTGATGTTAAAACAACCTTTCTCCATAGTGATTTGGAAGAGGAAATATATATGGACCAGCCACAAGGATTTGAGGTCAAAGGTAATGAGAAACTAGTGTGTAGATTGAAGAAAATTTTATATAGATTGAAGCAAGCACCTTGGAAATGGTACTTGAAATTTGATAGTTTTATGGTTGAGCAAGGCTACAGTCAGTGTAATTTTGACCATTGTGTTTATTTTAAGAGGTTGGATAATGATAGCTACATTATTTTATGTTTATATGTTGATGACATGCTTGTAGTAGGGTCTAACATGGATCACATCAGTGAGCTAAAACAACAGTTAGCAAAATCTTTTTCTATGAAGGATTTGGGGGTAGAAAAACAAATCCTTGGTATGAAAATTTGTAGAGATAGGAAAAATAGAAAAAAAAAATTATCTTAGGCTAATTATGTTGAAAAGGTGTTGCAAGATTTCATATGGAGAATGCAAAAGTTTTCAGCACACCTTTGCCTAGTCATGTTAAATTGACTAAGGATATGTGTCTGAAGACACAAGAGGAGGAAGAAAAAATGTCCAAGGTACCATATGCTTCAGCTTTAGGCAATTTAATGTATGCCATGGTATGCACGAGACCGGATATTGCATATGTCGTAGGAGTTGTTAGTAGGTATTTGAGTCATCCTAGAGTTGAGCATTGGAATGCGGTAAAATGGATTCTCAGGTACTTGAGAGGTACATCTAGTAATTGTTTATGTTTTGGGGGCTCTAATATTGATTTAAAAGGCTATGTTGACTTAGATTTGGCAAGGGATATAGATACCAGGAGGAGTACCATAGGAGTGGTTGGATTTCTGATTGCAGAAGGTGGTTGCTTTATCCACCACAGAGGTAGAGTATGTTGCTGCAATAGAGGCAGCGAAGGAGATGATATGGCTACAACTTTTCATGGATGAGTTTGGAAATTACTTCTTTACAGATAGCCAGAGTGCTATACATCTTGCAAATAATTTTTCCTTGCATTCTAAAACAAAACACATACATTTGAGATATCATTTCATTCGATCAGTGTTGGAGGATGGACAGGTCAAGTTGGACAAGATACATACAGATGTCAATCCATCGGATATGTTTACGAAGGTGGTGACAAGGGAGAAGCTGAGCTCCTCTTCAACTTCAGTTGGCCTTCAAGGTTGAATCCAAGTATAACAAAGCAGCAGCGTCCAAGGTACTTATTTCCAGTGGGAGTTGTAATTGCAGCACTATCTTACAGGATCAGTCTCCAAGTGGGAGATTGTGTTGGTGTGGAGCCTGATCAGTCTCCAACTGGGAGATTGTTGGTATTTGGTGACTGATCATGCTATATTGTATAGCCCATGGTATTCTGTACACCCCGGCATGTATCCTTGTCGGGGTCTAGGGCCGAGCCGGGCCCTAGGTGGGGGTTCGGGGACGGTAGCCCCGAGAAAAATTTTCCTCCTACTTTTTTGCGTTGTCACAGAAAAAGGGAAAAATCAACGAAAAAGGAAAAATCTAATTTTGTAGAACCTAAAATCTGGAAGCTTCTAAACTTGTTAAAAATGGGTTCGGATGGGTATTACAATATGATGAAAAACGTGATTATTTGCAAGATTGTAATAGGTTTTGTATTGGATAATAAAAGTATTGGATGGTTGCAGTTTGGTGGATGTAGCCCAGATTGGGTGAACCACGTTAAATTCCTTGTGTTATGATTTATTCTTTGTTTGTTTTAGTTTCTTTGTTTATTAATTAAATCTGCATTTAATTGTTAGATATTTTCCATTTCTAACCCTAACAGATGAAGCGTGTTGGATCTATTTGGGTCCTTATCAAGCGTGTGTTTTGGTCACCCTCGTTCTAATTCTACCGTAAGATGTTTTGGCACTGACCTAATTTAAATTTAATTTTGGATGGACAAATTTGGATATGTTTCAAATTTGAAGATGGTATAAATGTAGAATGGGTTAGTGGTGAAATAAACCAAGAAAGTGAAAGAGAGATAAGTGCAAAGAGATAGAGAAAATAGATTTGATATTGATGCTAATTAGTGAGTTTGTGTGATGTGAGTGTGGAAGATCACAGTGAAGCCTAAATGTTGAGTTTTTGGATGTAGTGAGAAGGTGTACTCTATCATTCATGCATGTCTATGAGTGGTTGAGAAAATTGAGATAGATTTCTCTATTGCATTGAGATTGTATTCTCTTTGTAACATATCTCTTCTATCTTCTTTGTATCTATATGGCAGTGAGCCCTCTGGGTTGTTAGCCCTGTTGGATAGTGAGTCCTGATCCAGACAATGGGTCCTTATTTTGGTAGTGAGACTTGTTTCTTATGGAGTGAGCCTCTTGTAATTGGTTTTGATATTATCTATAGTGTGAGTTAATCCTCACCATGGTTTTTCCCTTATTGGGTTTTCCATGTAAATCTAGTGTTGTGTTTGTGTGATGGTTTTTAGTTTTTGCACTTGTACTTAATGATTAATCACTTAAGCAATGTTAAGGATTAGTTTTGGTGAATGAATTAAGGTTTAAATTTGTGACAACTAATTCACCCCCCTTTTAGTTGTCTTGTTCAAAAATTGGTATCAAATCTTGGTTCTTTGGTGAAGAGTTTAACCTTTCAAGGAAGGTCTAGGATGGCTAGTAAAATGACTTATGATTATCTGAGGTTCGATGGAACTAACTATGCTATCTAGAAAATATTGATGGAATAATATCTAGAGTATTATGGATATGATGTGGAGAAAGCTTACTAGGATCCTTACACTCCTGCTAATGGTCAGAGTATGGCTGATGAGATCAAATCACATGAAGTGAACAATAAGACGAAGTAAATTTTGAAGAAAAATCTAGTACATTCCGAGTTGATTAAGGTTCAGAATCTGAAGACTGCTAGGGAAGTATGGGATTCTTTGGAAAGGGCACATAAAGGTGATGAAAGAGTCAAAGAGGAAAAATTACAAAATTTGGAGACATAGTTTGAGATTCTACATATTTCTAAAGATGAGAATGTTAAAGCTTATGTACAAAGATTGGATGAGATAGTAGAAAAAGTGTGAGGACTTGGTGCTACTATAGATGAAACCATAATTGTAAAGAAGATTCTTAGAACTCTCCTTGATGCTTATAGTGAAAAGATGTGTGTTATTGAATAGAGCATAGATTATAAGACCTACACTAAAGATCTGTTGTCAGGATCTCTGACATCTTATGAGATGAGGAAGCCAAATCCAAGGAATGGATGCAAATCAAAGACTGCTTTTAAGGCTACAAAAGCTGAAGATCCAAATGAAGAAAATCTTGATGAAATAGAAGCTAACTTGGTGAGAAGGATGAGGAAGGGATCCATAAAGTATGAGGGTAAGTTACCCTTTAAATTCTTTAGTTGTGGAGAAATAGGTCATTATGCTACAAATTTTCTAGAAGGAGCTAAAAGGAATAAACAAAGATATGGGAAAGAAAAGAAAGGAAAGAAGATCAATAGAGCATATTATGTGAATCAGAATCCTAGTATATCTTATGAGGATTTTGATTATGAAGACCTTGATGAAAATGAATGCTTGTTCTTGGCTATAAAGGATGAACCTACTTCTACTAATTCTAAAAAATAGGTGAAGGAAAGCCCTCCAGAGAAGGAGAAAAATGAAGGTATTGTTATCTCTACCCTACATGCTAAACAAGAAAATAACTATTGGGTTGTTGATAGTGGTTGTTCAGATCACATGACTAGTGATAAAAGTAAGTTTGTTAAACTTGAAAAACATGATGGAGGCTTGGTTATGTTTGGAAATGATATTGACCAGTGCTAAAATTTGTGGGATAGGTTCAGTAATATTTTATGGCAATCATAATATTGATGATTCTACTATGTTAAGGGTTTAATGCATAATATTTTGAGTGTTGGAAATATGTGTAGTAAGGGATATGATCTTGTGTTTAAGGATGAGAGATGTGAGATCTGTAAAGGATCCAGAATAGTGATTGTTCTAGGAAATAAATCTGAAGGAAATATCTGTCAACTTAAGGGTGTTGATGGATTATGTTTTATGACTTAGATTAATGACAGTTGGTTGTGGCATTAGAGAACGTGTCACATGAATTTTGATAACTTGGTGAGGATTAGTGTAGTTTAGGCCGTGAGAAATTTACCAAGGATTACAAAGCCTGCTAATGCTATTTACAAGAATTATTAGTTTGGAAAGCAAGAAAGAAGTCATTATAGATCAAAGGAACAATATACTACTGGACTACCAGATTTAATTCATACATATCTCTATGGTCCTAGGATAGTGAGAAGTCTACAAGGTGAAAGGTACTTTATGCTTTTGATTGATCATTATTCTAAATATGCATGGGTTACATTTCTTAGAGATAAATAAGATGCATTAGATAGATTCAAGACATTCAAAGCTATGGTTGAAAATAAAGTGAATTTGAGGATAAAATGCTTAAGGTCTAACAGAGGTAGAGAATTCACCTCTCATGAGTTTAATATTTTTTGTGAAGTGAATGGAATAAAGATATAGTTATCTACTCCAAGAACTCTACAACAAAATGCATTTGTTGAAAGGAAAAAAAAATAGTTCAAGAGGCTAGTAGATTAATGATTACTGAGGTTGGTTTACCAAAATTTTACTGGAGAGAATCTATTCATACTATTTTTTATGTATTCAATCAAGTTCAAGCAAGAGAAAATGATACAAAGAGCCCCTATGAGCCATGGCATGGAAGAATTCCTACTGTTAAGTATTTCAAGGTATTTAGAAGTGAATTTTACATCAGAAGAGAAAGAAACTTTAGGAAAGTTTGATGCAAGAAGTGATGAAGGAATTTTTCTTGGATATTCTACTAAAATCAAAGCATACATATGTTTCAATAAAAGACTCAAAAATATTGTAGAAAGTTCATATGTCAAGGTTGATGAAACAATGAAGAATTCAATTGGAATTGATGGATATGTATCTAATAAACCTGATTGTGTAAGAATTGAAGAGATTGTGGAAGAATATAAAAAGGATGAGCAAGAGAAGGAAAAATCAAACAAAATGAAAGAGAAGAAGAAGCTCTAGTGGTGTCCCCTAAGACACCTAGATATGTGTAGAAGAATCATTCAAAAATTCAAATTATTGGAGATAAGACTAAAGGATTATTGACTAGAAGCAGAGTTGTTGTTGAAGTAAATTTGTGTTTACTTTTTGAGATTGAACCAAAGACTGTAAGTGAAGCATGTAAAGATGAATGTTGGATGGAATCCATGAAAGAATAACTTATGTAGATTGAGAAGAATCAAACTTGGGAATTGGTCCCAAGATTGGTAGATAAAAACATTATTGGATTGAAGTGGGTATTCAAAAATAATTTGAATGAGAATGGAGAATTGGTTAAAAACAAAGCAAGGCATTTGTGTAAAGGTTACTCAGTAGAAGGCATAGATTTTTAAGAGAATTTTTCTCTAGTAGCAAGAATGGAAGCTATAAGAATGTTCTTGGCATTTGTTCCTCATAAAGATTTCAAGGTCTATCAAATGGATGTCAAGTCTACATTTTTTAATGGTGAGCTAGGAGAAGAGGTCTATATAGAACAACTGAAAAGATTTCAGTTGTCAAATCAATCGGATATGGTGTGCAGATTGAAGAAATCCTTATATGGATTGAAGCAAGCTCCTAGATCTTGGTATGCAAGGTTAGACAGGTATTTGATTTAGCAAGGTTTCAACAAAGGTACGACAGATAGTAATTTGTATTATAAGATTGAAAATGAATAAATCTTGATGACATTATTTTTGAAGGAAATAAAAATATGTGTAAGATGTTTATGGAAGAGATGCAGAAATAATTTGAAATGTCTATGTTTGGAGAGATGAATTTCTTTCTTGGGCTACATATTAATCAAACAAAGAAAAGAATTTTTATTTCATGGTCTAATTATGTGAAAGAGATGTTGAAAAAGTTTGGGATGGATGGTTCCAAACTGGTTGATGCAAGAGCATCTACCCAAAACCACAAACCTTTAGGGTACTTTTGACCCAAACTCAAATGGAGAAGATCAAATTAAACAAATTCCCAAAATTCCTTTATCTTTTCATCAAAATTATATCCTTTCACTTGAAAATCGCAAGGCACCAAACACCGATTTTAGAAAGTTAGTATTACACAACTTTATCAGATTCAAATTCATCTTATTCATCATCAAAATGACTGTACTAAAACAATAACACCCTCAGAATTCACTGTACCAACAAAATCATTCACTAGTCATCACATTTCAACCTATCCCAATAAGGAAAAAAGATATTATTCACCCAATATGGCTTCAAACCTGTTACCCAAACTTTAATATACCTTTAATATCATCACTTGAATAGTCTCAACATGAAGACATTCATATATTCCTCTATTTACACACATTTGTACTTTATAGCAGTCAATCACCATTTTGCACATAGGGTTAGCCTTGCCCAAACCATCAAATTAGCAAAGTTGCTTTCTAAACTTCTCTTCAAAAATTTATATAACTTCAACATCATTGTTTGAACAATTTCAACACAAAACCAATCACATATATCATTGTTAAAATAGTTTTCCATTTTCTAGGCATTCAAGACACCATTTGTCTATAAGTTCTCCACACACTAAATCGGGTATCTCTTTCAAACTATATTGAGAGAACCCAAAATATTTACACCTTCAAGAGCCCATTGTGTCGCACCAAGAAATATCAAAAGCTTTAAGTAGTTTTTTTTAAAGAAATTACCAAATCTATGGACTATATGCTAGAATAAGCCTCAAATTAGGAAAAATTTACAAAGTGATCACCAATAAATCAACTTGAAATCATCAAATAACCCTAGGAAGCATTAAAAAAAGTCTCAAAACCTTCAAAACATTGATTTTTTGAAGCAAAAAGGCTCAATAATGCATTGTACACTTAAACCCTTGATTTTAGGCTTTTATAACACAAAAGAGTGAGGGTTTATTGAAATTTTAACCTCCAAACCTAAATTCATCTTGTAATATACTTGCACAAACTATAAAAACCTTCTTACACCCTTCATGCATTCCTTTACATCAAATTTCACCTTAGAGCCATTCATTTTTATTGGAAAACCCTATTTTTATGTAGGACAACAACATTCAAACTGCAATCTCGCCTTCCCCTACACATTTAATCATACAAAAAGAATAAAAAATCCTATTCTAATCTACTCCATGGATCTACATGGCCTAATTAGGTGGAGTAATGATCATTTGCTTATTGGACTCTCAAAACCCCTGTTTTAAGGGTTTTTGACCTAACTGCAAAGCATGCACTCAAACAAATGTGTTACTCAATAAAATCTCTCCTAAATGGATTTAAAAGAATGCTAACTCTCTGGTATACCAAGGAAAATAATATTTTAAGTCTAAAAATTTTGTAAAAATTGTACAAATAGATGAACAATCAAAAGAAACTCTGAAAATTACTAAATAGGGTACTTTTATTGATGGTAAATCTTCAAGAATACAAAGGATGATCTTTGCTCACCTTAAAAATGATTTTTATAGATGTTTCACAACCAATAACTTTCTTTTCAACATAACACTGACCAAAACCTTTCTTTTTCCCTCACAACCCTTCAACTTCCTAATTTTTGCTTTTTGTTGCATTTTACAATATTACATTGACAACTTTAGCAACTTTTATAACTTTTTGCTTTTTCCAATATTTTGACCACCTAAGACCTATTTGAGATTTTAAATACATAAAATATGACCTCTCATGACCTATTACAATTTTTTTACATCTGAAGATTCAAATTCTTACAAATTTTCCTTTTGAAGACATTCATTGAATAGGGTGCTCCTGCACCATACAACCAACCTACAAAAACTTTTCAAGTCCCTTGGAAACCTATTGTTGCATTTCATTATTCTTCTCAACTTGTCTTGAACTACTCTTTTTATCTTCATATTTCTTAGTTCCAACCTTTCCTTTAGCTTTTTCTTCACCACCATCTTTAGTTGTCTTTGCTCGTCTTTTGTTATCTCTCTTTCTACCCATCAGGTTCACAATCATTCTTCACATTCACAAGGACACATGACTACCTTTCTCACTGCCTTTTTCCCAAGAAATATATCCTCTTCTTTTCACAATTCATCCTTGACCTTCTCTAACCAATCATCTTTTCTTCTTCTCATCTACTCCCATCATTGGAGTACTCTTCAGGCTACAAACTCAAGTGCTTCTTTAGATAGGTATCCATCTTTCTTTACTACCTCACCACACAAACTTAGCAAACTTCTTCCCCTCACCTAGGTGTCTCTGCTTTTCTCTCCCTAGTCTCTTGGAAACCAACAACCAGGTTATCTCTTAACTTGCACAACCACACAAACACAAACACCAACACTTTCTCTCTGCATCTTAGATGGATCAAGCACCTACAACCAACCACAACTCAACAAAAACTCAACCAACCATCAGAATCTATGAGCTTTGAGACCAATTAATGCAAGATCATCTACCCAAAACCACAAACCTTCAAGGTACTTCTTAGCCAAACTCAAATAGAGAAGATCAAATTAAACAAATTCCCAAAATTCCTTTATCTTTTCATCAAAATTGCATCCTTTCACTTGAAAATCACAAGGCACCAAACACCAATTTCACCAAGTCAATATTCCACAACTTTATCAGATTCAAATTCATCTTATTCATCATTGAAATGGCTGTACCAAAACAATAACACCCTTGGAATTCACTGTACCAACAAAATCATTCACTAGTCATCACATTTCAACCTATCCCAATAAGGGGAAAATATATTATTCACCCAATATGGCTTCAAACCTGTTACCCAACCTTCAATATACCTTTAATATCATCATTTGAATAGTCTCAACACAAAGACATTCATATATTCCTCTGTTTACACACATTTGTACTTTACAACAGTTAATCACCATTCTGCACATAGGGTTAGCCTTGCCCAAACCATCAAATTAGAAAAGTTTCCTTCTAAAATTCTCTTCAAAAATTGATGTAAATTCAACATCATTTTTTAAACAATTTCAACACAAACCCAATCACATATATCACTGTTAAAACAGTTTTCCATTTTATAGGCATTCAAGACACCATTTTTCTATTAGGTCTCCACACACTAAATCGGGTATCTCTTTCAAACCATATTGAGACAACCCAAAATATTTACACCTTCAAGAGCCCATTGTGTTACACCAAGACATATCAAAATATTTAAGTAGTTTTTTTTAAAGAAATTACCAGATCTATGGATTATACACTGGAAAAAGCCTCAAATTAGGCCAAATTTACAAAGTGACCACCAATAAATCAACTTGAAATCATCAACTAACCCTGATAAGCATTAAAAAAAGTCTCAAAACCTTCAAAACACCCATTTTTTGAAGTAGAAAGGCTCAATAATGCACTGTGCACTTAAACCCTTGATTCTAGGATTTCATAACACAAAAGAGTGAGGGTTTATTGAAATTTTAACCTCCAAACCTCAATTCAACTTGGAAATGCTTCTAGCATCTTGGGATATACATTTACAAACTATTCTTACACCCTGCATGCATTCCGTTACATCAAATTTCACCTTGGAGCCATTCATTTTTATTGGAAAACCATGTTTTTTTGTAGGATAGCAACATCCAAACTGCAATCTCGCCTTCCCCTACACATTTCATAATACAAAAAAATTTAAAAATTATATTCTAATCTAATCCACCGATCTACATGGCCTAATTTGGTGGAGTGGTGATCATTTGCTTATTGGACTCTTAAAACCCATGTTTTAAGGGTTTCTAACCGAACTATAGAGAATGCACTCAAACAAATGTGTTGCTCAATCAAATCTCTCCTAAATGGATTTAAAAGAAGGATAACACTCTAGTCTACCAAGAACAATAAGATTTTAAGTCTGAAACTTTTGTACAAACCATACAAACAGATGAACAAACAAAAGAAACTATGAAAATTACTAAACAGGGTACTTTTATTGATGAAAAATCTTCAAGAATACAAAAGATGATCTTTTATCGCCTTACAAATTATTTTTATAGATGTTTCCCAACCAATAACTACCTTTTCAACTTCTTTCACTAACCACAACCTTTTTTTTTTCCCTCATGACCCTTCAACTTCCTGATGATGATTCACCTAAGGTTGATCAGAGCAAGTGTAGATCTATGATTGGAGGACTATTGTATTTGGCTACTACTAGATCAAATATTATGCATGTTGTCTATCTTATGGCCATATTTCAAAAAGATCCTAAGGAAACACATGTTACTACTATCAAAATAATATTTAGATATTTGAATGGCACTTTGAATTATGGGTTATGGTATCCTAGAGATATTGACTTTACTCTAAGTGCCTATATAGATGCAGATTGGGTTGGATGTGTAGATGAAAAAAAGAGTAAAAGTGGTGGTGTATTCTTTCTTGGTTGCAGATTGGTGCCATGGTTGAGTAAAAATAAAGATTCAGTCTACTTGTCTACTATTGAAATTGAGTATATTATTGTTGCATCTTGTTGTACACAATTTCTATGGATGAAACAAACATTGAAAGATATCACAGCGGTGTATGATGATCCTATTTCTATCTTATGTGATAATACAAGTGCAATTAAAATTTCAAATAATCTAATGATGCACTTGAGGATGGAGCATATATCTATCAGGTATCATTTTTTGAGAGAGAAGGTCATGGAGAATGAAGTAAAACTTGAATATGTTTCGACAAAGGATCAAATTGTTGATATATTTACAAAATCTCTTCTTGTAGATACTTTTGAGTATCTTTGGGAGTAGGGGTCATTTCCCCTCCTCTATTGAACTAGATGCATATAGATATGCATCAGTCTGGTAGATCCATGGATCTATCTTGCTTTTGGACTGATGTTTTGGTGGATACCTCTTAGGGAGAGCAGATAGTGCCAGGTGTTGTCATTATGAGTATTTTATTTTTAATGTCATAGGGGAAATAAATGTAAAATATATATTTTCCTTTGCAATTGATGTCAAAGGGGGAGAGGAGGAATGTGAAAAAAAGAGAAAACAAACAAAATGAGGACATAAAGAATGTGAAAAAGAAAAGAGGAAGAATATAAAAGATTATCTACTAAGGGGGAGAAATAGAAAGAAAAATCTTGAGAAGTGTATTAAGAGCTAGTATGTTGTCTTTGATGGTTTTTCACATCATGTGTTTCCATCAATGACAAAGGGGGAGATTGTTGCAAGAATGGGAAGAATGAAGGTGTTTTCATTGATGTCAATTGGTCAATTAGATATCAACTGGTTGTTATCATTAATGCCATGGTTGCAAGTTATTGGTTGCATATGTTGAGGATATTGAGAAAATTGTATTGAAGAAAGATTGCAGGTGTTCAGTGGTTGCTCTGGGTTTTGTTCCAGGATTTTCTCCTATGTTTGTGTGGTTTGGATATGTTGATCATGATTGTTGGAAGCTGCTATATCCATATTTTTGGTTGTTGATTTATTGTACAATGTGAGTTATGTTCACTAGTTGTGAACTATAGTTTTCTATGTTTCTGGTTGAGGTATGGGAGAAATGTTATTTGTCTGGATTTCTCTTTGGTAAAGTCTTATGACTTGTGGTTCTAGAGTTGAGTTTTTATGATTTTATTGAAGATAATTTTGGTATTTGGAAGGTCCGTGCTTAATTATTTTATGGTTTTTACACTAGTTTTGTTGACCTTGTGCTAAACACTATCTTCAGAGTTGATGAAGTGTGTTGGATCTGTTTGGGTCCTTATCAAGCATTTTTTTGGTTCACCCTCATTCTAATTCCACCCTTGGATGTTTTGGCACTGATCTAATTTGAATTTAATGGTAGATGGATGATTTTGGATATGTTTCAAAGTTGAAGATAGTATAAATGTAGAATGGGTTAGTGGTGAAATAAAGCAAGCAAGTGAAAGAGAGATATGTGCAAAGAAATAGAGTAGATATATGTGAGAGTGATTCTAATCAGTGAGTGTGTGTGATGTGAGTGTGGAAGATCAGTGTGAAGCCTAAATCTTGAGTTTCTAAATCCAGTGAGTAGAAGGTGTACTCTATCATTCATGCATGTATGTGAGTGGTGCAAATTATGGTAGATTTATCTATTGCATTGAGATTTTATTCTATCTATAACACATCTCTTATATCTTCTTTGTATCTCTGTGGTAGTGAGCCCTTTGGGTTGTTAGCCTTGTTGGACAGTGAGTCCTGATCTAGACAATGAGTCCTTGTTTTGGCAATGAACCTTGTTTTTCGGGCAGTGAACCTCTTGTAATCAATTTTGGTATTCTCTATAGTTTGAGTTAATCCTCACCATGGTTTTTCCCTTATTTGGTTTTCCACATAAATTTGGTGTTGTGTGTTTGTGTGATGGTTTTTCAGTTTCTCCCTTGCACTTAATAATTAATCACTTAAATGGTGTTAAGGATTAGTTTTGGTGAATGGATTAAGGTTTAAATTTGTGAGAATTGATTCACCCCCCTCCCCTCTTAGTTGTCTTGTTCAAGAATTTTACCATATAATCCTTTAAGGTTCGGCTAAAGAAGGAAATGTGATGTTTATCTAGATATTTATCTCCTTTTGAGTGAGGATTGTAAGAGTACTCAATTCACCACTATATGTATAAAGGAGAAAATATTCTCTAAAATATAGGTTTTCTAGTACTAGGGCTTTGGAAATGATGTCTTTGATTAATTAAAAGGTGTATTTTCTCTTCTCTATCTAGTGAAAATTATTTTGTTTCTTGAGCATGAGGGTGATAGGCCTTACTAGGCCTATAAATTCAAAACCAATGTTTCTAAAATAAATTAATTTTCTAAGAAAAATTGTAGACCCTTTTGGCACTTAGGGAGTAAGAGTTCAAGGATAGCCTAAAACCTTTTATTGCCAATGGTTGTACCTTCTTTGGATACAATGTCCCTATAATTCTCTTAGGGAATTAAAAATATAAACTTTTTTTTATTCAAGAAAATTATAAATAATATGCATCTCTAAAATACCTTCTCCAAGTGTTCAAGGTGGTTTTATCTATTTCTAGAAAAGAATAAGTAGGTCATCAAAGAAAATAAATATTTTTTTATTGATAAGGTCCTTAAAGGAAATATGCATTACCTTTTAAAATTTAGCCTCTACATTAGATGGAACAAGAGTCATTTTTATAGGAAAAGGTGTCACTCTTCATTGTGAATTCCATTTTGTGTTGGGTATCTTCTTTAACTAATTTATTCATGATTATAAAACTTATCTAGCATTGATATTCCTATATTTTGACTCTTTTCCTTTGCATGTTGGAAAAATATATAAATTTACACAACATTCTTCACATATATAGTTATCCTTAGCTAATAATAACTTTCATAAAATTGTGCCAATGTTTTATCCACCATAAAATTTCTAGCAATTAAGACCTCCACTATGCTTCTTTCTTACTAAATTTTCCCTCCTTGAATCATGAGGTATAAACAAATGTCACCCTTTAAATAATAAAACCTCTTAAAATAATCTAATCATGTAGTCACATCCATGTTGTTTGACTTCTTAACCTTTCTGAAGATTTCTTAAAATCTAGATCATTCACATACAAATCTCATAGAATCAAATCCAACAAGCTCCATACTCATCTCATTCAACAAAAGACATATTATACCTAATACAATGAATACATACTCAATTGAGCACTCTTATATTTAAAAAACAAATAAATTTGAATGAATTCAACCCACTTTATGTGCTTTTGGCTCCTTATCTCATTTGTTAATAAATTGAAAAGCTTGGTGATCTATGAATAGAAGAAAATCCTTAGGTAGTATATAATGTCTCTACTTATTAAGGGCTTGAATAATTGCATAAAACTCTTGATAATAGATTGAATATTTATTACTAGCTTACTTTAAGTTATTTTTAAAATATGTAATGAGATTACCTTCTTCACTAAAAACTCCACTACCATAGTTTGACTTACATCACAATCCAATTGAAATAATTTATTAAAAATTGGCAATCCTAGAATTGATTGTTTTTCACTTTATCCTTCAAAATATGAGATTTTTTACCTTTATTGCAACTATTTAATTAAATTTATTCCTACTATCCTTCATTGTATTTATGATAGGTGCAAGAATGCCACTATAAATTCTATTTTTTATTTGGTAAAAAATCGACAAACCATAGAAACTTCTTGCCTCAAATTTTCTCCATATAGATGGTCACTCCATAAATTCACAAAACTTCTTGGCATGTTACAAGCCCAATTATACTTACTCCATAAAATTGTATTTTTCAACTTGACCAACTACTCTTCCTTCAATATTTACAAAACTAAACTCAAATGCATCAAGTTTTCCTCTTTACTTTAACAAGAGTGACATATTGCCTAGTTGATTATTTTTCCAATAGATTCCTATAATCCTCTAAAGAATAGTTGTATCTAATAATCAAGGATAATAAGAGGTTGGCCAATGAACAAGGATCTAAAATCCTTTTTCACTTAAATATTTGTATACCTAGGTGGGTCTCCCTATTAACAATATCACCAAATGATAAACCATTTTAATAGGATAATTCTTCATCAAATTGATTCTCATATGTTATAACAAGGATTTGAAGAATGATACACAAAAAATGGCTAAATTAATTGTATATTTTTAGCTCCAAAAATGAGAACACAAGATAATTAGTAATAATTTATTTACTTCTTAATCTTTGTCATTATAAAATGTATTATGAACCTTGAAGGACTTAATTTCTCAACACTAGTGCCTATCCTTAGTTATAGAGTCAAATAGTCATATAAATCTTCTCATGAAAATAATTCAAACACATTTTAGGGGATAATTGTCATTATTTCCTTGTAATATGATATCCTACAAATAACATCCAAATTCAATTCTACTTAAGAATCATTATGCAACACAACACTCCTTGTATCTTATAAAGAGTATTTACTCTATTCCTTGAACATAAAACAATTTATAAAATACTTGACACATAAGTTTGTGAAAAACTCAACGTTACTTAATAATTTTATTCATAAGATTGAATTGCATTATAATTGGAGATAATTTCCTTTGAGTTTAAATATAAATTTCATATATTTCAACTAAAAATACGTATTAGTGCTTAAAAAAAAACACTTTATAGACTATTCTTCTCTAACACTAAAACCTATACCTTATATTTCTATACTAAGTCTAACCTAATTCAATTTCCTTTATAATGAGGAATGATCCCCTTAAATAGAAAAATTAAGTATGCAAGCTCATGATCCAGTCACATGACTCACATGTCTCATATTTCATTTGACACTTTTACAATTTTGTTACAATAGAATGCAAATAAGACTCGTTAGAAAAATATTCCCTTACTAAATTAATAAAGAAGATGTTGAAGTTATTGAAATGTCGAAACTAAAACTTACAAGAACCACTAGAAGCCAAAAAATTGAAATTGAACATTGAGAACCGCTCTAAAATGTGGTGAAGGCCAAAAAATCCATCTACCTTGTCACATATTTGACTAGGATGTTTTCTTTGAAACCTAATGATTGATTACAAAGAAACTCAATCCTTATTCATTATAATTTTCCAACCAAGAAGCCAAAATTATCTATGATGGCCATTGGAATGCTAGAATTTTAGAAATTTTATCTAAGTGTGTATTATATCTAGCATCCAATATTGCTTTGGCATCCTTGTTAAAATTGTCTAGCTTGAATTCCAACCATATGAGTGCATCTATTGTGCTTTTTAGAAATGAGGAATTAAGTTCTCCACTTGCAGAAATGAATGAACATAAAGAAGGTATGATTCTACCAAATTCACCTTTCCACTTATTGAGTGGCTTAATTATTCTATTAGCATCTAGAATATTTGGCATAATTTTCTTCTCAAGGTTTTCCAACATCATCAATTTTCCCTTGAGTTTTTGCTCTAGTTTTGATTGATAGGACATAATTTATCCTATTAGATTAGCAAAGTAGTTTGCACCACAAGCCCCTCTAGGACATTTGGGTCAAATCTAGAGCATTTATAGACTTGTTGAATTGGTAGAACCTTGAGAATCCACCTAAAATATCTTTCAAGATGTCCTAAGGTTGCACGAATCAAATATATGCATTCTTAAAAAATTTGTACTCCCCCCAAGTGCTCTCAAGTCTATTAACAATCTTGGACAACCTATGACCAATGAGGTCATCTACCAGGTTAGTCACCTTCTTATTTGTTTCCTCTGATTCTTTTAGTTGTTCCTCCATCTCCTTAATTTTTAAGGATAAATAATTATTTTCCTACACTAGTATACCTACTGAGATTGATGAGCCGGTGACAATAGGAGTATCACCAACATGAGGGAAACACAATAAGGATTATATCTTATTATATTCCTATATTAACCTCAAATGTTCTACCTATAATTTTATATAGTCAACTTGTATTTTTTTAGTGGTATCCTCACTAAATAAAGCAATATTTATGGTAATGGAAGCAACTTGAGGAGTAAGGTTGTCAGATAATATTTTGGAAATCATGCTCCCAATCAAGTCTCTTATATTCCCTACTAATTGTGGCTTGTTGGTTATTGGAGCTATGACCTAAATGGATAGAGTTTCATACCTTATGCTAAAACTAAAACTAAAATAAGCTTGTTTTGATTATTCCTCTAAAAGGAATGCTTCCTCATATCGCCTTTTGATAGTGTCCAATTCTATTTTCAAAGAAATATCCCATTCAAAGAGTAAGAGCAAACCACTATCATGTATAATCTTTCTTCCCTCATCTTGAATGATGTTTACAATTTTGAAATCCACCTCCTACATAATATTTTTTATTCCCTCCATTTGGGATGGGCTTTCCTCTCCTTTGGCCTTGTTTAATTTTATTTGGAATTCTCCTCTTTTCAATCTTATCAAGTAGTCCATGAATGCTTTAGATTTGATTAATTGATCATCATACAATATTGGGTGCATGTCAAAGCTCTGATATCATTTATCTCATGCTCTCTAACTCTAGCATTAAAGGTTAATCTATCCCAAGGTATTATTGCTCTCTTTCAGGTGATGGGATAATTTTATTTACCTCTTACTTGATTACATTTTCCCCAATATCCTCTGATTATAGGATTTCAGCAATGTCTGCAAAAAAAAACATTTTCTTTGGATTCTTAGAAGGAGGTTTACTTGATCTTGTAGGTTTCTCTTGCATTTGTCGAGATTCCATAAGAATTTTGGACTTTCGATTGGCCTATAGATCTCTACAATTTTCTTTGGTTCCTCCTCATGTTGTGGCCTTTCTTCTAGTTTCTTTTTTGGAATTACTAGAGGCTTCTATGCAAGAGTTTCAACATTACCCATTATATCCTTGATTTTGGTATTAGGGTCCTCAATATCATGATATGTTCCTAGATAAAATTAGGGTGTTATTTCTTTCTTTGATCTTACCCCTTTATCATTGTAGCCCATTTTCCTTTTTTATCTTCACTTATTTTTCAGATGGATAAATTTTCACATCTTCCTCATACAAAACCTTGTGATATAAATTTGACCTTTTGGCACCTACTCGGATCTAGCTGATGAAACCCTCTTGGTCAAAATACTTTTTGATGTCAAGGCCCATTTTGTAATCTTGCAACATATGGTATAATGCCTCTAACCCCTCCTTGTTTGTGATGATGAAATTTGATAATTTAATAGAAGTGGGGAAGAATGATCCTTCTTTTGATTCCTCAAATGATTCTTTTCATATTCATTTGGTTTCCAAATAATTTACAAATAGGTCAATCTTTTATGACAGTTCTTTAAAAAATATGATATCCTTATTATAGTGGTGTTATAATGAAGATACCAATCTCCCCAATTATGTTGGATCCCTAATTCAGGAACCCTATCCTTTACTTATTATATTGGTGTTATAATGGAGATACCAATCTCCCAAATTATGTTGGATCCTTGATTCAAGAACCCTATACTTTGGCCTCATAAAAATTGATGATTTCTCTAGGAAATTTGAGAGAAATAGCTCCTAGGTATCTCAAATCTTGATTTACAAAAAATTCTTGGAACACCACATAATTCAAGATATGGTAATGCATATCCCAAATATAAGTCCATCTTTTCATAGGGAGTTTCAAATTAATTTTAATCACTGAATTTCATCTGTAGAACCTTATCCCACAATTTTCTCCTTGTATAAAATAAGAGGTAGCATAACAAAGAATACCACTTGAAGTGCACCACTCTCTCATCACTCCTAATAGCAACCAATTTCTTATGAGTTTACTCTACTATGAAGATGGAAAATAAAACTCTCTATTAACAATGGAATTTTGAATGTCTACAACCATCATCATCATGTGAATTGTAATTTGGGCTTTGACATCTACACCCAATGCTTGACATAGAGCATAATATTTATTAATGAAGTAAATCCTAAAAAAATTCCATCTTGAAAGGCTCTAGCTTTGTGGGGGAAAAATTCATAGGTCTTTGATCCAAACCCCTTACTCTATGAATTGGGTTCTAACTTTCACTTTGAAACTAATTTTATCATTGTGATACTCAGCTAATGCATTGAATTATATGGGCTTGTTTGTTGATAAGTTTAAATTTAAAGCCTCAGATATGTATTCTTTATTAATTCTTATCAAACCACCACAATTACTACCTATAATGGCTTTAGAATTAAAAGCATTCCTATCTACAATTTTTTTGATGAAATTCACATCTATAAATACTTTTGAAACTATTAGTTTCTTAAGGTCTAGGTTCCAGACATTAGAAATGGGGTTTTGGAATATTTTTTCTTATACCAATGCCAAAAATTTGACCACCCATGCTAGACATGGTAGCATCTCGACAATCTTTGGAATTATCCTAAAATCGATTTGTTAAAATATCAAACCCTTGAGCATGCTTTACTTCTATGAATACCCTTAAAGTTGAATCATTAAGTCTTCATCCAAATACCTTCTTTACTTTGCAATTTGGGCACTATTTTGACTCATGGTGTAGGGATTTTTAGATAATCTAGGGTTTGGGGAAATGGATAGGATTTTGAAAATTAAGATAAGTAAAACAATAAATTTTTCTTTCAACATAGCAACAAAACCCTAAGAATGCCAAAACATTCAAATTAATCCATAATTTTGTTAATTAGGGTGAGATTCCTATGACTTACCTGTAGAATTCTTGGGACCATAATTTTTATTTTGAGACATTGTAAAGACGCAATGCATAAATTCTTCACCTTAGTTAAATTATGAAATTCCAACAAAGTATGCCTTTTGATGAAAAATCAAGGGAAATCTAGTCACTAGTACAAAAACATCAATATATGACTAAAAAACTACTAAAAACTACTTATAAACGATTTAACATGGTCACATGACCATTAGTAGCTTATTGCTAGTCATTTATAATGTAACCAAATTAATGGCTAAACCATTTTTAGTCATTTGATTGATCTATTTGGTCATTAATTTAGTCATTTGATTGATCGATTTGGTCATTAATTTAGTCATTTGATTGATCGATTTGGTCATTAATTTAGTCGTTTGATTGATCAATTTGGTCATTAATTTGATCAATTTGGTAGTGTATTTAGTCGTTAATTTAGTCATTTATTATTTTAAATTGGTCACTTATTTTGTCATTTTTTATTCATTGATATATTTAGTTGTTAATTTAGTCATTGATTGCTATTAACTGGTCACTTATTTAGTCATTTTTATTCACTGGTTTATATCCATTGGTAGTGTATTTAGTCATTAATTTTAATCATCATTTTGATCAATTTGGTAGTTTATTTAATTATTTTTGTTCACTAATTTTTTTCAACTGGTAGGTATATTGATACATTGTTTATTAATTGCATAATCATTATATTTAGTCATATTTATTCACTAATTTATGTCAGTTGGTAGTATATTTAGTCAATTGGTAGTTTATTTAATTATTTTTGTTCACTGATTTCTATCTATAAGTGTTGAAAATGAGACAATGTTTTAATTGAGGTTTAAACATATAAAAACACAAAAAAACATAATCAATCATTCATTTGCACATAATGAAATGACTATTAAGAAGGAAAAATACTAAAATTTTATTGATCGAAAAAGGTGTTCTTACAATAGATACAAGATATAATTGTGTCTTTGCTTTGAAAAATGTACTGTTACAAAGTGTGTTTCTCAGTTTTGTGATCGAGAAAATTGAGTTACAATGCCTTTTTTTTCTTATGCACAAGATATTACAATTTTGATGACAATTCTATGTTGCAACT
This sequence comes from Sequoia sempervirens, assembly GCA_007258455.2. NCBI lineage: Eukaryota > Viridiplantae > Streptophyta > Pinopsida > Cupressales > Cupressaceae > Sequoia > Sequoia sempervirens. The sequence goes on from VDFB02105785.1 coordinate 42,306,177, forward strand.
TATTTGCAATTGAACATACATGTATGTTGCACTCTCTACAACTTTTCCTCTTCTTTGCACCCTTTATTTGCTCTGTATTTACTTCTTTTTCTGCACCCCTGTTCTCTATGTCTACTGCTTACATAGTAACATATCCCCTCTTCTATAATGCACCAATTTGAATGAGTAGAACCAAAACAAAAAGAGAAAAAAAATCAAGGGTTTTTACATTACAGGTGCGATAAGATAGAAAATTCTCTATTCTACTCATGTAATGTACACCCAAATTAGATTCTCTAGTTTTTGTTTGTGTTCAACTTATTCAGGCTCAGTACATTCTCTATCTACAACTTCACTCTCCACACTCTACTACTGCTAACCCTTTTTTCTCTTCTACACTTATAGCTTGACAAAAAACACTAAGATCCTTGAACAACACATTCAAACTATTGCATAAATCAGTGGGCCAAGCTATCTAACAACTAGTCCTACAAGATCATAAACATCAACTATTTCATTTTTTTCATATATTTTAGTGGCTTCCATGTGAAGGTCCCTTCCATCTCTTTCAAATAGACAACTCCATCTATTTTTTCTACATAAGCAAGGGGTATGTTACTTGTGACCTTTAAAATACTTACATTTGTATATCTTGTTCCTTTCAATTTGACTTCATGTACAATAGATAGTGAGTGAATCCGCCCAATTCCCACAACAGGACCATTAAATGGATCCAACACCTCAACTTTATCCCCTTCTTGGGGTTTATCAATAGATTTCTACAAAAAGGAAAAAAATACACATTATATTGAGATATAAAACACACATTGTTTTTTAGCTTATAATGTCTTTTTTGGAACTAATCATATGTGCTCTATTGAATAACAAAGAAGCAACATTTTACTCTGAAATAAAATAAAATAACCCATTGTGAGGTACAAGCAAATGGAGGGAAAGACTACAATTGTGCTAAACTATATGAGTACTCTAGAAAGAGACATGGATTGGCAATGAAGTCCCCCCAACTGAGGACCATGACATCCCTAAACATAATGCACTAATGCATTGTCAAAATCTATGTATGCACTCTATTACAACTAAGCTCTAAGCTTCCATATGTAAGTTGTATGTTTTCCATTATTTCCATAATCTATGTATACTAGTTAATTACACTTCACTACTATTCTAACCAACTTCTATCAAATAGGTAATGATTACCCTTATTTACATAATAAAACAACCATTACTTACTTGAATAGTACTTAGTTACATGTGGTTTCATAACACTCACCTTGAGTTCAACATGACTACCACTATGAATATAATGTACATGGTCATCAAGTTCATCATCATAATCACTATCAATGTCATTGCATACATGAAGTTGCACAACTTTGCAGAGAGTTCTATTGTCATGGCCTTTTTCTTTTCGTTCTACTTTCGTATAATTTCTCTGTATCATGTGGTTTAATCATCATGCAAAAATTAATATAAGTCATGTAAAGAATGCAAAAGCTTTAAATTTTTGTTCAAAAGAAAATTTTAAGTGTGAAGAATGACAAAAAATTGGGATAGATTAACTTACAACTTAAAGAATGCAAAAGCTATAAATTTTTTTCCAAAAGAAGAATGAAAAAACATTGGGATAGATTAACTTACAACTTAAAGAATGAAAAAGCTATAAATTTTTGTCCAAAAGAAGAATGACAAAACATTGGGATAGATTAAATTACAACTTAAAGAATGAAAAAGCTATAATTTTTTGTCCAAAAGAACATTTTAAGCATGAAGAATGACAAAACATTGGGATAGATAACTGACAACTATTATATTAATTATCTCAACTTTAGGACAACTAAGATGATTGTGATGTGCATTATTATCCACTTCATCATGATCACTATCAATATCAGTGGCTCTATTGACATCATGAAGGCATTTTTTTTTCCTTTTGCTTTGATAAAATTGCTTTGCATGTGGTTTAACCATCGTGCAAAAAAATATATAAAGAATTCAATAGTCAAGTAAAAAATGCAAGCTATAAATTTGTCCAAAAGAACATTTTATGGATCACTCCAACAATAAAGAAACTGGGTTGGATTCTCCTATGCTCAAATTTCACTAATATACATATTAATAGGAATATGTATATAAAAATTCCAAAAAAAAAGAAATGAGATCAATAGAGCCTATTACTTCATTTGAATCCATGGATTTATGCTCATTCCATGCATAAACTATAGGGTTAATGGAGGCAACCAACTATGAAACTTGCTAAGTGAGACTAAATATGTGACTCATTACCTTTTGGTACCCTAGTTCATTTGAGTTGACATGATCTACAGAGGCTCCTACTGAGCATTGAATAGATGGATGTGAAATCTTTGTTGATGAACTAGATTTCCACTTCATCCTACTCTTAGATTTACTAGGATCTAGTGCTACCATATAATTGACAATATCTTCTGCACCTGCTTCTCTATTACTATTTTCTACCTAAAATACAATGTCAATTTTAACATATAGTCAGTTCAATAAAAAAATGAAATAAATAACACAATGTAAATTGAACCAAAAATCCATACACTTACTGTAAATTTGTCAATTTTGGCATGCAACCTACCTTGACCAAATGTATATACATCCCTCACATTATCTCTTTCTCTCTTTCCTCTATTACTCTTTGCCAAATATTCTTCAGAATGCATACTTTCTCTCAATGCCTCCCACTATTTGGGAGATAGAGTGGAGTTTAACCTCTCTTTTCCCTCCATGATTGTTTTTCTACAATTGTATCTAAAATTATTCATCAAAATTCTCATCTTTTTCTTGTAATATTTTCTAGAGATTTTTCCACCAGTAGTCTCAAACTTGATTTGAAAATATCCAAATGGGCCCTACATCTTACACCCAACTCGGTGGCCCACTTTGCAGATTTGGCCCAATTGGCTCACCATCTCTCGATACCTCAAGCAAGAATGACTTATTTCCTTCTAATTTTCCTTATTTTGCATTCCTCTCTATAGATTTGTACAAATCTTGACTCAATAATTGTCTTTTGACAAAAGCATCCACATCTCTTATTAAATTACCACTACCAGTAATTTTGGTTGATCCACTAGTTCCATTAAAAGTTCTAGATGCAACAAGTGCACTCTGAGGCACAGTAAATACAAGCAATCTCTCTTCATGACTTTCATTAACCAAAACTTCATGCTCCTTGGCCACATCAGGTGTGGCATGAGTAGGTAGATCAGTACTAGTCACTATAGATTTCACTTCAAACACATCCTTTAATGTTGAGTAAATCATCTATAGAACTGTTGTTCCTTTGCTCTGATGTTTTTCAATAATCTCTCTTAGACTTAGTTCTAAGAGATCATCACAACGTTGCACATAACATGGATGTGCTATATCAGGTTGCACATCACCATGTGCTATATCAAGTTGCACATCACCATGTGCTATATCAGGCTGCAATTCATCGTATGCTATATTAGACTGCACATCACCATGTGCTATATCAGGTTGCACATCACCATGTGCTATATCAGGCTACAATTCATTGTATGCTATATTAGGTTGCACATCACCATGTGCTATATCAGGTTGCACATCACCATGTGCTATACTACGCTACACATCATCTCAACTATTATTTTCACCAACTTCATTTGTTGAATCACAAAAGCATCAGCTTCTACGAGATGGCGGTATTGTATCTTTTATTTCCTTTTGTTTTTTCTCCGCATTTTCTTTCCACTCTTTTTGTTTCCTATAAAACAAAAAAAAAATATCATATTATGTCTTATATACATAAAGCTCCTTCCTATAAAATTTTATTAAACACTATTAAACAAATAATATACTACTTAGTGGATTTACAACTTGTCCGCTTGTCAAACCAAGATGTAATAAATATTCATTATTCTTGGCCACTTTTTTACTACGCACGTGCCCATATTTTGTCATTGAAATTTAAACATTATGATCACTATCATCTAATTTGTGCCTTACAGTCCTTGTCTTCATTTCCTGAAGTCCAAATAAACAATAATGTATAAATCAACAACTTGAATAAGTAAAACTTTATTGAGTTCATAAGTTGATAACTGCAAATGGAAACTTAAAATAGAAATCAATTTACAGATTAAATAGAATTTATAGTCAAAAACCAAGAAGATGTTTACAATTACAAGCATCAAAAAAAATTTCCTTAGGGATATATTCACAAGAAAAGAGCTCATAAGAACTCAACACAAGAAGGATGAAGGAAAAACATAGTCTAGTTCATCATGAGGTGTGTTAGAACCTTAAAATTTTGCCTATTTCCATCATCACGATTAACCTTGAGCTCCATGACCTGAGCCTTGACCCTTATATTCCTTTTTATTTTTGACTGAGCCTCCCCACTGTAAACAAACATATAAATTTCTTAAGTCTGACTGACACTAAAAGACCTATACAAAGCCAAAAAATCATCATATATACTTAAGCAAAAACATGTCTAGCTAAGGAAATTCCAAATCCCTTAACAAACCCTTACAATGATCCCTTAGTAGTAATCTAAACCCTTGGCGTGTTGGCAGTGTGTAACAGACAACATGAAGATATTTATCACCATATTGTAGAAGTATTATGATGAGGACGGAGTTGGGTAGTATGAGAGAATTTAAATACATCATAAACTGGCATACCATGAGAAGGAAAAATGAAGGGTGTTGTATAGCAAGGAATAACCCGCCATCCCGTGAGGAAGATCATAAAGGCATACAGTAGGGTGGTATGAACCACTATACCATAGAAGGATGTGACTAAGCATGTGGTATGACAGTAAGCCATATGTGACTGTTAATGTAAACTATAGTACCATAGGTTAAACAAGTCAAGCTTGCGGTATAGAGGTAAGGATCCCACTACCCCACGGTGAAATGCAAAGAAGCATGTGGTATAGAGATGTATACCCCTCTATCCCATGGTAGTTATAGAAAGTGGCAGCAATAAAGTGGTATTAAATGCATGAATCACATCAACCCTCTGATCTTGTAAAATCAATGGTGCATATTCAAACTCAAACTATGAGAAAAATACTTGGTGTAAGGTTGATATTATGTCAACATGACTAAGTTCAAAGGCCATTAAACCAACAATTTGACATTCTCTTTGCACTCATTTGCAAAAATTATCATGCTGGGAGCTGGGAGTTTGAGGAGATTAAGCTCTACAACCATCGTAACCTAGATAAGTGCACAAAACTCATTGTGAAATAGGTTTTAGGAGTACCATATTGTTTGGAATTCTACATTTCAAAATTATAGAAGTAAGACAGTTAAACATCATGCCACCCAAGAAGAAAGAACTTAAAACTAAAAAGGAAGAATCTAAGGTTAAAAAGAGGTCCTTACAATAGTCTATCCTAGATATACTCCTTGAATCAAATGATAGAGAATTTAAGAATTTTTTTAAAGATGTGGCTCACGGTTGTAGAGATGCCCTTATCTCTATCTCTGAGTGGGAATTGTTTTGGTACTTTTATAACAAAAGGGAGGACAATATTTTGGTGTCAAATCCATGGGCATTAGATTTGGCCAAGTTAATTGTCCCAAATATTTTTATAGATGTAGAGTTCATAGGGTATTGGCTTAGAGTTATCATCCTGCTACTAGGTTTGTGAGATTGCCTGGTGGTTCACCATTAGTTGTGTTAACTAAAGCAGCCATCGTTGAATGTTTTCACCTAAACAAACAAGCCTTGACTAAAATTGATTTGCAAAGAAGTGAAGAAGAATATACTAGATTGAGGAGAACCTATAGAAGTGATGAACTCCCCATTTACATGAAAATGGGTGTGAACAATAAGGTGATTCATATATTCCCTACTGCTATTGAACCCTTTGTTGTGACAAATTTCCAATTCTATTTCAAGAAAACCTACTTTAATCTCTGTCAAGTACTCAGTATAGATGCACAAGATTAAATTCTAGTTAGTTTAATAAAGATGTCTATGAGGATCCAAAACCCTAAGACAAACATTGAATATAATTTTGCCTCATATCTTGAGAAAGCATTCAATGAAGGATTTTTGCAAGTCAGGGAAAATAGAGCCCCCATAACATTTAAGCAATATTCTTTGTTTTTCCACTTGATATTATACCAAAATAAAGATAGATAGACCAAAAGGATGTGTTTGGGTAAGAATGAGCAATAGTGGAATTTGATGTCAATGCAACGATTGTGTTATAAATGGGACAACAGATGTAAGAATTCAAATTATGTGATATTCCATGATGAGTTTGTGTATAAAATTGTGAGAGTTCTTGGCCACCAACCAACAAGTCTACACACACTTATGCTACAACTGTTAATACCTTTGGCTTTGAAACTTGAGAAAGGCCATACTCAACTTCGGCGATTGGTTTTTTCTACTAGATATCACAATAATAAGGATTTATGGATGCCCACAGGCCCCACATATACTGCCAAAGTTTGTGCCCCTTCGATTATCCTTTTTAGAGTTCATGTGGAAGATTCTATGGATGGAAAAGTATTTCATGCATAAACAAAGTAAGGCTACATTTCTACCCAATTTGACAACATGTGGGGAACTATCAGTGGGATCTGATACACTTGAAGAGTTGTAGAATTATCTAAAAATAAGGTACTCTTTAGAGACTGGAAAGGAAATATCTTTTGACCCTAAGGGTTACATGAATTTTATAAGACACACCATCCTTACCAATGCTATGGTTACTCACCATATTGATTATAAAGAAGATGTAATCAGAATTTTTTTCACTCCTCAAGGGGTATATGAGAGGAGGAGAAAATGGGAAATTATCAAAAGGCTTGAGGAAGAAAGAAATATGAAGCACGAAAATTTATTGGGGTATTTTGTAGAGGAATTGGATCCTCTTAAGATGATTCATATGATGATTGATAAGTTTCATGAATTATATGATAAGTCTGCAGCGGAGATGAGGAGACCTGCCAAATTGTCTCCCAAAAGGCCAAGTGGTATTGTAATTAGAGAATCAAATCTCGATACCATTTTAGTATGTCATGCTTCTCCAAGATCACCTCCCAAACAACCACCTTCTAAAAAACAGAAGACACAAGAGATAGACCCACTTGTTTCCTACGAAATAAGTGAGGAGGTTAGAGATATAGAAGAATCAGTTAATGTGTTAAGAAATTTGAAGGATGATGTTGAAGTGGACCAACCTATGCTTGAAACTAAAGACCACGGGCCTGAAGATAGATTTGATATTTAGGTACAAGGAGAAAGAGAAATTCATAAGGATGAGAGAGTAATTGCAACTCTCAAGTTCATGGAAATTGATGAATTTATCAAAACCCTTGAATTTAAATGTTTTTGGATTAAGATGAAAGTGAGAGAGTTTAAGTGAGGGTTGAAATAAATAATATGGGAGCTGAGGAATCCCAACATGACCAAATAGTAGCCCAAAATTTTAATAAATTAAGAATTGATAATATTGATGTCAGCCCACAAGAGGCTAAAGAGATGATTTTGAAAATTAATATACTTATTGTCCCTGGTATGAAATTAAAGAAAATATTTTTACTTGATCAAGTGAGAACATAAGAAGACCCAATGTTGATTATTGAGTTTGAATCAAATGAAGGGGTAAGTGGCACATGGTATAACCCTAAGATTGAAACCTTGGAATTTTGGGCCAAACAAAAGAGTACAAAGAAACCAAGGTTACTGGATGTAGTGCGGGAAATGAAATGGATAGCTATGGTGAAAACATTAAAGGATACATCTCCTCTAGAAGTTTCAACCATGACAATGCATTCATATATGTTCACTTGAGTTGCAATTAAGCAGATGGAAGCTAGATTGGGAGAGTACAAAAAGAAACAATTTTTTTTAAATGATGAATTCAATAAGTTTTTCATGGAAAACGTGAAGTTGAAGGAACAATTGAAAGGAGTAGGCCCCTCATAGAACAAGGAAATAATGTTATACTAGCCTCCTCCTACTCCACTAGTTGATATAGAAAGTGCTTCCACTAAACAAGTGAGCATTCTTAGACAGAAGATTGAAGAGTTAAAGAAAGCAAACAATGAGGGTAAGGAAGGAGTGAAAAAGAAAATTTGTAATGTTTTAGAGAAGGTCCTTGAGCATAGGATAAAGCTAATTTTGGATAAGTTGGAAAGTGTGTATGATTGCTATATCTCACTGACATAGGAAATTGATTTGATGAAAACAAATGTACCCATACTTGATCCCCTTTTTAAGAACTGGCATCCCATACACCACACATTGTTAATCTTGTGTGGAATCTTATAGACGAGTATTAAGGATCCTACAGTATTAAAACCTATAGAGAAAATGTCCAAAATAGTTATAGATGAATTCCAATTTATATAAGGAGAGGACCAAAAGATCATAACAAGAATAGACTCATTTCATACTCTAAAGTAGTGGTTTGTGCCAAAAATATTGAAAGATGATGACCAATTGAAGGACCTCAATGAAAGAAAGAGTTAATTTGGCCAAATTTTTCCACATTGCATCACTCACATACAAAAGGATGGTGAGTTGAGCCTTGATAGGGTCAACTTAATCATGGATGGAGTAATAGCCTGGGATGTTGGATTTCTAAGTTTATCATGGATGGCATAGTGTTACAAGACAACCGATGGAAGATTCACCTTGCAAATATATTGAAAATTCAAGAATACAAATGGCCAATGATTATACAGTGTACGAGTGGGAGTAGAAGTATTTGGGTCCTCCATAATAGTAGGCTTTGGGGCTATCATAATGGAAGAACCAGACATTCAGATAAACTAATATGGAGAAAGGACCTTGAACATATCTTCAGTGATCACTGGTTCCTTACAGAGATTAACGAACTATGGTATCACGAGTGTTGCGGACTTCATTAGTTATCTACTTTCTTAAATGTTTTCTCTTAATTATGTTTTAAGAAAAACTAAAGTTTAGTTTATACAAAGAGGCATGAATTTTGAAAAGATTCCATATTTTGTAATGGTCTAAAGCTTGTTGCTTCTCTTATAAAAGAGGAACCAAGATTGAATTTTGATATCATCATCATAGGCATTTATAGAAACATATATGAGGAGACTTCTATTATATTGCAATATATATATGAAGTAATCAATGGAGAAGAAGATTTAATCTGGTGCTCGAGTTTTGGTCATAATTATTTGTTGATAATGCTGTGTATGATTGGATTTTTTATGTATTTTAGGTGGGAATATAGGGGTATATTATGAATTGGTATCAATTATTTGTTCATAATAATGTGTATGATATAATAAGTTGTGGTCTTCAAATGTGGTATTGGATTTTTTATGTATTGTAGGTGGGAATATAGGGGTATATTGTGAATGTAGTATTTTAGATATCATTTTATTGAAAAAATTGAACAATTTTCTAATTTTGCAGCCTCTTAGTTTTAGTTTTTAGTGTCATTCAGACCTAAGAGATCATTTCTTTGTTTGTAATGAGGAGGCTTAGTTCATGAAGGAATGGAAAAGATGCATAGAGCCTTTGAATTATACTCGTACTATGCAATGACATAGAATCATTTAGTAAACAATTTTGTCTTCATAGGGAAACATTTTCTTGTGAAAAAATTGACTAAGACAACTCTTGTTTCAATTGACCACCCTCTCATGAAATATCATTCATATTACAATCTTGCATGATCTTATCATAGCAAAGGTGATTATGACACCACTGGCCACTCCTACATGGCATCAGTCAAGGAAAGCCAAAGGCCACAAGATTTTGTGGATAGGTTCAATTGAAGCTAGGAGATCTTAAGAGTTCTCTCTCAAATTTTGAAAAGGTTCTAAAGGTCCACCCTGAGAATTGTGAGAGCTTAAAAGTTGTAGGCCATATATATGGTCAACAAGGGTAGGCAAAGAGGGCTTTAGAAAATTTAAGAAAGGAAAATCGCATAGATCCACGTGATTCCCATGTATTTATCATTGTGGTGACTTCATATTTGATCCAAGTATCAAGAATATATGATCTATTATTGTTGAGGTTTTAGGAATGTTGGGATGAACATAAGTCCATATTGTATGCTTCATAACAACCATTTTTTACTATTCCATAGACCATTTTTCCTATCAATACAAGTATTTGATTTATTGCATCAATATTTTTCATTTTCAAACTTTATCTAATCTACAAATTGGTTCCATATCATTGTTTATCTACATTGTACTATATCTATGAAATATCTCATTTTTTTGTAATAAAAAATGCTAAAAAGGAGGGCATAAAATTGGAAAATACCATAAAACAAGAAAGTTATAGAATTGAGGACATTACAATGGTATCAGAGTTGGATCTTACCAACCTATGAGATTTCCTTCTTATATAGTCAAGTGATAGAGCCAATAAGTGTTATCAAAGGGAACTTAGAAAAACTATCTATTTCCTAACAAACAATTAAAGTTGCACAAAGTGAATCAAATGTGAAGAATTCTTATGTTGGAATTTCACTTGGAAATTGGAATTATTTTGCAAATTTTCACAAAAGAAGAGGGATCCAAAGAATGAGGTTGCAACACATCTTGAGAAGGATAGAGAACTATATTGTAAATTGTTGGCATAGAGACCAGGAAATGTTTATGTTGCAAAAGGGGTAGCAATTGTGCTAGCTGAAAGGGGTCAATTTGATATTGCAAAGAAATTTTTTACACAAGTACAATAAGTTGTAGCAAGAAACATCTTTGTTCAGATGCCTGATGTGGGGGTAAATCTAGTACATGTTTACTTTGTAGAAAGACAATTTGTGCTTGCAGTGAAAATGTATCAAAATTATTTGAGGAAATTCTATTTTGGCACTGACACCCAAATTTTATGATATTTAGCTCAAACACATTATGAAGCAAAATAGTGGCAAGATTGTAAAAGAATATTATTAAGAGCAGTAGATTATAACTACTGTAGGTTTCCAATCAAAAAGCTATAGATTTTGTGTTTAATGTAATGAGGGTTTTGAATTACATCTGAATTCATTGTAGAGGGCATCCCCAAATCTGACTTCGCTTCAAAATTCAAATACTTTGTAGTAAACACCAAAGTCCTTGCCTACATTTTTCAGAATTCTCTAGGTCCTCTCCAAACAATCTTTATCGCCCCATGCAAGTAGTTGTTGTAACTCAAAGCACCTATGTAGTTCATGTTCCCATGCAAGTAGCTATTGTAATTCAAAATGAGGTGCCTTAGTGTAGTTTGCATGCCTCAGTGTAGTTGTCTAATTTGCATAAACGCCAAATTCTAAACACAGATAATGCAGAATTGTGTGCAATACATGACTCCCACTAACCATTTCTCCAAATATTTTTTAAAATTTTGTCTAATTTGTACTCACGTGACTAAATTTTTAGTCATTTTTATTTGTGTGACTAAATAATTTTTTACCCGATGACCAAATTAATCATTTATTTACTCATTTATGTTGTGTTGCAAAAAATTAGTACAATTTAGTCATTTTTAGTTGTTGTGACTAAAAGTTTTAGTCACCTAGTCATTTATTTTCCAAATTCTACTAGTGAGAAGATATTGTAGGAAGGGTTCAAATTTGTAAATGAAGGAGAGGATCAACAGTAGCAACCACAACTACCTAAAATTCAAGCCTAAAATCCCAATCCAAACAAGAAAGTGCAAACAACAATGGAAATCAAATAAAACCAATGCTATACCAAACTTCCCATGTTGAAATTGATTCATCTTCCTTGAATCTCCTCTATTTTGTTCAACATGCAAGCTTTCCCTCAAATTTTGTTGAGCTCGAGTACCTACAAGTGATAGTGATATGATAGCAAGAATTTTGGAGATAGTGTTGTACGGTTGGAAGGAGGGAGACAAATCTCTTTCTCAAATAGATGGTCAAGATCAAAAGCCAAAAATATTCCAAGATTAGTAGTTGAGGTTACATGCACCATGTAGTGGTAGGGTTAGGGATGGCTAAGGATAGATTGTTAAGATTAAAAGAAGACTGAAGGCTATCAATGGTGGATATTTGAAAGAGAAAGTGGAGGCAAAAAAATAATAATATTTTATTTGAGAAGGGAATCTTGGTAATTAAATATTCATATTATTTAATTTGGGAGAGGATATGAAGAAATACATAATAAAAAATGATTATTCATTGCCTATATATATATTAGATTATAAAATAGATTTACAAAAATACGTATCACTTTGCTAACTAAAAATGGAAAAATTACTTGAGTCTTTGCTTTCTAATCTACTATAGTCAGTAGAAAAACAATATTGTTGATTCAAAAACATGTTTCCCCAACTCCTGCATCAGACAAAATATTCATGACTCCTATTTTTTGTAGCACTAAACATACCTATTTCTCCCTACCCCATGAAAAAAGTCTTATAGTATAATAGACTTAACAGGCCTATAGATAATTACATCAGTAATTTTAAACCCAACAACCATAGATGATACCCAATACAAAGAAATTAATAATTGACACTAAGATTTTTGCACTATGAAAAATTACCACATTTTACCCAATATTTCCTTCATTCTTCCATATGCACTAGAGAATTTTCATCCTGGCCTTCTTCCATGTATGCTATAGGATGCAAGTGAAACCTTTTGTGCACAGATGCCCTCATTCCTTAGTCTACACCACTTTTTGAGGGAAGATGAACACCTAATACCATATATGCTTGAGTAGCCACCTTCAGTTGTTCCATTTGAAGTTTCCATCAGTGAGCAAGCAATCATGGGACCTCAAGAAATAAATAGAAAAGTATTTATCTTTTATGTCAATTTATAAACTAGCACAAAAGCACCTGCAATTCATTCTTAGAGCCTTCAAGAAAATCCTATCATTGTTATGTTGGTAAGCCAATTTAATTGCATCATGTATATCTTGATAACCCTGGTATTGTTTGAGCAATTTTCATGGAAAAATCCCACCTATCAGCCCTTTACCCTTGAACAAATTATAGCCTTGAACCTCCTTTGGTAAAGCATTGTCTTACAGAAACTGAACCTTAACCTATTGTTTTCCCATTTCTTTCACATCCCTTAAAGACTGACAAAAATCCATCAAAGTTGACAAGAAAATTGATAGCACCTGAGATAGAATTAGGATCCTTCACGCTTTTGGGTTAATGAATTCAATTCCAATCACTCTTCTAATGCAATCCTCCACCCTTGGATAATCAAGCTTGAACAAGATACCCAAATCTTCGTGAGATGGGAAGCCCTCAAAGGGATTTTCCTAGGCTTGGACCTTAATACAAATGTGGAGATTCCACAGCTAATAAGCCATTTTCCAAACAATTCAAATCTCTTATAGTTCACCACCTCCAGAAAATTTCCACCGATCTTCCTCTCTTGCCAGCCACGACAAGCTCACAATAGCTACTATAATTTACCAAAGCCACTGCACACCACGAGTTTCCAGGAACCAAAGAAGAAATAAGTTGAAGCTACCCCACATGGAATGCTTTGAATGAAAAATTAACCATTGGAGATGCTTAAATTTTTTCAAGGGATGGTTTAGTAATGATTAATCCAGCCAAAAAATCCCTTGCAGCAAGATACACACTTTCCAAGCAGTGAAAGACTAATAATTAAATAAATGAGAATTTATTTAATCATGGAAAGAAAAAGAATATTAGCAATGTAATTAAATAAATATTTAATTAATCAAAGAAGAATCAAGAAAAGGAAATGAACTAATTAATTATTTAATTCATAGAGGAATGCGACTTTAGAAGATAATCAAATAATTAAAATCATTTAATTATGCTGAGAAGAAAAGGAATCGATGCAGAAAAATGGTTTTCATAGCCTCGAGACATTTTAGTGTCTACATTTTTCCCCTCTGATATAATGTGAAGGCATCTAAATGTTTTTTATTGAGTAAGTAGGGAAAGGGACCCAATCCTTACAAATAAGTACAACAATTTAAAGAACAACCATTTAGAACAACAACATGAGGAAGCAAACCTAAAAGACACTTCCCCCACCCATCAATCAAAACTTAACCAATACCCTCTTGATCAAACATTATAGTTCTATCAGACATAGCAAAAAAACACATCTAGTTTTTCATGAAGTCCCACCAGTAGATCTAGTTATAACCTAAAATCCTCAAAGTAATGTCCATTTGAAGACTATAACTATTAACACGATTTAACATATGAAATTCTTGGCACCAGCGACCATTAACAGTCTTAAGACCAGCAAGAGTAGAAAAAAGAATCATAACAACAAGAGACAAAATAGAAAAAAAAAGACCAAAGACTAGGCATCCTCGATCAAACTCCAAGCTTTTAGCAGGCCTTCAACAATGTTCTCGACCTTCTCCTTCAACTCCAACTTTCTTGAAAAATCCTCTTTACCCTCTATCACTTTTTTTCCTCTTATGCTTCTTAATTTTTCCTTGCCCTGAAACCGTAGCCATAACCACCTTTTTCATAATAGAAGGCATCTAGATGTTGTATCAAATAATAAATAGGAAAATTCAGCTCAAAAAATGCCCCGACGTGCCCTAGTGAAGATAGGATAGACCTATTGCCCCTTGTAATTATTTTTACAAATTTTGATTTTTTTTTAAATATAAAAAAATATTCTGACAAGCAAATTTTGTGCACTAATAGCAAAATATTTCAATTTTGGACCTCCAAGAAGCTCATATTAGGGTTTGTACTTAGCATTTGACACATCCAATGAAAAAGTGAGGTAAAAATACCACTTTAGAAGGGTATAAATGTGATTTGAGTGCTAAAAATAGTCATTTATACACTTTTAACTTTGAGTGGATAGTGAGAGTGAGTGAAAAATTATTGCAGAGATGTTGCCAAGATGTCTCCAATACCACATGTTGCACATCCCATATATTAGTTTAGGACCTACAAATAGCCAGAGGGCTCAGAGGACACAATAAGTACACCATCCTTGCTTTGTGATTTTTTTCAATTTTTGCTAGTTTTAGGGCTCCAAAAGGGAGCAAACAGATGTGGCAAACCTCGTTCATTATAAGTGGGTGCAGTTCACCACATCTGCTCAGTGTGTCATAATTGCATAGGGTAGAGCCGCAACTACTCTTCTGTGATGCAAATGAATTTCACAACACAAGTTAGGTTTAAATGCCACATGTGATATTTTGAGCCACATGTGTAATTTTGTGACACAAACACGAGTTTGAATGCCACATTTGATTGGAAGGATGCATGTGCAAGGGAGTTTGATGCAAAATTGAACTGCATTTGTGGATAAAGCAATGCATTTTATTTTTGAGATGCATATGTTAGACAGTGTGACATATTTGACTGTTTAGATTTTTTCCCCAATTTGGATAAAATTTTCTCTACAACCAAGGTCAAATAGATTTGCATAGGCTTTTTGACTCACATACTGCACTTGCTTGTGATCACAGGTGGCACTAGACCCCATTTATACTCGTAAGAGCCATTATCAACCTTCAAACTATGAGAATAGTTAGAGGATGACTAGAGGGATTGAATGCTTTACTTGGGATTATATTACATCACCTTCATGCCTGTGATTCAAGCTAATAGGGATTTACTAACTTCTCTAGTTGAGAGATGAAATTCAAAGACCTTCTCATTCCACTTGTCAATAGGAGAGGCCATCGTAACTTTGGAGGATGTGTGGTAGATTCTCAGACATCTGATCCACAGACAACACATGTCTTACAATCTGAAGCGAGGGTATGGTACCATTGCGAGTGCTTTCAAGCACAAGGATATCACAGATCTAGGAGCAAAGGAGTATGAGATCCATTTGGATGTGCTCACAGAGTGATATGATCTCTTCAATTTTATCCTTTGTAGTGCTATTGGTGGAGTTGTGTGCCCTAATGAATGGGGACATGGGTTTCCAGTCAGTTAGGGAGAGATGATAGTTGGTATGTTGACTTGGGGAGTTATATATGCTTGGGGCCCATGTATGGTTGTGATGTTATATTTCTAGCTCCATGATGTGGATTACCAAGGAGCATAGAGCATTAGTTGTGTGTAATGCCCCACCACATAAACTCTAAAGGACACTAAAAACATTTAACATTTATGACATATTTTTTTAAAGTAAATTCATATGAGTTATCAATTAACATACACTAGTAATGAAACCATACATATATATATCACCTAACTAAGTCCCTTGGCGTAACATGACTGCATTACATTTGAATATCACTAACATCACCCAATTCCCATAATGATGATTAACTAATTATGAGTATTCCTCTTAACCAATAGATAAAATTAATAATCAATGAACATACATTCATGACATTATGTAAATAAAAACCATCCATCACATCTATGAAATTAAATGTAAATATTTCCATAGATACAACACCATTAAGGATCACATATTGTGAAGCAATAAACACAAAGTAATACAAGGATCAATATACATTATACTTACAACAAGCAACCATCTATGACCATAAGGTAATGTCAAGGACTACATTCATTACAATAAAAGAAGATACATCAATTCAAGAATTACATCAATACAATAGTACTTCCCAACATGAACAGGAATAGTACAATAACATGGAATAATACAACTAAAATGTATGAATACAAAGCATCAGGGCGGGTTCCAACTCTGGTACAACTCTGGAGTCACTGTAAATGGTACAACTTTTCACATCTCGATCATCAATTGGGGACCCGCTGGGCTGCATAGCACATTCCACTTGACCATGTGGACCCTAAGGCCCACCCCCCATGCTAGGAGATGACAAGAAGGACCCACAACATAAAACAATTAAGATAACAATGGCTAACAAGACTCCACGACAAGAGAAACAACAAACACAAGAAAACATTCACTTCCAGAGGTACATAAACAACAAGAGGGGAACAACAAACATACAAGATTGTTAAAGGGTGGAGTGTCATCACATAAGATAGACATGGGTTACCCAATGCATATTTTCATAGGTTACTAGCCCCTTACCTGGTTAAAGCCTAGCAACCTCAACCGATCCCCAACCCCCATTCTCACTCATGCAGGGTCAACCTACCTTTCAAGAGGACAAGGTAGTTGACCTTTTCCATTCTAGGCCTTCCCACTCATCTCAAGCCTAAGCGAGCACTTGAGCCATGAGTGAGGCTAACTTATCTAGATTAAAGTGAGATACTACCCAAACCCCCTAATTAATTATTAGGTTATCATTGATTAAGGAAACTCTCAATGAGTTACCCATACGTTACTTTGTGCACCAACCCCCATTGAAAGCCACTCCCCCTACTAGAAACAAGAGACTCATAGTCACCAACTAGGTAAGTCGACTTGCACAAACTAGCAAAACCATATAAATATGCACATAAAATGAGGCATGCACCACCTCACACAAGATCTCCATTATAAAACCATTTCCACAGTGCAAGGATCAAACCCACATAAACACAATCCAAGTGTAAAGATCAACCATCATCAAAATAAAAAAATCATGAAACCACTCACTTTTAGGTGAAAAAACATAAAACTCAAGTAACACTTCAAGCTTGATATGGGTTACCCAATGCGGATCCTCCTAGGTTGCTAGTACCCATCCCAGATTACCCAGGTAGCCTCAATGGATCCCCGGTCCCCATACCAACTCTTGCAAGTAAAAACCATAGTCCCCTCAAACCTTTGGAAGACAAACAACTTACTAACACACTGGTCTCAATTGAAGTGGCAATGATACAAGATCTCAATTTCCAAATCAACCATAGTAACCAATATCAAAGCAACCAACAGGGCATCTATGGGAGACCTCAATTTTCTCCTCACATGACACCCAATCACGAATTATTCAACAAACTTACAACTTAAACCAAAATCATGAAAACAATAGTAATCTACAACTCAATTCAAAAATCACCCAATAAATCAACATGAACAATGATCAAATCAACATTTACTCAAGAGGAAGTCACATCACAAAGTAGAACCATCAAAATTATCCTAAAATCCTTTAACACTCCCAAGGTACTAATTTTAAAGAACATTTTAAATGATCAACCACATTGTATTTGTTCATTCATGATATTATTATTTGAACAATCAAAGAAAATATTCAATCATACGATACATATATAAATACATAAGCATTTTTACACAAACAAATAGTTCATACATATAATTAAACATATTTTCACACCCTTAACGAAATCATATTAATAATCAACTAACTCATATAGATATTAAACACAAGTTATTCACAACAAATCCATATTTAACTTCATTACACATTTTAAGAAACAAACTCAAAGAGCATTCTAAATAATCACTTTACATGTTATTTTTACAATCAGATTATTTTCACTAATAAATTAAAAGCAATAAAATTTAAAGGACTCCTAGATTATCATCTACATATTACCTTCTTCACTCATTATGAAAACAATTAGAATATTTAAAGATTCTCTATAAACATATTTAATAAATCACAACCAAATTGCTTTTATTTAATATCATAATATATATACATATTTGTACATATATATATATGTATCATTATAGATTATTACATATATATATAGAGAGAGAGAGAGCGCTTTGTATAAATATATTTAATTAAACACTCTATTGTTTCAAATTTAACAGTATTAAATCTGATAACAATAACTACTTTTTTGTCATTTACAGTGAATGGACACCTTAGCTACACACCCACGTACGTATGTATATATATATATATATTTTTTATTTTACTTATACGTTGTTCTAAATATATTTGAGACAATAACAACAACTGTCAAAACAACACACAAATTTAAAATAGATGGAATATCCATACACACATATATATTGTAACAAAATTTAATCTAATTTTGATAGATCGAGCTTCTTAATAAAAAGAGAATATAAAATCTAAATTAAATATACTCCATAATAGTATAATCTACTTATTTGGAACTGAGGGTAAATTTTGGTCATGGATTCATTTCGTACACAAGTGCTAAGCTCACATCTTTGTAGTGGGAGATAAGTGGGACATCAGCTGCTTTTCTGACTTTGTATTTATCTTTTGTCAGAGTATAACATAATTCATAAAGCCTTGTTTCATACGGCTACTTTTAGACAAGAACTAGGTGAATGTCGTAAGATTACAACATTCATATTTGGCCATACGTGCTTTGGTATGTTATATTGTTGGAGAAGAGAGATTTATGGGATTTGTTTCTATCTATCTGTGCTGGTTACTTGAGCTATTTATGGAGAATGCTTAAATTGTGGGATTCGTCTTAATCTGTGCCTACTAATTAAGGCTGTTGTATCTCTTTATATGTAGAGGTGTTGTAATCTCCAGACACACAACTATGAATAATAACAATCTCTCTCCCTTCTCTATGGATGTAGGCTACGGCCGAACCACATACATCTGTGTGTTATGATTGGCTTCTTCATGGTATCAGAGCAAGGTTAGGATTTCTTCAGATCTGAAAGGCCAAGTGAAGCCCATAGTTCATTACGTGAAATCTGAAACCTGCACTTTGTTGGAAATTTGAAACCTGTGCTTTGTTGGAAGGTCGCCATCTCAAACTTACAAGGTGATCTCTCTTTTGCCAGTGCGATAGGGTTGAAGGAGTGCGCTCTGCCTTTGGAGGCGTACTTGGTGAATAACCTCTACTTTATTTTCAGCGCCCTGTTTGTGCTTGGGGAATGATGTAATCAGTGCAAATTCGCTATCAGTTTCTGTTTTGATCGAGGGTTATCCTGCCATCTTTTGCTTTTTCAGCGTGCAACCTGTCTCCAAAAACCCAAAAAGCGTGCAACCTGTCTCCAGAAACCCGCAATCTTGATGTTGGGTGCGACAGGCTTTGAGGATTTCAGGTTCTTCTCTGCTCTTTTCTGCCCTATTCAAAAAACTGCATCTGCCTTACTAGTTCATGCAGAGACTTTCATTGTAAGTGTTTTTTGCGACTTCTTCCTTGCTCTTTTCATGGCTGAGTTCGATTCAAATCCTAGTTGGATACTTTCATCAGTTCTGTTAAATGGTATCAATTATGTAGCATGGTCTAGAGTTGTTACTTTGTCGCTTGGTGGCAAGAAAAAATTTTGTTTCGTTAATGGTGATAAAAAGTGTCCTCAAACTACTGAATCAGGATATGAGGATTGGATATCCAATGATCAGCTTATTCGATCATGGTTACTCAATTTGATGGAAACTCATATTGCCGAAATTTTCACTTTTTCTAATTCAGCAAAAGAACTGTGGGATTCAATCGCTGAATTATATGGGAACCAAAATAATGCTGCCCATATTTTTGAACTCACTCTTGAAATTGCTGCAGCCCAACAAGGTGAGAAAACCTTTAGTGAACACCTTGGGAATCTAAAAAAACTATGGGACGAATTGAACCTGTATCGTCCACATACCACTGATGCCCAAACTCTTTTGAAACGAGCTGAGGAGGATAAAATTTTCTCACTACTTCGTAGCCTGAAGCCTGAGTATGAATACATAAGGCGCAATCTTCTGATGGATGCCACATTACCCACTCTTGCTGGTGTTTGTGCTATTATTCAGCGAGAGGAAACTCGAAGAAAGACTATGAGCTCAGAATCCAAAACTTCAATGGAGAAGATTGAATCTAATGTCCTTTTGGCTGAAAAGGATGATAAAAGAAAGCCTCACCTTTTCGACAAAAACAAGAATGTTTCTCGCTACAAGGGTAAGAAGGAAATCTATCAATGTGATCACTACAAGAAAACTGGGCATACCAAGGATCGCTGCTGGGAATTATATCCACATCTCAAATCTGAATATAAGGGTCGGAAGGATCATGCTGCTGTAGCCGAGACTTCTTTTTCAATCAATCAGTTGGGTCATCTTCTTCAACAACTCAGTAAGACTGTCTCTTCTGGCAACAGTCCGTCCACTTCCTCTCACGTGTCAGGTAATCTTCATGCTTATCTTACTTCCAATTCCAAAATTAATTCTTGGATTATTGATTCCGGAGCTACAGATCATATGGCCAATAGTCCTTCTTCAGTAACCAATTTTATTCTGAAAACTAATAAGCATGATATCTCTGTTGCAAATGGAACTACTGTTTCAGCCTTAGGAAGTGGTAAAATTAGTTTCTTTTCTCATAATGCTCCATCTGATGCTCTGGTTGTTCCATCCTTTCCTGTTCAACTCATGTCTGTTGGAAAAATTACTAATTCTTTAAATTGTGATGTCATATTTTCTCCAACATCTGTCATCTTTCAGGATCGAAAGTTGAAGAAGACAATTGGTAAAGGAACATACTCACATGGACTTTATTTTCTAAACTCCCTCAATAAGGCGTATCATGCAGTGGTGTAATTGAAAGTCACACTTTACATAAACGGCTTGGACATCCATCCAACCATATCTTGTCAAGACTTTGTCCCTCTGCTTCTGTTGATTCTGATGTCTGTGATGTTTGTCAGTTTTCTAAACAAACGCGTTTACCTTTTGTCAATTCGTCTTCTATGTCTACTGAGTTGTTTGAATTAGTTCACTCCGACTTATGGGGACCTGCGCCTATTGATTCTTATGATGGATATAAATATTTTATGTTGTTCATTGATGATTTTTCTCATGCTACCTGGTTATACTTGTTAAAATCAAAAACTGAAGTGACTTCTATCTTCAAAGATTTTCATACTATGGTGTTTAATCAGTTTGGTGCTAAAATTAAAACTTTTAGGTCTGATAATGGTACCTAATATGTTAAAGGATCTTTTTCAGAATATCTTCAAAGCCAAGGCATTATTCATCAAACAAGTTGTGTTGGAACTCCACAACAAAATGGGGTGGCCGAAAGATAGAATCGACACATCCTGGAAACCGCACGGGCCCTTATGTTTCAAACAAAAGTCCCAAAACAATATTGGTCTCATGGTGTATTGACCGCTGCATATTTGATCAACCGTCTTCCCAACCGTGTTATTAAGTTCAAGTCACCATTGGAGATACTAAAAACTAGGACACCTGACATCTCACACTTGAGGGTATTTGGATGTGTCTGTTATGTGCACTAGCAAGCAATACATAGAGATAAGTTAAAAGCTCGCTCTACTCGGTGTGTTTTTTTTGGGTATTCTTCCACTAAGAAAGGGTACATATGTTATGATCCAGTCACTCGTAAAATTGTTGTTTCACGTGATGTCCATTTTGTGGAGTCTGAATCTTTTTTTAAAGCTTGTGTTGAATCTGGGAGTCGGTCATAGGGGGAGTCTGTGTCTCACCCGGTTCTGCTTCCTACCATTACCAATGAGGATGTTGTTCTGATCACGATGCAAAAGTTCCTGAAGCAACACCAATCCCCACATCTCCTCAAGCTACTCAACGATCGAGTAGAGCAACTCGTCCTCCAGAGCGAATGAAAGATTTCTTCACTTATCATGCTACATCTTATCCTATACAGGAACACCTATCTTATAATAATATTTCTCAGTCTCGCCTAGCTTTCTTGAGTACCGTTGATCATAATCAAGAACCTAAGACTTTTAGAGAAGCTAACTCCATTGCAGTTTGGAGGAAATCTATGCAAGACGAGCTACAAGCTCTAGATGACAATAACACATGGGAGATTGTTAAGCTACCTCCAGGAAGGAAAACTGTCAGATGTCGTTGGGTGTACAAAAATAAATACAACAGTGATGGTTCCTTAGAATGACATAAGGCCAGACTTGTTGCTAGAGGATTCACACAAACATATGGCGTAGATTACCAGGAAACTTTTGTGCCTGTTGCAAAGATGAACACATTCCGGGTCCTCATTTCCCTTGCCGTCAATCAACACTGGAAATTGTTTCAAATGGATGTCAAAAATGCATTCTTGCATGGTGATCTTAAAGAAGAAGTTTACATGGGCTTAAACAATCTCCACGGGCCTGGTATGCTAAGCTTAGTTTTGTCCTTATGCTGAATGGGCTGAAACGAAGTAATGCAGATCCTTCTCTGTTTGTTAAAAGAAGTAACTCCGGTATTGTTGTTGTGCTGATTTATGTTGATGATATAGTCATTACTGGTGATGATCAAAATGCAATTTCTAAGCTAAAAATTCTGCTACACAATAGATTTGCCATTAAAGATTTGGGAACTTTTAAGTACTTTCTAGGATTAGAAGTTGCCTACTCAAAAAATGGCATCTTTCTCAATCAACGAAAGTATGTGTTGGATTTGTTACAAGAAACTGGTAAATTTGGAATCAAACCATCAGATACGCCAATGGATAGTGGAGGAAAATTGGATGATACTGGTGCATTGTTGTCTGATATTGGTCAGTTTCAAAGGTTGGTCGGTAGGTTAATCTATTTAACCATTACTCAACCTAACCTTTCTTATGCAGTGAGTTTGGTAAGTCATTTCATGCATGCTCCCAAGGCTCAACATATGCAGGCCGTCACCAGAATTTTACAGTATCTTAAAGGGTCCCCAGGCAAAGGTATATGGATGTGTAAGACTGGTCATAATTCTATTACTACCTATACTGATGCTGATTGGGCAAGATCTCCCATTGATCAAAGGTCTACAACTGGATATTGTACCTTTGTTGGAGGTAACTTGGTCACATGGAAAAGTAAAAAATAGAGTGTTGTTGCTCGTTCAAGTGCTGAAGCAGAATATAGAGTGATGGCATCAACTACCAGTGAAATTATATGGCTTTGAGCTCTGTTGTAGGATCTTGGTTATGGTTCATCTCTACCAACTCAATTATTCTATGATAATCAGGTTGCTATGCATATTGCTTCAAATCTAGTATTTCATGAGCGTACTAAACATATTGAAGTCGACTACCATTTTGTTCAAGAGAATGTGCAAGCCAATGTCATCCACACAACCTTTGTCCCTACAACTCAGCAATTGGCAGATATATTTACAAAAGGTCTCCCAGCTCTCAAGTTTCAAGAATTATTGTCCAAGTTGGGCTCTATTGACATTTTCGCACCAACTTGAGGGGGAGTGTTGGAGAAGAGAGATTTACAGGATTTGTTTCTATCTATCTGTGCTGGTTACTTGAGCTATTTATGGAGAATGCTTAAATTGTGGGATTCGTCTTAATCTGTGCCTACTAATTAAGGCTGTTGTATCTCTTTATATGTAGAGGTTTTGTAATCTCCAGACACACAACTATGAATAATAACAATCTCTCTCCCTTCTCCGTGGACGTAGGCTACGACCGAACCACATACATCTGTGTGTTATGATTGGTTTCTTCATATATATATACAAATATAATTTCATAAAAATCAAACACAAGAAAGTTTAGTTTGCATGAACAAAAATTAAAAATGATGAGACAACTAATGCAAAAATGCTTCACCTGATACGTTTTCTCTATTCATGATTCAATCAGCACTAAGAACTACTTGAAGGTTGACACCAAAAACTGGCTTAGCTAAAATCACTATCATAACAATATGAAATCTGTGAGAATCATAAAGCCGATTTATCACCTTCATAGGAATCTTATCGATGACACATGATTGACTCATAATAGGCATTCAATTTCAAAGCTTAGCTATACTCAAACATCAAGGAAGATTAGTAAGTTAATAAGCATCATGCATGCAATAGGAAACGTGTCTCCTAGTTGAGGAAACACATGAGTACTAAACCAACTAGAGAAAACACATTACTATCAACAAGAAGCCGATTACTACATGGTGCATGGAAAAAAATCAAACATTTGTTTCAGGATCATTCAAATGATATCCAAAGAAACAATGATGGGGTTTCAAATCACATCAATATCTAACCAAATCACACCCTCTCCTAACTGAAAGACAATCTTTCTATATGCAAATTGTAGCATAAGATAGATTTAAAAAATAATGGCCTAAGGTTTTTCATAAAAACTTACCTATGTCCTTTACTCCAACCATTAAAAAAAACATATAAACAAATAATGATATTCTTAAAGTAACAATTTGAGAAAATAAATGAAACTCAAGTAGTTGTTCTTCAGACAACAGGTAGAAGAGGAATCACTTTCATAAATAGAGAATATAAAAATAAATACCAAAAGAAACACTAACCTGAACTCTCATGCTCGATAATGAAGAAGCCATGCTCAAGAATCACTCTATCACAGCTACAGTTCCTTCCTTCCAAAAAAATCCCTTTTAGAAAAATATTCCAATCCCCCCAACACTATGATCTTTTCAAATTATTTTGCAAAGTAAAAGTTTATCTATTTCAAAAAAAAATCAACTAATGAAAACCTTCTCCCCCGAAAACCCCACATACTTAAAATTGGAAAAAAAATTATTATCTCAAAATAAAAATCCAAGACAAGACAAGCTTTCGAAACCAAAAATCAACAAAATTGGCAATATTCCAATTCGACAATCCATTTGAAGTTGTGCATGTGCACGCACAGTCTTTTTCCCATCTTTTTCTATTTCCACTTGTTTTAACATCTCATTTGAAAGCCTTATCTTCTTTATTTATTTAAATTACTTTAATTTTTCATATTTAATAATTATTCTCTCACAAAAATAAATATCAATTATTATTAAATACCATTTAAAATAGTACTTTAAAAAAAATATTTATTTAATAATAAACCTTTTATTTTCTATTTCACAAAATTGATCTATTAATTATTATTTAATTCCAAATTTATTTAAATTACGTTGTAACCAGTTTTAATTTAATTAACTAATTAAACAAGGCCATTAAAATATTACATTTACCACATAATTCAATAACACAATAAACAACGAAATCATAATTAACACTTACACAAATGCCCATAAAGGCCAATACGGAGGGGCACTACATTGCCACACCACACTTCTCATGGTTTAGGCATGGAAGTACATTGCAGTTTTTTGACCACCTATATAGAGAAAGTTGGGGATGAGCTTGCCATATGTCTTCATATATGGTGGAGTTGTTACATAGACTCACATGGGTGATATTGGTTACTAAAGACATGCTATAGAAATTTTGGATTCTTTCACTTGGAGACCATACAGGGACTACACCCCATTTGTAGACAATGACAATCGTTTACCTTATTGTTGTTACACATGGTACCTTATTGGTCAAACCATTTAGAGCCAACATAATATAGAGAGACATCTTTCAAAGTAGGTTCACTGATAGTTCGGCGAGCGACAAGGTCTACTAGTGGCCACTACAAAGTTCGTTGGTCTATCAGGGAGATACATCCATGGGGGGCCATGATTCCAGTGGCTATGATAGAGTGGGATATAGACAGATTACATCCAGTGTAGTGGGGGTTCGGGGTGGAGGTGGCAAACATAGATACCACCCTAGAGTATGATGCATGGTGGGCCCAACATGGGCTAGTGCTACTAACAAATCTTGATCAACCTGCACTCGTCTAGAGGCATGGGAGAGGTCTGAGGGATAGAATTCAAGGCCAAGGAGAGGATGGAGGTTGAGGAAGTAGAGGGGATGATAGAGGAGATGATGGGAATGGTGGAGAGAGGGGAGGGATAGGTTGAGGCAAAGATGAACAACCACCCCCATCCACCTCATCCACTAAGGTGGGATGACGGTCAATAGGAAGTGAAGGCCCCTCTTCAAGAGGGTGAGGTTAGAGCAGTAGTTTTATTTGTTGTAGGACAAGAAGATGCACCTCCTCACCAGGAGGAGAGATAGGTGGATGAGCAGCCAAAGGTTGATATTGGCATAGATGTTGAGGTGGAGGAGGTCAGTCAAGACAAGGAGATGGTGGATAGGGAGGAGGAGGAGGAGAGGGAGAGGGTGGTGATGGAGGAGGGGTTAGAGGAGATCCCCATTGTTGAGGCGATGGAGGTGGAGGTGGAGGATTAGTTAGTGGATGCTTAGGTGGCCAAGTTGCAGGCAGAGGTACTACAGCTGGGAGCCAAGAGGGATACTATTGTGATCATAGCATAGAGAGAAGAATAGAACACTATTGATTTTATCGGCAGATGTTGTGCCTCGATAGTAGATTTTTCCTAAGAGTTATGGAGAGCTATCCAAGCTGGGTAGTATTATAGGGACCTATATGAGAGAGAGGTTCCTCCTGAGTGCAGAGAGCCCAATTTTTGTAGTGGTTATGAGTAGATCTCAAAGCAACTCTCACTCCTGATAGAGTTAGAGTAGGGGTGGGGTTTCTCAACCACATCCTTCGCCATACCACTTGGCGTCAGGTTTAGGAGACATGGCTTTCTTATCTCACCAACCTCCCACAAGACCATCCCTATCAGGAAACAAGGGTAGCACTGGGTAAATTTATTTCATTGCATTTAGACATGGATATATGTATATTTTAGATCATCCTAATATTGTACTATGACACTAATTATTTTTATATATATGAGATGCATGATTTTGGTGGCAACTATATGATGTGTTATTTATTATGCATGTTTCTATGATATGATGCTATGCATTTATATGATTTATGAGATGGTTCTACATTTTATTATGCATTATGGATGATGATGTATGGATGTATGCACTTAATTTATATTCCTATGATGGATTTTAGATGTAAACGATTTACTTTTTTATGTTTATGCATTTTATATGTAGGATGGTTTTATATGATTATGATGCTTATGTGGATGCACATGTGATACACACTTTATGATGTTATAAATGCTTTATGGTTATTATTTTTATGCAATATGGATATGTATGGTGTATGCAAATGCGATGTAATGATACATGGATAGTGGATATGGCTATGGACAATGCATATGAAATGTGATGATTATGTATGATTTCCTTTTGATATGCAAATATGATATGTATATAATAAGATGTATGCCATGAGATGTATGTTGATGATTTATAGATGCAGTATGATACTATGTGATTATGACATATTATGCTTATATGGAAGAATATGTCATCTTTTATGATGCTATCTATGTTTTTATATTTTCTGATGCAAATGGATGACCCAATATGCTCATCATGATGTTTATGATACTTCTAACATGACTATGTATGCAAGATATTTTTGTGTGTCATTGAATGCCATCAGGATGATTGTGGATAGAAGAGGTGAGAGCATGCAGAAGATGGATGTTAGTGCACAGTTAGTCAAATGGAAATGGATGGATATTTTTTCTTGATAGATGTCAAAATTGCATGTTTATCATCATTTGGTGGTAAAATTATAGTAAATGGACAATAAACACCATGTTATGACATAGATTGAGGTGTGCAATGTTATCCCTTTGTGAAAACAAAAACCCAATTGACAATGAATGTCATGGCTCATACTAAGGAAAACATTGCCCCAGTCTTTTTGTCAAGACAAACCACAAGCAACAATCAAAAAGAAAATAGATTATGATCCATCATCGCTCCTCTAATTCCTTCTTGGGACATCCTCGAGGTGCATAGTAACATGACCAAAGAAAAATAAAAAAGATAAGACCAACTAGATCAACAAAGTCAACAACCATTTAGATTGTTTGCCAAAATTTAATTGCTAATAAGATTGATGAGACTGATTGAAAAGTTTGATTGATTGATTGACTAGGTTGATTGATTGACCAGATTAATTGTTTGACTAGATTGGTTGTCTGATATGATTGACCAATTGACAAGATTGCTTGATTGATTGACCAAATTGATTGATTTACTAGATTGATTAACTGATAGGATTGAACAATTGACAAGATTGATTGATTAATTTACCAAATTGAATGATTGACTAGCTGATTGACCATGCCTGGTTTAAGGGAAGACATATCCTATATAAGGAAAATGATAAGGTTGACAAATGACAATGTTCAAATTTAGGAAGGACGCATCCTAAATAAGAAAAAATGATAAGACCATTGACTTTACAAGTATTGATGATTAGGAAATTGATTTGTTTAGGATTGAAGACCAGTTGGATAGTTCATTTGTTGGTTCATGATTTGGTTTAAATGGTTGCTTTTGTTTGAAGGTGTTGACCTTAGTAAGGGACAACTTATTATAGGATAAATGATGAAAATAGACCAAGATAGACCCAAAAAACCCTAAGGGACTAACCTAGTGCCTTGGGGGCTCATCGAAAGATGGCCTTTCCTACGTTATACACACAGAGACATCATAGTTTGACTTACTTGGACCAAAAATGACTCATTATTATGATGTGAATCATGATTGACTTAATTCGAAAAAACCCTAAAGGATTGACCTAGTGCCTTTGTGCTCATCAAAAGATGGCCTTGCCTACATAGCAATGTGCAAAGACATCATAGTTCAACTGGACTTGGACTGACACAGACTCTGACTTTGTTTTTGGAGTTTTAAATGGTGTTTTATGATTTTTTGGGGGTTTTGATGTTTTATGATTTTTTGGATTTTTGATGTTTTATGTTTTGTTTGGATTTTTGATGTTTTATGATTTTTTTAGATTTTTGATGTTTTGTGATTTTTTTTCGATTTTTGACGTTTTATGATTTTTTGGATTTTTGATGTTTTATAATTTTTCAAACTTTTGGTGTTTTATGATTTTTTTGGATTTTTTATGTTTTATGATTTTTGTATTTTTGATATTTTAAATTTTTTTTGGATTTTTTATTTTTTAAAGGCTAATGCCATGCTTAGGACCCGTAAAGACATGAGTCAAGGAATTGCTCCAAGTCAAGTATAGGACCAACTTATTATGGGTGAAGGGATTGATGCATGCCAAGGTATTATGGGTGGGTGTGAAAGGAAAAGGATGCTAAATGTCAATGGTTCTTAGGCCATGAGAAGGATGAAAAATATGATAAGTGAAGGGTGGGTGGGCGGAGGTGAAAAACTAGATAGAATGATGCTAGATGATAGAGCAAAGACAAACTACAAATGGTGTCTTTTTGCTAGGTTTTCACCATGGTACTAATCCAAAGTGCCACCAAAGTGGTTTTCACTATTGAACGAATTATTTCTCTTTAATTTTTTAACTTTTTTTATTTTTTTGTATTTTTGAGTTTTTTTTTTGTATTTTTGACTATTTAGAATTTTTTTATATTTTATATTTTTTTGATTTCTATGTATTTTTGAATTTTTGATGGGATTCTCTAAAAGCTATGTATAATACCGATCAAGGTGCATTCTATTGATAGGATCATGTAATGGTTCACCTTTAGGAGTAGACAATTGATAAGCGTCAGATCCATATGCTACTATGATGATGTGGGGACCCAACCAATTGGACTCAAACTTTCCAAGATTTTCTTAATCCATCTGATTCTTAGGTTTTTCTTTCAAAACTAAGTCACCAATGTCAAAGTATCTAACTCAAAATTTCTTACTATAGCTACCTCGAAGACAGTTCTAATATGCTCTATAAATGAGTTAAGGCATTATATCTCTTCTCATCCAATAACTCAAGCTCATGCAAATGGGCTATATGGTACTCTTCTTCAACAATAAACTGTTGCATAGACACCCTCAAGAATGGTAATTCAACCTCAATGGGAAGAATGGCTTTGGATCCAAAGACAAGGGAATATGGGGTGGCTCTTGTGGGAGTACGAATGCTAGTGTCATAGGCCCATAATGCAGGATTGAGTTGGACATGCCAATCACGGCCAATTTCATCGATAATATTTTTTAAGATTTTAAGGATAGTCTTATTAGATTCCTCAGCTTGACCATTTCCTTGGGGGTAGTATGGAGTGGAAAAATGATGTTGGATATGGAACCTCTCACATAATTCAAGGAAACCTTGATTTTTAAAGGGACATGTTGATGGTCAAAGTAGCATAGCAATGTTAAACAAAATATTTCTACTCTATTTCTCCTTAAAAAGATAACTAATCTAAAACAACCTATCTTCCAAGGCCTCTGTAGTTGGTTCTCAACTGTGTTGATGTTACTCAGTGGCCAATGCAACTATAATATTCAAGGGGCCTGCTGGTAGAAAGGAATACAAACTACATCATATGAATTAACCTACATTTGGGGGGGTGTAAATAAATAGAAAAAGATAGAACAAAGCTTTAGAACAACAAAATATGAATAAATCTCTTCACACCCAGACATGTATCTTAACAATGAGTGTTTCCTCAACTAACCAAAACTATAACATGATGCAATGCATAGTGTGACCTATACTATTGCATACATTCATACTACAAATTTCCATAACCATAACCGTTCATCAAAGATTCATTTCCAAAATTAACATATCAATAGATATAAATAAATTTCATTCATAGATAATTCAATGAAATAGTTTCAGATCTAGATTCTTCTATTGATTTTCATCAAATAAGAAACAATTATGCATAACATTCACTGGTATATGAATGACTATGATTCATTAACATTACCATTGAGACTCAAACTTGACAATAACATGAAACTATATATAAACTGTAAAAGTATCTAAGTATCCTTGCATAAAAGCTATAAAAAAAAGTTTCTCAAAATATCTTGCTTGAAAACTTCTAAAATCCTAAAACTATGACAACACTATCTTCTATCTCTTCATGTGGCTAATCCTTTTTCAATCAGCCAACCTTTACAAAATGTAGCCCAAAATTACATATAGGAAATTCTTGCATTAATTCTCCTCAATCAAAAAATTGAGATCCACCAATTAAGGGACAACTAGAACTGCATGAATTGACTACACTGGTTGATCTTCAATTCACTTCTTGATGAATCTGTTGCCAAAATCATATGCACAAAAAAGGAAAGTAGAACTGCTAGGAGATCTTTAGTTAGACTTATGTCAAGATCCTACAAAACAAGGGAGAAAAAGAGAGAACTATCCATCAAGAACAGAACTTTCCATTGCCACCTCATTCCTACTTACTTTTCTCAAGAAGGTATTCATCATAGCTGGTGAACACTTGTTGAAGTTGTAGACACGTAAAATTTATTGATTGACATTGCACATCTGATCCCAACTACTAACACCATTTCATCCTAAATCATCCCTCAGTCTAACCATTTAATCAAATATCTTTATTTGATTAAATTCATCAATTTTCCTCTCTTAT
The DNA here is from genome assembly GCA_007258455.2 of Sequoia sempervirens. Lineage (NCBI taxonomy): Eukaryota > Viridiplantae > Streptophyta > Pinopsida > Cupressales > Cupressaceae > Sequoia > Sequoia sempervirens. The sequence continues at coordinate 42,338,098 of VDFB02105785.1, forward strand.
TTAAATAAATCATCTTATCTAATTAAGTCATTCTCTATTATTAATTAAATCAATCAATCTAATCTAATTGTTTCTATTTAATTAAATAATTCATTTTATTTGATTAAATCCCTAAAGTCTATCTATTAAATTAAATAAATTAAAACCATGTTTAGTTTAATCTAACTTCATCTCCTTAATTAAATAAATTAAAAATCTTTATTTAATTAATCTTGAAATCATATTCTTCTCATATTTGATTTAAATCAATCCATAAATTTAAGTCAAATTTATCACATAAGCTAATCTCTCATTAAATTAATTAACCTTGATTAATTTAATCTCTTCTCATGTCCCATCCTCTAGCTTTTTCCACTTGCACATGAAAATACATTTAATTCATTTATTAAATTTATATTTTCTCTCAACATGGCATAAATAGAGAATATTCCCTCAATTTGAATTCAAAATCCAAGTGGACTTTGTCCTTCCAACAAGGCATTTACTCCACCTAATAAGTCATTTTTCCTTGAGCCAAGTGGCATTCAATGCATTTTTTTTCCCTCTTACATTTCATTTCAACAATTTTAAATATCACCTACTTGCATTTATTGACACATTCTTCAAAACTTGTACATCCTTCATCCATTCACATGTTGACAAGTGGCATCTTTCCATTGCTTGATTCTTAGTCCCACATTGCTCTCTTTTGGGCATTCTTCCAACTTGATATTCTATAAATAAGAGGCTTCATTCCTCATTCTATCATCCACAACTTGAGTAAACTTACTATACTCAAATTCATAGCCATTTTCATCCATCTCATTGAGTTTATAACTAGGTTATGCAGATTTTACCTTGGAGCATTCATCAATCATCAACAAAGTGGATCACTCTTCATCACCAATCAACAAAGCTTGCATAGGAGTTGGGAAAGGGCCAATTTCCACATCAAATTGGCACCAACTCCCCCAAGATATCAAGAGTTTGCATTGCATTTGAATAGGATTTAGTATCTATTGCTTATATTTGTTTATGTTCTTCATTTTATCTTCTTTCATTGCAATTTAAATGGATTTCTTGGGGAATCATGATACTAACTTGCATTTGATCTAATAGGTTGCTTGTTTCTTGTGTTTTTGCAGGTTGAGAATCTTGGTTCACACATTTGGCACTAGAAGGAGGGCACTTTTGAAAATCTAATCATGTTTTTGCACTAAATTTCATGTTTTCTATGTTGTTTTTATGCTTACAAAAAACTCCATCATTGGAAGATCAGCGTCACTATTTAGCACCGCTGAGAACTCAACATTGCTATATTGCACCACTGCAAACTTCAAACTCCGATGCCCCATGTTTCCCGCCCAAAATTCAAATTTTCAAACAACATCGCTAAATCTTTCCGGCTTGTTGGAATAGTTTTAAATTCCAAACTGCACTGCTAACCTAAATAGCGACGCCTTCATGCTCATTGGTTTGGCTACAGAGCGACACTGATTGGTAAGCGACTCTATACAACACCGCTGGTAAGTTCAAATTGTGACACCTTTGTGGGTTGCACCGCTAGAGGGAAGTAAAAAGTAAAAAATTATTTATGACACGTGCTTTTTATCAAATTTTAGTTATTTGGTCTATTTTCTACTTTCTTGATCTCTATTTTTGTAGAACCTAACTAATTTTCTTGTAGGTGGGATTGATCAAAGGTGAAGAGGAAAAGAAGCATGATGATTTCATTTCATGATACCAAGTGTTTTTGAACACTCTAGTGTTTGTTTAACACTCTTAGAAGATTCACTAATCCTCTTGAAGAAATTTTGTTATCTTCCATGCTTAGGGACTCACTAGTTTTCATTTTGGGCTCTAAAAAGAACTCTTTAAATTCTTGTTACAAAAGGAGCTTAAAATGAACTTTAGGACACAAACTCACTAGATTTTGTTCGAGACTAATAATTGAACAAGGAAAATTATCACACTTATTTTGGTGCTATAAAAAGAAGTTACTATTGCTTTTTTGGATTAAAAAGAACATGTGCAACTTTGCTTTGTGATTACTTACTCAAACTAATGCTATTGAAAATATGTATGCACTTCTCTTGCACCTCACGGTGATCTTAAGAATCAAAAGGCTTTTTGGTGATCTTAGGTTGGGATAAAGTGATTGCCTCCATACTTTAGTTTGGGTTTAAAATTGAACAAAACATTGTGCGAGTGTGAGTAAACCTATTGCATGGGTTCTCCCTTTGTTTCTAAATGAAGGTTGATCGAACTATGAATATGTTTACTCGCTATTGTTTATCTTAGAGGGCTTGCCTTGTGGAAAAAATAATTACCCAAGGGAATGACTCAACTGGTAACACTCTAAAGCCAAGTGTATTTCTAGCCGGGATATAAAAGTGGGTATTGGAACAAAGGCCAGTATCACGCAGTTGGTTCCAATGATAAGGGAAGCAATGGTCTCTCACCACATTGGGTTGACTCCTATGAATGGAAAGTCCAAACTAAAACCCTTGTTGTAGAAAGGCCAAAATCCCTATCTATTTGTTGGTGCAAGAACGGTCATTCTGAAGCCGCCCGACACTTTTACATTTTTTAGTAGAAATGGAAAGTATGCCATGGGAGTTTCATGGGTACTGATGCTTGGCTGCCTCGAAAGAAGTGTTGAGCCATGGAGGGGAGATAGTGGGGTCAAGCATCTAATAATTCACTAAAAATAAGCGTAGCTGGACTTGTCCAAGTGGGGACTCAACAAATATAGTCTTTCATATCCATAGGATTGTGCTTGTTCTTGGTTACAAAACACTTTGCTTGTTCGAAAACATTTAACATTTGTCATCAAAACTTCAAACCTTTTAGAAATCAAATACAATTGACCAAATTCATGTGTTATTGCTTTCCCTTGGGATTCTATCCTTAGAGGTTTCTAAACACTTGGATTATATCTCAATTTTCTTACTAAAGTTAACAATAGGTAACCCTTGCCTTGATTTCATCAAAGTTTCACATGATATATTTTGTGGAATGAGAAGAAGTTGAGATAGTGGACATCTAGTTTAGAAAACCTAATCAAGAAGTGCTTGTGGTAAAACAAAGTCATTAAGCAAAGACTAAAAACAATTGTACCCCACACATGTATCTCCAATGATTTCTTGCAAGGTCAAAATCAAGAAACCAAAAGTGAAAGCTCTTAGTCTGAAAAATCACCAAAAGCGTCTCGCAATGACATACAAGTTCAGACAAAAACTTTTTTGTAACTTTTATAAATGAGCTTCAAGAAACAACCCAAACTTGTATAAGTTCTTTTGTTAACATAATCCAAACCTTTTTCAGGAATTTGCATACCTTGTTTAAGAAAAGCAAGTTCTTTAAAATTGAGGTATAGTAAACAAGTGTCCTTTTTTAGGTAAACCTAGGATCAAAACCAAACCTTCATCCATCAACATCAAACCAAAATCACCTCACCATCATCTTTTGGAAAATCTTGAAATTTTCCTCCATGCTAGGCTTTTTGGAAAAAATCAAAATCATCCAATCTTTGAAGCAAAATCCTTGAAATATTTAAATCAAAACATCAAATCATTCCTTGGCTAGGTATGTGTAGATGAATCCTTTTGCATATGCTTAGTCAAATTATCAAACCATCTTGTTTAGCTAGCTATATGTAGATTCATCCTTCTTCATATGTGTGGTTAAATTATCATCTTGTTTGAATAGGTGTGGGTAGATGCATCCTTCTCCCTACACATATTCAAAATATCATCCTTTGAGAAAATCTACCCCCTAGATAATCTTCCAAAATCTTAAGGTCTATTTGTTCATAATCCAAAATCAAAGCAAACCAAAAATCAAGTCAAGGTCAATCCAAAAATCAAAATCAAAATTCAAAAAAAATCCAAAAAAGTCCTAAAAGTCTAGCATCCCCTCAAGATTTCTCAAAAGATCAAACATCCACATCATCCATCTTTTACATCATTTCTATCATAATCATCCTTTGATCTTTAAATCATCCTAAATTTTCTCTTTTGTACCTAAAAGTTAGATAAATCCAAAGAATTAGAGATTCATCTCCCATATTCTTAAATTGGTCCCTATTTTATGGTGCAAACTAGATCACAACACAAGAGGAACATGAAAGCCAACAAAGAAAAATCTACTTCGAGTGACTTAAGTCAAACCGCTCCCGAAACAATTCCCATTAGGTCTAGCAGTCTCACAATTAACTTTCCTCCATTTTCACAAGACCATCAAGAGGAAGGTGTCCAAGTAGAGGATCTTACTAATAATCCCTTTGGAATGTCACATGAGGAAATCACCTAAATAAATCAAAATCTGAAGAATCATAAGATTATCTACATCATGATGAGAATCAATCCCTCACTATACATGCTCGAATTAGCAAGGCAAGGGGCTAAACTCCCCTCTGATTTCGATGTGAGTACTATTGTGGAACCATATTTTGGGATCATGCCTCCAATCTCATCTACCATCCCCATTTCATCTACACCCCCATTCCAAAACATCACTCAAAACATCCCACAAATTACATCATCTATCGCTCCAACACAACATGTTGTTAATGTAGAGCCATAAAAATGCATGATTCTATGGAGTTAAGAACCACCATTTCATGACCACACCAATAGAGCTATTCTAATTAAAATCAAAACCAAAAATGTAAATCTAAACTACAGAAACAAAACAATGCTTTTTAAAGAAATCGGTCTCCATTGTCTCCCTATCACCAATATCTTTGTTTATGCATTTGCTCTCAGATTTTATGAGCACAAAATGCAATAAAGAGGCTATGGTGAATGAGAAATGCAATCAAGATGCAAAGATTATATGAGTATGCAAATTTGTGAAAAAAAATTGTGAGAGCTAAAATGAGAGGGAAATCCCATTTAAATAGGAGTTCCTTCAGGATGGAGAGAGGTTGCAGATGAAATGTGGGATAAAAGATCTGAGAGAAGGAAATTCCATTATCCCAGGTTGTTGGGTTAAATTTTATGCATGAGAATGAAAGTGATAAAGGGATAGTAGATTAAAATGTACCTAAATGATTAAATATTAATAAAATGATTAAAGATGCTTTACGAAAATGCAATATTTCATGAATGATTTATGCAAATGATATGATTAATATGCAAGTTATGATAATTATTTTATTATGAAATAATAATCAATGACTATGATAATTGATTTATTAATGGAGATGAATATGAAACAATTATGGATGATAATGATAATTGATTTAATATGGAAATGATGTTTACGACTTATTATGCAAATGGATTATGATTTATTATGCAAACGGGTATGAACGACAATGCAAATGGACATGAACGTTAATGCAAACAGACATGAACATTTATGAAATGGATATTGAATGGAAATGAATAGGAATGATCATTTATGCAAATGGTTAGTGAACGACCATGGGACGGATATGATCATTTATGTAAATGGATAGTGAAAAAGCATGAGACGGTTTAATGATTTGATGAAATGCATGAATAGAAGAAAGTATTGAATGAATTGATTAAGTAAATAATAATATCTATTTAATCAATAGACAAATATCATTACGATTGTGAGGACAAATTTGAGTGTCTACATTTTTCCCCTCTCTGACACAATGCAGCTTGTCGCATTGTTTCAAAGAAAAAGATTGATCAACTGATACATGCCCCAAATATATCCTGGTAAGGATTATGATAAGAATGATATGCCCCATTGAGAGATTGATCGAACAAATTGTCAGAAGATTAATCTCTCGATAGATGTCTAGAAAATTATTAGATACCTAATATTGTGCAAGTGATAAAGTGGTGATGTACATTTTGATGAATATGCACAGTTGATGGGCGTAACTAAACAATTGATGGAAATGATCAGTATAGCTAGGTTGATGAGCTAATGAAGCTGATTGAGCTGATCAAGCTGATTTAGAATGATGCTTATGCAAGACAAGGTGCTGCAATGATGGATTGACTATTTGATTAAGGGGACATGAAATTTCAAGAAGCAGGTTGATTGAGTTGAGATTTGATTCAAGAGACATATGTATCAGTGAGTTAAGCAATTTATTGATTTCTCTACAATAAGAAAGATGAAGAAAATGAAATGCAAGATGGAAGAGAATGAAGGTGATGAAGCCTCTTGTGCCTTTTAAGTGATTTTATCATCATTTTTCTTATTATGTTGCAAATTAGTATAAGCATCTAGATAACATGAACATCTAGACGACCTAAATACTGTTTGCATTTTTATTTAATAGTAAAGTATAAGCATCTAGGTATAAGGACCATAGATGACCTGAATACTTATTGCATGAAAGACACTATCAGACAAGGAATGGTCTCATCCACATTAGACTAATAGGTCCTCGATGGTTTTAGACAACCATGTCTTAAGATGAATCGTCCTATGAATAAGAAAAAATCCACAAACAACAAACAAGTGAACATGCCCCATCCTTGTCTCTCTAGTTGAAGACATCCTGAAGAAGCTAAAAGATATGTCACAAAAGATAAAATCATAAAATAAGCAAAGATCAACAAACAAACAGGGGTCTTTCTTTGATGTAGAATTGATTATCGTTACAGTTTATGCATTTGGTTGGATTTGTAAGATGGGTTGATATATATGTTATAATGTTTGCTTGATTGTCAACACTTGCATGTTTTGATTTTGTTGAAGTTCAAGTAGAGCTCCCAAGGAAAGAGGAGCAAGGCCTCTACACATGGAGCCAATTTCTCGGTTTTCACCATGGTACTTGCTCAAGGTGCCACCGAAGTGGTTTTGACCATTGAACGAATGAATTTCTCTTCTTTTTTCCATTTTTTTAAAAAAGGATTTTTTCCTTTTTTTTTGTATTTTTTTAGGACTTTTTTCCTTTTTTTTTTTTGTATTTTTAAGGACTTTGAAAATATTGTACCCTCTGAAGTGTTTAAGTATAAAAATTGTGAATGTGCATATTGTTGATGGGATCACTAAGCAATTCACCTTCTGGAGTAGATAACTAGTATGCCCCAGATCCATACACAATAGTGATAATGTATGGACCCAACCAATTAGGCTCAATTACCCTTTTTTGTCTTGTTGAGTGTGAGGATTTTCACGAAGAACAAGATCCCCAACCTCCAATGTACGTGGTTTCACTTTCCAATTATAACTTTGACACATCTGTTGTCGGTATGCTCTAAAATGATTGAAAGCAGTTTGTCTTCATTCATCCAATAGTTCCAACTCCTGCAAATGGGAAACTCAGTATTCTTCATCACTGATTTGATTGCGTAAAGAGACGTACAAAGAGGGAAACTCAACCTCGATGGGAAAGATGAATTCAGAGCCATAAATAAGGGCATATGGGGTAGCACCTATGGGAGTGTGAAAACTCATGCGATAAGCCCACAATGCATTTTTCAATTGAATATGCCAATCTTGATCAACTTCATTGAACATCTTTTTAAGAATTTTGAGAATGGTTTTGTTAGAAGCCTCAGCCTAGCCATTACCTTGAGGATAGTAAGGTGTGGAAAAATGATGTTGTATATGGAATTTCTCACAGAGTTCACGGACATCCTAATTTTTGAACGGATGACCATTATCTATGATGATGGATAGAGGAATACCATAATGATAGATGATGTAGTTCAATATGAAGGTGGCTATTTGTTTTCTAGTGATATGAGTGAGAGGAATAGCTTCTATCTATTTTGTGAAATAGTTGGTGGCAACGAGAATGAACTTATGACCATTGGATGAAGGTGGATGGATCTTGCCCACGAGATTGAGTCCCCACTAATAAAAGGGACATGGTGTAGCAAGAGACTACAATTCCAATGTAGGAGCATGTATCAAGTCTACATGTTTTTGACATTGCTTGCATTTTTTAACAAAATGATAAGCATCATTTTCCACTGTAGGCCAATAATAACCCATACGCAAGAGTTTCTTGGCTAAGTTAGGACCGCTAGAATGTGCCCCACATATACCTTCATTTACTTCTTGTAAAGTAGTTTTGAACTCATCATGCTCAAGACATTTGAGTAAAGTACCATCGAGACCTCGACGGTAAAGGGTATCGGCTAAGATCACATAGCGGGAAGCTTGATGGATAAAGGTTATACGAGATTTATTGGATAGTTTTGATGGCAAGGTGTTATTTCAAAGATAGGTATAAATATCCCCATACCATTGGGAATTAGGACCAACAATAAGAAAAATCATTTCAGATTGTGGTATATTGTAAGCAGGTTCCAAACAGTAACTCACAATAAGGGGCATTACTTGGCATTTCTACAAGTGAACCAATTGTTTCCATTGCATCAATAGCTTTGTTGTTATCTCAGGGAATCTGATCAAAACAGAATGATGTGAAATAGGACTTGAAGTCATCCACCATTCTTTTGTAAGGAATCAATTTTTTATCTTTAGTTTTATAGTCATCATTGACTTGTCTGATCACCAGCTGAGAGTCACCAAGAACACGCAACTCAAGGATTTTCCATTGCATAGCTATATGGAGCCCAAAAAGTAATGCCTCATATTCTACAATATTGTTGGTACATGGAAACCGTATCTTATAAGCTTTAGGTAAACAATCCCCTTGCGGAGTGAGAAAGAGAATTCCAACGCCAGAACCACCTTGTGTGAAGGAACCATCAAAATATAAAGTCCACAGATGTGTAGATTCCATGTTGAAGATTGATTCATCAGGAAACTCTATAATAAGAAGATGATCATCAATCACAGGAGCATCAACAAGTTGATCTGTGATATATTTTCCTTTGATTGCTTTTCTTTCTATGTACTCAATATCAAACTCGCTAAGAATCATCACCCATTCAGCTAATTGTCCTATGAGTGCTGCTTTGTTCAAGAGGTACTTAAGAGGATCAATTTTTGCAATGAGCTTTGTTTGGTGTGTAAGCATGTAATGTCTTAGCTTTTGTGATGCAAAAAATACAAGGCATGCTCTTTCAATAGGACTATAATTGAGCTCATATTCCACTAGAGTATGACTAATGTAATAGATTGCATGTTCCTTTCCTTCAAAGTCATGTTGTGCCAAAAGTGCCCCCAATGTTGTGGTGGTTTTGGATATATATAGAAGTAAAGGCTTGTCATCTGTAGGAGGTATTAATACTGGTGGTGTCATCAAATATTATTTGATTTTCTAAAAAGCTTGTTCACACTTGTCATCCCATCTAAATGAAATGTTCTTGTGTAACAGATGTTGAAAGGGTTGACACTTATCTACAAGTTGCACTATAAAACGGTGGATAGAATGAAGTTTTCCTTGTAATGATCTCAACTGATTGATATTCTTAGGTGGAGGTATTTCAAATATAGCCTTTATTTTTGTAGGATCAACTTCAATTCCTTTATATGATACAATGTATCCAAGGATTTTTCCAGAGGTTACCCCAAAGGCACATTTCTTTGGATTCAATCAAACCTTGTATTGTTCTAATCTTGTGAAAATTGTATCCATGATCTCTAGATGTCCAGCTCTAGTGTAGGATTTTCCCAACAAATCATCTACATAGTCTTCCAAATAGTTATGCATCATGTCATGGAAGATAGTGGTCATTGCACATTGGTAGGTAGCTCTGAAATTATTCAACCCAAAGGGCATGACATTCCAACAGAAGGTTCCCCAAGGACAAGTGAATGTTGTCTTAATTTGATCTTCAGGAGCAATTTTAATCTGATTGTAGCCTGAGAAACCATCCATGAGGGATAACATTTCATGCCCTGTTGTCAAATCCACAATCATGTCAATGTTTAGAAGTGGGAAGTCATCCTTAGGAAAAGCTTTGTTTAAATCTCTAAAATCTGTGCAAACTTGGATTCCCCCATCAGGTTTTGAAATTGGTACTAAATTTGAAATCCAATCAGCATAGTCAATAGGTTTGATAAATCCCACATCTAGCAACTTTTGTAATTCAAATTTTACCAATAGAGCAATGTGTGGGTGCATTTTTCTCAACTTTTGTTTAATAGGTTTTTCCCCCGGTGACAAAGACAAGTGATACATTACTAGATATGGATCAAGTCCTAGCATATCTGCATAGAACCATTCAAACTTAACTTGTCTTTCCTTGTAAAACTGTATATTATCTATTCTCTCTTCAAGTGTTAATGATTCTACTAAATGAATTATCTTTGGTTTTTCTTCTGTGTTCAAATTTGTTGGTATTGTCTTCTTTACCAATATAGATGATTTTTCATGATATATTGCTAAGGGAAGTGTGTCAAGCCTTCCATCCTCGGGCTCCTTAGAGAGGTTTTCACCCTTGGATATGTCCTTTATTTTTACTTTTTTTGGGTCTAATAGTGCCGCAGAGCAGTTTTCACTAGAAGACCTATTTATATTTTCAAAAATTTCATGACTAAAAGGCTTGGCACTCCCCCCAAAATAAGATGCATGGATGAGTTCTATGATGAATCCTGCTTTATGATCCTCAAGAGGTGTGTCTTCTCGTACTCCTAGAAATTTTATGATTGCCTCATCATTTTCAAATACATCTAGTTGTGGTAGTCCCTTATGATCAAAATCAATGAGTTTGAGGTGAACCAAGGGTAAAGAATCATGATTCGAGTCAAGATTTTGAATGGATTCAAGGGTACCAATATTATGATCAGGTTCAGGGGTAGGGAGACTATCATAGTCATAAATTCCAATGAATTCATCGATGGCACTTTCCTCATTTGTCTATGTAGCATTAGAGGACTCTACTTCCTTACTTGAGGCACACATGGTACTCAAGGTCTTATCTTTTTGTGCATCATATCCTAAACCATGGACCTTTTGCGTATGAGTAGGTTGTATTGGTTCCAAGATACCCTATTTCTATAAGCTAAGAGGAATTTTACCATCATATCCCATTTGTTTCATAAGATCAAATCCTTTACCATATTTTTCAACAGGTATCTTTATTTTAGTCTGTTCTTTTTTTGTATCTTCATCTTTGTATAACCATTTTAGGAGATCAACTTATTTTGTTTCATTATAAAGGGATCCCCATTTTTTGAAAGTAGTTGATTTACAAATCATTGTAGTATCTGCATCTGATGTGGTCTTAGTCATCTGTGGTTTTCTATAGGTGTGGAGAGATAAAGGTAGCTTTCCAATGCAAAGGGTATGATTCAAGGCATATTCTCCTACTCCTTGTTCTTTTACTTGTATTTTGATCTCGACTGCATTGGATTTTGAGGAAGATGCTTTTAAGGACTCAAGATCAATATATGCTTGGGAAGGAAATGCTTCACAGTTGCTTGGGATTGTGATTTTAGTTTTAGGGCTTAGATTATGGCAATACATGAAAGGGTTTGGATCTCCCCATATTGTGATTTCAACACAATTGTGGGGGAATTTAATGCACTAGTGGTATGTAGAAGGTACTGCTTGCATTGCATGAATCCAAGGTCTTCCAAGGAGGATATTATAGGTCAATGGGAGATCAAGGACTTGGAAAACCACATCCTTTACCATAGGGCCAACTTTGATTGGTAGAGTAACTAATCCTTTAGACGAGCGTTCCTCTTCATCATATGCCTTTATGGTAATATTTTTACTTGGATCAACTGCATTTTTAGAGAACACTAATTTTGTGATCAATTCTTGAGTACAAATATTAAGGCTTGCTCCTCCATCTATCAAAACTCACTCGATCTTAAAATTATGGATGAGGACGTCAATGTGTAAAGTTGCGTTATGTGGTTGTCGAAGGGATGAATCATCATTTTCAGTAAAAGTGAGAGTATGAGAAGAGGTGATGTGTCCCACCATAGCTTGGAATTGATCTACATGTAGGTTTGTAGGCATTGTAGCGGTAGCAAGCGCGTTATGCTTAGGAGATAGATGTAGCAGCTCGAGTATAGAAATTTGTGCAGGTGTTTTTCCTAAGTGCTCTATGAGGTTGTATTGCGAAGCGGGTGTGGCAGGTTTTGCATTAGGACCTTTAATGGTAACGGTGCCTTTGCAGGTAGTAACCTTGCAATCAGGTTCTTTTCCTTTTATGATGAAAGTGTTGACATGATTATCGACCTCACTGATGTTATGTATGGTATAATCATACTTAGCAGTAGTATAGTTTACACCATCACCAAATTTGAGAGCATTTCCTTTATCCTTGTCATGCTTAGGGAAAGGGTTTCTAAACACCACACAATCAAAGTTACCAGAAGGAGTGTGTCTATCAACTGCTATCTTACCATTATCAATAAGGTCTTGTATTAAATGTCGAAGTTTATTGCAGCTATTTGTCTTATGTCCTTTGTGTCTATCATAGTTGCAAAAGTGATCCTCATTCCACCATGGGGGTTTTGACTTGTGGATTATATTCCTTTATTTTGGGTAATGTTATAATATTGGTTTCAAGAAGTTCTTTTAATGAAAATTCAAGTGATTATCCCAATGGTGTAAAATTTCATTTAAGGAGATTTCTCTATTTTTCTTTTCCTTTATCTAAAGATGGACCTTTGAGATTGTAAACAGGCAATGATGTTTTAGTTGTTTTTGCATCGACAACTTCATCATTGACTACATTCTTGTTCTTAACCCAAAAAGGGGTCTTGTTGTTTGAATTTGATTTTTGATCTTTGTCATTATTAAGTTTAATAGTTCCATCATCGATGAGGGTTTGTTCAATTTGAAATACCATTTCTATGGCTTCATCAAAGGAATCCAAGAATTTGAGGCGAAATTCCCTTTCGATTTCTTTGTTCAAATTTCGACAAAAGAGGTCAACCAATTCTTCAACATGAATGGAATAATGCAATCATTTTCTTAAATGTCTCCATCTTTGTAAAAATGGCACAAAAGATTCACCTTGTTTTTGTTTGGTGTTGAAAAGGTTTGTCATGGTCACTTTAAGGTCACAATTGAAACTATAATTGGAGACAAATCTATCAGCCAATTCTTGAAAAGATTTGATGGTTGGGGGTAATCATGAAAACCATTCCATAGCCTCTCCTCCTAGACTGCGAGGAAATAATCCCATAAGGTACATTTCATCAACTATAAATTCCATGGTAGTGGCACAAAATTGTCTTAAGTGGTTCTTATGATCTCCTTTTCCATTATATTTTTCAAGTTTTGGTATGTCCCAATGGTTAGGAAAAGGTGGCATTGGTATGCTTGGATCGAAGGGATAAGGACATATGTCTTCAATGGAGAACTTGTGAGTCGATGTTTTACTATTCTTGAGAGAATCCAATTCTTGTCTTAATGTTCTAAGCTCATCCAAAATAGGATCGTTTGTAGGTGCAGGTTTTGATGTCTTTGAAGATCGCTTATAACCAGGTTGTAGATAAAAAGGTCTATGATATTTTATCCTACCATCGTTGTTTGTTTTGGGATTATTAGATTCACTAGATTTAGGTTGGTCATTCATTGTGAGTAATGATATGTCAAAATAAGGAGGCATTTTGATTCCTTCATCAGCAAGGGCCTTGAATTATTGTTGCGGGTTACGTTTGACTACCTATGTAAGAATTTTAGTGAATCTATTATCATTAAGAGCTTCATTTATGGTGGATTGTGTTATTTATTCACTACGAGTTTCACTTGTTTCATTATTTGCAACACTAATGTGATCTTCCTCATCAAAGTATTTTCCCCAAGGGTTCCCTTCCTCTTGAAACATTTTTGCTCTTGTTCTTGGGGTCATAAATGATTTGTTTTGATTTTCAATCCAAGATAGGACAATGTATGAGACCTGAGACTAGGATGCAAATGAAAAGGATATGATTCTAAGATGGGATATGAAAATGGTATGGTATGATATGACAAGCTAAGAATTTAAAAGCTAAAAGGAAACTCTAGGTCCAAAGTTGGTTATGATGTAAAGGCTTTACTTGTGTTATGATGGATAGACACAAGGACCAATAATCAAGAGAGGGTATATAGGAGATGATGGACTCCAAAAGGATTTCCCTACTCAAGGATAATGGCATGTTTCCCTAACTCAAGGATGGTGAACCTCAAGTGATGCCGGTGATAGATAGCCACTAGTTTGATTTCAAGACCTAGGAAGAGTAGCCTATGTGCAAGCTAAATGTTTTATTTGATTGATGATGAATATGCAAAGGGCTAAATTCTTAGAACAGGAAAAGGTTAGGTGAGATGGTCTTGATATGCAAAAGGGGTTGAACATGAAAGAACTAGGTGGAATGATATATGTATGCAAGGACTATGTAATGTGACCTATGTATGCAAGACTAGGAACATGCAAGAACTAAGATGAAAGGGATATGAATATGTAAGAATCATTAATATGCAAGGGCTAGGTGAAATGCAAGGACTAGGTTGAAATGCAAGGACTAAGTGGAATGCAAGAATTGAAAGATCAAAATTGAAGGATGATCACCCCGAGAAATCTAAGTGATAGGTTCACATTGGATGTTTGTGTTGTTGGACCTTTTGAGGTTTGCAAAGTTTGAGATGTTGCAAGTTTCTAATTGTGATGTTTATTTGAGGTTTATTTTTTAACACACATGCAAGGCATAGCAGACAAAGTGTTTTTGAGTTTGTTTTCAATTGTGAATGTTTTTTTTAATTTTTGCAATACAAGCACAAGTCCTAAGGTTGGAAAGGACAATATCTACTAGATTCCACGTGGGTTTCCGCAGCCACATATTCTTAGCGTGTGAATCTAGAAGCTTGGCCGCACGAGCTCCCCCTTATAGTGCACTCACTTCTCAGGCCAACCAAGCTTCCAACCCCCATGAAACTCCCATGGCAGATTGATCACCTCTACTAAAAACTGCGAAGATGTGGATGCCTTCACACCGACAGGTGTTGCACTAGCAAAGAGAAGGTTGTTGGCTACTACACAAAGGTGTTTAATTCGGGACCCCCATTCGAGTGGCAATACATGGGGTGCAAGATTAATCTTTGTTTAGGAGGCACTCCAGCCTGAAGAGGTTACACTTAACAGGGTTTTGGGGAGTACTACTTGGTCCGTATGACACATTTGCACTTGTAATCCTAAGTTTTTCATTAGGATTCACATTTATATACCAGTCAGGGGTAGCTCGGCCAAAGAGCTCCATTGTCGATTTGAGTCACCTTGGGGTGAGTACTTTTTCCCACCAAGGAAGGCCCAAGTCCTAAAGTCAATAACTATTTCTCTTGCACCCAGGATCACACAAGTGTGCAAGGGGAGATGATACTTCAATTATTGAATCAGGGTGACACATAAAAATAGATGGGTCTGGTTTCTAATCACCAAGTTTTGCACAAGGTGAGAGCATACTCCCTACCATCTCAAGCACAAAAAATAGTGTTCATTCACCCCCTAGTTAGATCTACGTGAGAGAAGACAATTGTTCATTTTTAATGCACCAATTGAAGTGTTTTCTAATCTAAAAGATAATTGGTTTCAAAATCATGTCTTCGACAAACGTCCTGCGTCAAAATATCATTAGTAGTTTCATTCCTCCTTTCTTTGACAAGCGTATGTTTTTATTTTTAATTATTTCTCAAACAAACCTAGCAAAAGAAACTAGATTAACAAAGTTAGTCACAAAACCAAAACTTACCCAAAATGAAAACTAACATAAATCTAAAAAAAATTAATCTAGGACAAAAAGCTAATCTAAGATAAAAAGCTAATTTAAAATTAAAACTTAATCTAAATTAAAAATATAAAGTTAGAGATTAAAAACTAATCTAGATTCAAAGTTAATCCAAATTTAAAACTTATCTAAGTTAGAAACTAATTAAAAACTAATCTAATTTAAAAGTTAGCGCAAATTAAAAACTTAAAAAATCTATTCTAATCAATCAAAATTAAAAGCTATTCTAAATTAAAATTAATCTAAAACTAAAAGCCAATATTAAAAATTACTCTAGATTAGAATTAATCTAAAGTTAAAAACTAATCGAAGAATTAAAAACTAAATTAAATCTAAATTTCTAATCTAAATTCTAAATTAACTCTAAACTAAGAATCTAATTTAGAAAGCCAAAATCTAAAAAAAATAAACTAAGAATCCAACTAAAATCTAATTTAATAATTTTTAATGATTTAAAAATATAAGTTAAATTAAAAACCTAAAATAAAAATTAAATTTAAAATCTAATTTAAATCTAAAATTAAATTTAAAAGCTACATTAAGAAAGAAAAAAAAACTGTAAAAAGCAAAATCTAATCTAAATTAAATTAGTAACTAAAATCTAAACTAAATTAAAAAAAATCTAACTAAATAAGAGATTAGAAACTAAACTAAAAACTAACTTAAATTAAACTAAGTTAAATTAAAATAAAACTAAACTCAAACTAAAACTAACCAAATCAAATTGAAAACTTAGACTATATTAATACTAAACTAAAAAAAACTAAAAATCATTGCTAAATTAAAATCAAAGGAGAATCAAAGTCAGATGAGAAGAAAATAGAATTGCATATTGATAGTAAACATCCTCGAGACTTGGAATATATATAGAAGATTGTAGCCTGACAGAATATCTCATAATAGCCACTGCCCCATGGACTATAATGATTGCAAGACCTGCACAGAATGCAAAATGAGCACAGACAAGATGCAAACCGTTTGCCAAATCACAACCAATCAAAAATCTGAGAGATGCAAGCAAAAATATGAAAGCGTAGACAAGGCAAGCAAGCTGTTTGACAAAGGCATAGACAAGGTATGTGAACTGTTTTCCAATGTGCACAAGATGGCTCTTTTTTTTTTTTTTTAAAGATTTTAGCAACTTTCAAGCAAATGCTACCTGTAGGTATAAAGCCAAAGGCGTAAGAAACTTGCAAGCAAATGCTATTTGGAAAAAACTCTTCTATTAGTGATAAAAGTTTGTAGGGCATAGAAGATGAGCCAAACTAATTCTATTCAAAAATTTCCCAGCACATGATAAAACAAACTTCAAAGCACGTGATATTGAAAAATATGTGGAAGGGCATGCAATGTTGTGCGAAATATGCACAGAATGGCTTTGTTGAAAAAAGCTTAAGAAACTTTCAAAAAAAATGCTATTGGCAAGTGTAAAGCTTGCTTTAGCAGCATCCTCCCTGCCTGTGCCAAAATGAAAGCTTTTAAAACATTATAATCCTTTAAATCATTTAAAGCATGAATATGGATGAGCTTTTATTCAAATAAAGCTTTTATACAAAAAATGTGTTATTCAAGGATGCTACGATCAAAATACGGTAGATATTCACATTGGGTTCACCAATTTGTAGAGCCATAAAAATACACGATTCTATGGAGTTAAGAACCACCATTTCATGCCCACACCAATAGAGCTATTCTAATTAAAAGTAAAACCAGAAATGCAAATCTAAACTACAAAAACAAAACAATGCTTTTAAAATAAATCAGTCTCCATTGTCTCCCTATCACCAAGATCTTTCTTTATGCATTTGCTCTCAGATTTTATGAGCACAAAATGCAATAAAGAGGCTATGGTGAATGAGAAATGCAATCAAGATGCAAAGATGATATGAGTATGCAAATTTGTGAGAACTAAAATGAGAGAGAAATCCCATTTAAATAGGAGTTCCTTGAGGATGGAGAGGGGTTGAAGATGAAATGTGGGATAAAAGATGTGAGAGAAGGAAATGCCATTATCCCACATTGTTGGGTTAAATGTTATGCATGAGAATGAAAGTGATAAAGTGATATTAGATTAAAATGTACCTAAATGATTAAAGATGCTTTACTAAAATGCAATATTTCATGAATGATTTATGCAAATGATATGATTAATATACAAGTTATGATAATTAGTTTATTATGAAATAATAATCAATGACTATGATAATTGATTTATTAATGGAGATGAATATGAGACAATTATGGATGATAATGATAATTGATTTATAGAAATGATGTTTATGACTTATTATGCAAATGGATTATGAATGATTATGATTTATTATGCAAACGGGTATGAACAACAGTGCAAATGGACATGAACGTTAATGCAAATAGACATGAACATTTATGAAATGGATATTGAATGGAAATGAACAGGCATGATCATTTATGCAAATGGTTCGTGAATGACCATGGGACGGATATGATCATTAATGTAAATGGATAGTGAACGAGCATGGGACAGTTTAATGATTTGATGAAATGCATGAATAGAAGAAATTATTGAATGAATTGATTAAGTAAATAATAATATCTATTTAATCAATAGACAAATATCATTGTGATTGTGAGGACAAATTTGAGTGTCTACAGTTAACAAAGGAATTGCATTTATCAATGCATTGCAAACACATCCTCTCATAAACAATCAATATTTGGACGCAAACACCATCTTGGGACAAACCATACTCCAAAATCCATCACACCCATATGTCCCTCTCACCTTTCACAATCCAAACAACCTATCATCATCATCATTCGGCACAACATCCCAAACCTCTCTCCCCATAACCTTGCAAGGAGAGGGTGACATGTTCAGACCAGGGGGATTTTTGACACTACACCATTTCCTCAATAGATTACACCCCTAAAATTTCCACCACTTTCCCCATTGCCATCAATATCGACATGATCTCTTGGTTTAGGACTTCCCCCTTTACCAAGCATCAATCAACAAAATCAGATCAACCCACCAAGCATCAATCAGAGCATCATTCCAAATACTTCCACCTTGCCATTGATATTAGAAAAATAGATGGAAACCATCCCAATAACAAAAACCACCACTGTAACATCATCAACCACCCCCCTAACATTGCAAAACATGGTCTGTCAAGGACCAAGCACATCAATCACACCATCTACCACTCAAACCCCAATCATCAACACGGTGATGCCTCACATCACCACAACAAGCACCATTCCAAATCCACCTCCACCACCACCACCGCAAAACTTGAAAACATCAAGCCAATACAGTATTACGTTGCAAGCCGCTCAATGGGTTGCTTATCAAAAGGCATTCCAGTAAGTACAAAAACAACAAGTCATGCAACCAGTTGCTTAGCAAGATGCTCAAGCAGCCCAAGCCACATTACAATCACAAAAAGCACAGTAGGCTACACAAGCCCAAGCCTTATTACAACAACAACAAGCCACTCAGGCTGCATAGGATGCACAAGCCACATAGATTGCACAAGCTTCTTCTCAAGCCCAAGCACAGGCTCAAGCTCAAGCTTAAGCCCAAGCTCAATATCAAGCCCAAAAATCTCAAGCACAAGTGAAAGCACAAGCACATGAACAATATCTTGCACAACAACAAGCAACACAACATCAAGCATGTCAACAAGCACTGAAACAATATCAAGAATAGTAGGAAGCAGCTCAACAACAATCATTGTTGGCTCAACAACAACAACAGGTGCAGAAATAGGCCTTAATAGCACAAAAGCAATAAGACCCACAACAAGCGTTGTTGGTACAACAATAATTATAGGAATATTTGGTGCAGCAGCATATGCAAACATCATCCATCAACATACCAACCAATCCACCCATCCCACCAACAATCGAACCACCTCAAAAAACTTTCATTCCACCCGCTGATCTGTAAAATGATGTGACAACACAAATCAAGTTACTCTCCCAACAAGTGCTCGACCTTCAATCAGGGAAAACCATGAAAACACCCAACAACTTGTGTCCTTATCCGTTCGACAAAAGCCTTGTAATGAAACCATTCCCAAAGGGATTTGAGATCCCCAAATTTGACAAATACCATGGAATGGGAAACCCTGAAGATCACATCTGGGAATTCTAAGTTCATTGCATGGAAGTCTCGTATGATGATGCCTATCTAATGTGGCTATTTCTTAGGAATTTCACTAGCCACACCATGGAATGGTTCTCTCACCTACCTACAGGCATCAAAAAATTCCAAGAAATCATAAACGCATGCAATATTGCTATGGATGTCAGTATAAAGGAACTATCAGCTCTAAAACAAGGTAAGAATGAATCATTTGCTTCATTCCTACAACAATGGTGATCCAAGGCCAATCGAAGCAAATGGGTCATGCCCGAGGAACAACAATTGTGCACTATCATATCCAACCTCGATGGAGCCTTGGCATTCCATCTCAAAGTTCAAGGTATCACCACATACGACTAGTTGATTTCCAAGGCACTCAGCATCAAACACGCCCTTATGACATAACTTGGGGGATCAACTGCATTGCCTGAGCAATAGAACAATTGCCCATCCACCAATTACAATGACAAACCTTGCACATGGGCAAGAAACAAAAATGTTACCACTGATGGTGTCATCAATTCCAAAGTTGTCATCAGTGCCTCTTGGCAAAAAACACCTGCACCACAACAAAAAATCCAAAACCATCATCAAAACAATCATCAAGCTAACACAACACAACAGCCAAACAATCGGGCAATCAACAATGTCAACGATCAAAGGGGGCCACCCCAACAAAAAAAGAACTTCACCAAGCAAAAGTACACCACCCTTGGGGAACCACTCGAAGTCATCGTGAAGAAACTGATAAATGAATACCTCATCAAAGCTCCCACCTATGAGAATTACTAGGAACTAGATGTGAAACCTCCTTGGTGCAATGAAAATCAGTTGTGTGACTTCCAGAAAATCAAAGGGCACACCACTAACAATTGCATGAGGTTAAAGAACCTAGTTCAATACCTCATTGATCAAAGAATCATAAATGTGGAATAGCCAACAGGAAATCAGAACCTCAAAATATACATGAATCTGATGCCAAACCATAATAGCAAAGGGAACAATAACACTGATAAAGGAAAAGGTACCTTCAAAAATGCCAATCATGTGTACGATCATGTCATCACTTCCCTAGATGATTACTATGCTACCATCACTATCAAAGGAGCCCATGTTGATTGTGGAGTCACCATAAGAGGTGGAGAAATTACCATTGCAAGATCATCTCAGCCAAACAGAGTACCCGCACCCAACCCTAGATCTCTTCTCAGCGGTTACAATGTCTTTGATCAGCTAAAAAGAACCCCAGCACAAATCTCCATCATGGAGTTATTAAAAATCTCATCCACCCACAAGAAAATTCTTGAGGAAGCATTGGCTTCATCCACTAGCCCCCCAGATCTTGATGCGGAACAATTCCAAGCTATGGTTGGAAACATCATTACACCTAGCCTCCTCATTTTCAGATCAAGACTTTCTCTCTCAACCATCTCATAACTGTGCACTCCATTTGGAGGTCCTAGTGCATAAAAATAAATTCAAGCAAGTCTTGGTGGATGGAGGTGCAAGTTTGAACATTTTTTCCCTCAAGCTCATTAAGAACTTAAAAATATCAGAGGATTCCATCGACAAAGGTAAAGGTATTACAATTAGAGCATATGACGATCAAGAAAGAGTGTCCCAAGGCACAATCCAAATCCCTGTTCAAGTAGGGCCAGCTATCATGGAAGGCTACCTGTCAAGTCCTGGACCTTGAATTTCCTTTTAACATTCTCCTGGGATGTCCATGGATCCATGCAATGCAAGTAGTAGCGTCAAGCTTTCATCAATGTGTAAAATTCACATATGAAGGACAAGAGGTCACCATCCATGGAGATCCTGAACCATTCTCCTACTGCATGAACCTAGAGGAAAAATACTACAAAATCCCTTAAGTGCCTAAAAATGATGAAGGACCATCAACATCATACATTGATCCAGCCACTCTCGCTTCCACTTCTGCCACAGAGACACCAACCACTCCTGCCATCCCCACCATCTCTGATATAAAAGTCATCATCCAGGATAATGGTTGCAGAAACTACATGATTCCTAAAAATTCCTTTGTGGTAGGAGTTACCACAATCTCCTAGATCACGAGGACGTCTGCAATCAAATGAAGCCTCCACTTCTCAAACATCCCCTAAAGAATATCCCAACTTCAAAATTTGGGGATATATTGGCTAAGAAATTATAGAGGAGGACCCATCTCATCTCCTATACCAAGATAATAGACCGGTAGCTAATCTACCAACAGATGATAGAAGCAAAGGTTTACAAATGATGCTCACAATGGGCTATGATAGAAACCAAAAACTAGGGAAAAATGACAATGGGCTTATAATACCCCTCATTCCTAAGATGCAAATGAGAAATATTAGCCTCAGATGTACCCCTCCAAGTATAACCATACGTGGATGAGGTCCCCTAGTTAAAGCAGTCAAGACTCCCCATGAACCAACACTAGCTAAACTTCGCTTACATATATCCACTGGCCGCGTCATAGATAATTTCACTTTTGACATAACTGACATTTGTAGTAGTAGTGATGGCGAGGATCCCATAACCAACCTACCCATTCTTTTCAAGAACTCCTCACTCCTTATGATTAGCACCTTATCCTATGAGTCTGAAAACAAAAACCATGAAATCCATCTAGTCTACCCACAACTCATCGATTACGACCAACGAGGACCACCAATTCTTGACGCATTAAAAAAAAAATGAGGCGCTCTCAAAATTCATGGGACTGTGGGATAATATTCCATGTGGGGATCACAAAGTAGGTCTCATCATCGAGCTAGATACACATGCATACTATGGGGAAATGATCAAATCCCTCAATCATAAAAGTGAAAAACTAAGAATAATCTCTAAGTCCTTGAGTGAAAACCACACTGTGGCACTCTCTGACCCAAAAATAGTAAAAAGAAAGAATGCATCCAATGTTGAAAACCTCTTTGAGGAGCCTGTGGATGAGGGATTCAATATTCCTTTCAGAGCTCTTCATCAAGAAAAATCAATAGTTCTAGTTGAAAAAATGTAATCCAGTTAATCTAGGAATAGAGTAGACATCGTACATCACATTCTATGTAGATTCATTACTATCAGAGGAAGAAGAGCTCCTAGTAGCCTTCTTTAAAGAGAGACAATTTAATTTTGCATGGAGCTATGCAAACATGTTAGGGCTAGACCCAAAGATTGTAGTTCATCATCTAGCAGTGTATCCTGAAGCAAAGCCTATCTAACAAAAGCTCAGGAAAATGCACCCTTAGATTGCCTTACTAGTCAAAATGGAATTAAATAAGCTACTTGATGTAGGATTCATATGACCAATTGACTACCCTGAGTGGGTATCCAATCTAGTTCTTGTTTCAAAAATAGATGCGAGCATTCAAATCTGCACAGACTTTAGGGACTTAAACAAAGCATGTCCAAAAGATGATTTCTCGTTCCCTAATATTGACATGATTGTGGACATGACGGCAAGACACGAAACGCTCTCCCTGATGGACAGTTTCTCAGGATACAACTAGATAATGATTGCTAAAGAAGACCAACACAAAAGGGCCTTCACTTGTCCATGGGGGACTTACTATTGGAATATGATGCCATTCGACTTCAAAAATGTTGGTGCTACATACCAAAGAGCTATGACACTAATCTTCCATGACATGATCCACAAAAATGTCAAAGATTATGTTGATGACATACTAGCTAAATCCAGAAAGAAGAGGGATCACATAGCAACCCTAAGTGCTATCTTTGACAGGCTGGAGTAATACAAGGTCCAATTAAATCCAAAGAAGTGTGTCTTCGGCGTACAATCAGGAAAGCTACTAGGTTACATAGTTTCAATGAGAGGTATTGAGGTAGACCCTACCAAGGTAAAAGAAATCCTTGAGATGGCGGCACCCAAGACATTAAAAAAATTGAGAGGTCTCCAAGGAATACTTCAGTCCATCTAAAGATTCATCACACAACTAGTAGATAAGAAAATCTCATATTCACACCTACTTCACAAGGGAGTAGTGTACAAGTGGGATGATAAGTGTGAGGAAGCCTTCAATAAGATCAAAAAATATTTGCTTACACCACCAATCCTTATGCCACCGATCCCCAGAAAGCCATTGATCCTATATGTGTTAGCAACGACAGCAACTCTCGGTGCTCTTTTGGCTCAACACGATGAAATCAACATAGAAAGAGCCATCTACTACATTAGCCACAAAATGGTTGGGCATGAGTTAAACTACTCATTCATTGAGAAAGCATTTTTAGCAATAGTGTTTGCATTTCAAAAAATTAGACATTACATGTTAGCACATAAAGTCAAACTCATTGCCAAAATTGATCCCCTCAAGTACCTACTGTCAAGGGCAATGCTCACAAGAAGGATGGATAAATGGGTCATGATATTATCAGAGTATGACATTGAATATGTGGAGCAGAAAGAAATCAAAGTTTAGGTCATCGCATATCAACTTGCGGAAGCACCAATCTATTCAGAGAATCCACTCATCTCAGAGTTTCCAGATGAATCCATCTTCAATTTCAACATAGCCAACCACTGGAAACTTTACTTTAATGGCTCGTACACACAACATGGATCAGAAGCCAGTGTCTTCTTTATTACCCCACAAGGGGACTGCATACCAAGGTCCTATAAACTGGCATTACCCTGCACTAATAACATTGCAGAATATAAGGCTTTAACCATAGGTCTCAGAATAGCAGTGCAGTGGCACATCATGGCCCTCAGAGTATAAGGAGACTCCCAACTAATAATAAATCAAGTGAATGGTGAATACTAGACTAAGGATGATAAATTGACTCCATAAAAAAAAATGGTAGAGATCCTTAAAGAATCATTCATTAATATCACATTTGAGCAAATTCCTAGAGAAAACAACAGAGCAATAGACACCATGGCAACGATTGGATTATTGGACATCCCTCATAATGTCCCAAAATATGAATTCTTGGTAGAGCAGCTTCTCATGGCCACATTTGAGGTACCAAAATCATAATTTGTGTGTGAAATCATTGGTCCTGGTGATCCCTAGTACCATGAAATTTGTACCTACTTACGAATAGGGGTCTTACCTACTGACTTACCTTCAAGCCTGAAAAGAACCTTTATTAAGAAAGCATCCCTGTTTTTCATCCTAGGAAATACCCTTTATCATAGGAGCATAGAGGGAACCCTATTACGTTGTTTAAACACTGAGAAGGCATTGACTGCTTTAACTGAGGTGCATAACGGAATCTGTGGTTCACACTCAAGTGGAATGACCTAGCCAAGAAATTGTTGAGGATGGGGTATTATTGGCCTATAATGGAAAGAGAAGCACATGACTATGTCAAAAGGTTCCTACAATGTCAGTAACATGGGGACCTCATCCATGCTCCAGCTCAAGAACTTCATCCCATCATCACACCATGGCCCTTTTCGCAGTGGGGACTCAATCTCATTGGAAAAATCACTCCCACCTCATCTAGTAGCCACAAGATCATCATAACCACCAGTGAATACTTTACCAAATGGGTGGAAGCCATACCCATGACATATATAACTGGGAAGCAGCTATCAAATTTCATCTTGAACTATCTCATTTGCCACTACAGTGTCCCACAAGCCATTATCTCAAATAATGGGACACCATTCAAGAATCAGGATGTCTGCGAATTATGTGAAAAATTCAAAATCTAACATCACTTTTCCACTTTGTATTATCCCCAAGGAAATAGCCAAGCAAAAGCTACCAATAAAACTATTCTAAAGATCCTCAAGAAAATAGTCAATGACGCAAGTGGTGACTGGTATCTGTAGCTAAATCCCGCCCTTTGGGCCTATTGAATTAGCATCTGCACACCCACCGGTGCCACTCCCTTCTCCTTGGTCTATGGATTAGAGGCAGTATTACCCATTGAGATTGAGCTCCCATCACTAAGAATATCACTACAAAACCTCATCATGGATGAAGAATATTGAGTATCAAGAATGAATGAGTTGGAGCTACTAGATGAGCGATGTATAGACACTTTAAATCATTTGCAAGTCTATCAGAACAGACTCAAGCGGAGTTATAACAAGAAAATAAAAAGTAGGACCTTTCAAGTTGGAGAACTCGTACTAAAGGAGAATCAAAAGAATGTCCCAAATCCAAATAGCAAAGGAAAATTTGAACCCAATTGGTTGGGACCATTTGTTATCATGGTAAGCTATAAGTCAGGGGCATATCAGCTATCAACACCAGAAGGCGAGCCTCTGCAGGAGCCCATGAACAACTCCCATCTCAAAAAGTTTTATGCCTAATCTTTCAAGGTATAGAACCAAAAAATACGAAAAAATTTAGAAAATGTCCTGAAAAAATGGTCACCCTAATGAAAACCTAGAAAACAAGCATCTTGGTGACAACAAAAAAATTAGAAAAAGGATTAAAAAATAGTAAAGAAAAAAAATTGTCCTCTAGTGAAAACCACTTGATGGCACTTTGGGCAAGTACCTTGGTGAAAACCTGGAAAATAGGCACCTTGTGCAAATGAGCACTGTCCATCCACCAGGATATTCATGACTCATTCAACATCATCCCTTCATCAAACTTCCATCATCCATCGCATTACATATCTCCATCCATCACTTGTACCATTCGACATCTGCATCATAGCTTAGTCTTGTGTTCGTGTCATGATCCCTCCTAGTACTACTCGACCCATTCTCAAGGTCAGTTTGTCCTACCTTTATCAGAGTTCACTATTGTATCATGCTGGGGGCATGTTCTAATCAGATTAGATCCATGTATATTCTTGAAGTCCTTAAATCAGAAAATCCAAAAACATCACAAAATCAAAAAAATCCACAAACATCACAAAATCAAAAAATCCAAAAACATTTGAAACATATCAAAATCCAAAAACAGGTCAAAAAGTTGGTCAAAATTTCAAAAACAAAGTCGTCTTGTCAAACTATGGGTCTCTGAGCCTTGAACATAGGCAAGGTTGATCTTTGATCATCCCCTGAGACATTTAGGTCAGTCCCTTAGGAGTCCATCATAATAAACTGACATTTCATCATGTATACCTCCATCTATAAATTGAGTTTGTGTCAATCGAACTACGTGGTGTTTGCGTGTATAACATAGGCAAGGTTAATCTATTGATCAGCCCCCAAGGCCCCTAGGATAGGTCCTTAGGTTAGTCTCTTGGTCAAAATCTCAGAAAATCCCAAAACATTTGAAAAATCTCAAAAAATACCAAAAACAACCTCAAAATAGCTCAAAAAACTCCAAAAACATCCAAATATTTGAAAAAATCCATCTATCTCATCTCGGTTTCACCCACAATAAACATCACTCATAATAAACGATCGTAATTCTCAACCATTGGTGAAACAGTCAAAAACAAGTCTAGCAGGTCAAAAGTGAAACTCAAACGTCAAGTCTCAGGTTTAGGTCAGTATGTAAACAAGTTAGTCAACTCTTTGTGTCAATAACCTATCATCTAATTAGTCCCATATCAATCATCTGATAGCATCATGTCCTAGGATGTATCCTTCCTACAATGGGCATTATTTATCATAAAGAACACTTTGGACAAAGGAAGTGATGTGTCGCCATCCACTAACATGTCCTAGGATGTATCCTTCCTACAATGGGCATTATCTTTTGGCAATAGTTTCAATTCTTATCCTTAAAAAACACATTTCCTTTTGGTTAGTGGTATTGAAGAACATTAGCTTATTTGTTTGCTTTATCTTTATCTTGTTGATTTATCTTATTTGCACTCATCCCAATGACCTCCTGATGATGTCCCAAACAAAGGGATTTAGAGAGATAGGAATGGGGCAGTGATCATTATCTTTTTATCTGTTGTGCTTGTTGAACTTTCTTGTAATAAAACTTGGAAAATACTTGTTTTATTTAGGTATGTACGGAGGGTGTTTTAGATATCTTGTTGACCACATAGGAAGGCCTGCCTTTCTATGTTTTGGTCTAAGATGTGTGAAATACCTAAAGTGCATCCTACTAAGGTTTTCATATGTCAGGTGTGAACAAGGATACTCCTATCTGATTGTCGAGTCAAATTCCATCACACTATATACAACGTCATCCTAGTTCTTAATACCTTGATGCATCGTAGTTATGTGTGTTATCAAACAAAAGGTAATTGGTACTTTGAAAATCCTAACTCCTTGGCAAGAAAATCATCATCCTAATCTCATGTCTTGTTGGAATCTCTTATTTCTTCCATTCCTTCTTGCTTTTCACGCTAACAAGGTACTATGAATGTTAACCATTTATCACTAAGAATGCATTCATCTTGCATCCAAAAATCGTCAGCACAATGCATATCATATAGAAAACATTGATCATCTCATAAGCATATAATATAGATTTTTTATTCTAAGCATTGGGAACTATCATTGTGCCATCTCATCAGGGTGTCATAACTCAAAATATCAAAATCTTTGAAGGATAAGTATGAAAACTAACTGGAAGTGGCCTCCCAAGGCCTATTTAAGCCTAAAAATTAGGGTTTGTTGACCCCGTTTAGCCGTCCTGCTAGGGTTTTGGTCCCCTGATCCCCTTTTTTTCATCCAAGGGTTGTCTTGCACCGTTTTTTGTGCTTTACCTCATTTTTTGACCTCCTTGGGTCTTTTTAGACCTATCGGGCACCTTGTCCTCTTTTTTCACGAGATCACCCAAAAATTAGAATTTTTGTCTGATCTCTCGAGGGGGTAGTATATCGACATATTTCCTTCACTGGGGTAGTAGTGGGGAAAATTTTTAAATCAAAAATTTTGGCTTTTTATCAAGACCATTTATTCTTTGAATCAACGCAGCGAGTGCATTGCTTCAAAGAGGGGAAAAATGTAGACATGTAAAATGTATTGATTGACATTGCACATTTGATCTCGACTACTAACACCATTCAATCCTAAATCATCCCTTGGACTAACCATTTAATCAAATATCTTTATTTGATTAAATCTACCAATTTTCCTCTCTTAATTAAATAAATCATCTTATCTACTTAAGCCATTCTCTATTATTAATTAAATCAATCAATCTGATCTAATTGTTCCTATTTAATTAAATCATTCATTTTATTTGATTAAATCCCTGAAGTCTATCTATTAAATTAAATAAATTAAAACCTTATTTAGTTTAATCTAACTTCATCTCCTTAGTTAAATAAATTAAAAATCTTTATTTAATTAATCTTGAAATCATATTCTTCTCATATTTGATTTAAATCAATCCATAAATTTAAGTTAAATTTGTCACATTGGCTAATCCCTCATTAAATTAATTAACCTTGATTAATTTAATCTCTTCTCATGTCCCATCCTCTAGTTTTAGCCACTTGCACATAAAAATAGATTTAATTCATTTATTAAATTTATATTTTCTCTCAACATGGCATAAATAGAGAATATTCCCTCAATTTGAATTCAAAATCTAAGTGGACTTTATCCTTCCAACAAGGCATTTAATCCACCTAATAAGTCCTTTTTCCTTGATCCAAGTGGCATTCAATGCATTTTCTTTCCCTCTTACATGTCATTTCAACAATTTAAAATATCACCTAATTGCATTTATTGACACATCCTTCATCCATTCACATGTTGACAAGTGGCATCTTTCCATTGGTTGATTCTTAGTCCCACATTGCTCTCTTTTTGGAATTATTCCAACTTGACATTCTATAAATAAGAGGCTTCATTCCTCATTCTATCATCCACAACTTGAGTAAACTTACTATACTCAAATTCATAGCCATTTTCATCCATCTCATTGAGTTTATAACTAGGTTATGCAGATTTTACCTTGGAGCATTCATCAATCATCAACAAATTGGATCACTCTTCATCACGAATCAACAAATCTTGCATAAGAGTTTGGAAAGGGAAAATTTCCACATCAAATTAGCACCAACTCCCCCAAGATATCAAGAGTTTGCATTGCATTTGAATAGGATTTAGTATCTATTGCTTATATTTGTTTATGTACTTTTTATCTCCTTTCATTGCAATTTAAATGGATTTCTTGGGGAATCATGATACTAACTTGCATTTGCTCTAATAGGTTGCTTGTTTCCTGTGTTTGTGCAGGTTGGGAATCTTGTTTCACACAGAAGTATGTCTGCATCAGGCCCATCTACCCAATCATCTTCAAATTTCATTCTTTTTAATTTTATAGGGGAAAACTCTTGCATATCTTTCAATTTAATCAACTTCATCCTTGATATCCATGATTCTATCAAGCAATAACTCATCACCATCCTCTTCTTTCTACATCACTTCCTCAAACCTATTATTCCACTTCTCCTTTAATTTTTCAAGAGGAAGATCTTCTTTCACAGGGATATTTATATTAACCAAAATGCAAATCAGTGCTTCCAATTCATCAATATGCTCATTAAAATCTTTACTAGCTTCTTGAACTTCATTTCTATGTTGTTAAATGAATGTGGATTTGAACTTGATAATGTCAATTTTCTTTTCAAGGAAATCCACAATATCCTCATCGAGGATAGACTATTCCAAGAGAGTTTGCTTTGGAAATTTGTTAACATCTTTTAGCTTCTTAGTATGCTCTCTATACTCATCTTCTTGTTTCCCCAATACTTCAACATGTGATTTCATGTCCTCAACCAACTCTAATGCACCCTCATGTGCCCTATAACTATCAACAAGCAGCTCATCCATCTCTTGGTTTAACCGATCTATCCATCTATCAAGCATTCCAACCTTACCCCTCATTTGAACAAGATCATCATAATCTTTCTTACTCAATAAAATTGGTGTTTTCAGAGCAACAGATTGAGAGGAAATAGGGGTAGATACATCCTTCAGGAACTTATGCAATTGGTCTAATTGATCCTTAAGCTGATCTTTTCTTTGTTTATCCTTTATCATCCTGTATTTGGTGGAGGATGACACTATATCAATAAGGTTCATCTATTGACTTCTTCTTGGCTTCCCCAAATTAACCGTACCCAGATGATAATCAATCAATTGCATATCTTTCCTATCCTTTTCTATCATTAGGATGGCACATTCAGCTATGATTTCACCTGCATCTGTTAGCTTTGTGGAATGAATGACCTTAGCATTTTTCTTAGGCCTCGCTTTTTCTATTTCTCTCATCATGTCCACCCAATTCAATGGCTGAGGTTGCACTATTTTTCTCCTTTCAAGGTTGAGTTTCAGCAATGTTGTAGAACCAAGAGGAGTTATCATTTGTGTGGAAGAATAAGTAATAGTCGTAGAGGAAAGAGGTTGCAAAATGGTGGTCTTAGGTTCATAATCAACCTCATGTGCTTGTTGTTGCTCCCTTTTTGTAGCTTCTTTTGCAAGCCTTTAAATTTAAGAATTCTTGCTTTCTTCCTCTAATATTCTCTATTCTAATAGATCCTCTCTCTCTTTCAACATATCTTCTCTTTGCTTCTCCAATTTTTTGGCCTTATCCCATGATTTCTTAGATTTGTGCTCATCTTTAGCAAGTGCTTCTGCCTCTAGCTTCTTAAGCAAGAGTTCCTCCTCATCCTTCCTTCTTCGAGCTTCCTCAACAACCTTGAACTTGGCTTCAAGAGATTATCTCTCTTCTTTGTTGAGATTTTTCTTCTTCCGGCTCATGGATTTTTTGCAACAAAGCTAACTTATCCCTTTCTTCTTTAATCTTCAATTCCTATTCTTTTTGTTGCTACAAAAAATCTTCCTTTTCCTTTTATTTCCTTGCTAGCTCTTCTTCTTTGCTCTAGCTTCGTATTCTTGTTGCCTATCAAGTTCTTTAGCCCTAGCATTAGCCTCCAATTCTTTTTGTTTAGCCAATGCATCATCTTGTGCCTTCACATCAATTTCTTTTTGTTTAGAAAGTGCCTCAGCATGTGCCTTGGCATATACTTCTCTCTTGGCATCTTCAAACAACTTCCATTGATCCTCCTTTGTCAAAACATACTCCTCCTCAACACTTCCAACATTCTCTGTAGACAAAGCTTTGGGAGGCTCATCATCTAACTGTGTAGCCTCTGAATCAAAATTGATATCATGGATCTCAACCTCATGCTCCTTTCCTTTTAAATATTTATCCTCCTTATGAAAGGTTCTAGTGGCAATCTCCTCAATAATTTTCTCTACAAGGGGAGGTTGAGTTGAGGTTGTACCTCTAGCAGCTATTGTAGCTCCAAGTTGAGATGATGTCTCTTCTCTAGCAATTGATGTCCTGGGGTGAGAAAATATTTCTTCTACAATAGTTCTAGCTTCTTCACCTTGGGACTCAGGGATATCCTGAGCTGGTACTCATGGATGAGGCTCCTCCCTAGAGTTAGGAGGGAGAAACTCCAATGGCTCCTTAGGATATTTCCTTCTCTTAGTTCTTTAGTACCCTTGGGTACCTACAACTTTCCTCTTCTTAGAAGTTTGAGCCTCTGGCTCCTTGATCCTCTTCACCACCCACTAGATACTTCGATCTGTCACTGTCCTAGAAATTTTCTTGATATAAATGGACTCTTCCTCATCCTATTTTACTGGATCCAAGTCCTTGGTACCTATGTTTTCAGCCTCATACTGGGGATCCAAGGTAACACCATCATCTAACAATGTATCAGGAATATCTTCCTTCACCCCATACTCAATCATTAATATGATGGGAAACCTTTCATAATTCCTCCTTTTGACATCATATTCATCATGTAGGTCAATCCAAAAATCTTCTAGAAAATTGAAATTCTTTTCAAAGACAGTAGGGAGCAAAGAATTTATCTTATGCTTAGGATCAAGATGCTTCCTAATTGTATATAAACCCAATTTCAAATGAATCAATTCATGACAAAGTGCCTTAGCAGCCACATTATGTGTGCAACTATACTCTCCTAACTTCATGACAAATATATGGCAACCATTCCTATGCTTTCTACAAAATTTTAGATTGTCTCCTATGGCCTGATAGATGAATTTTGTAAGGGAAATTTTGTTACTGCAGCATCTTGGAAGCAAATAAGGATGGCCATCAAAACTAGCCAACCTAAAATAAGTAAACTTGGGGTATTGGATGTACCAATTTCCCCATTCTGCAATGAATGCAATGGCTTCCTTTCTTAATCTATACCTTGCATCACCAGTCAATCAGATAATGATAACATAAAAGAATGCATCATTAACTCTCCTATAGTGCAACTTTGATGTTTTCAAATATAGTTGATCATAATGATCCCACACTTTCTTTTGTCCAAGGGCTTCTCCCAATACTCCAACTGCATTCAAACCAAGGAAAATGCCCCTCCTTATAGCTACATAGACTACATAAGAAGTCATGAAGAAACTATTTGCTTGCCACACTCTAAGAATCTGATTATGTAGGATCTCTAACAAAATCAATGGCCAATTAATTTTTTTCCTACCATCCAAAATGGTTTGAATGAATGGAAACATCCATTCCTTGAAGTGTGAAGAATCTCTCTTCTAGAACACTCTAGAAAGCATCATGATTATGACACCAGTCTCATTACTGAAATTTTCTCTCTTTGGTTGATTAGGAAGCTTAATCAAGGATTTATTTTCCACCCTCATCCATTTCTTGTTCATATGGGTCCTATTAGCTTCCTTGTTGCTGCTATACAATTGTAATGCCTCTGCTTCATTGATTTTTTTGGGGTTTTGTGGCATAGATGCATCAAACATGAACCTCATCATCTATTGAGTGAGATCAATGATGATATTCCCTTGCAGGTCCACACATTGCTTGGTTGCTAGGTTGTAAGCTCCTACTATAGTAAGTATGAGATCTAGACATTGAACTGATAGAGGAAAGAGGGCAACATGTACCAATCCAGATTGAACAATTCTTTCTATTCTCACTGTTGTATCCTTTGTAAAAGTTTCTTCAACCAACTCTTCATAGTTGAATGGCCCTAAGTTTGTATCAGTAATATCAACCCAGTTTGAATTAACCTTGCTAGCTGTAAGAGTGGGACTTTGGTGCTTGTATCTCAAGGTGTAAGGCAAGATCGGGATCAGAACATAAACTTGACCCAGAACCAGCTAATGATTCCAAGTTTGTTTCTGAATCTGATTCCACTTCCACCAAAAGAATAAGGGTGTAGATCAAATTCAACATTCATTGGAAGTAGGATCATTTTGGGAAATGATTCTTATGCAAACACTCATGGGACGAGTTCATTTTTGGTTCCGCTTCCACCAATTTATTGTTAAAACAAAGCACATTTAAGCACACAATCACACCAACTTCAGACTTAGACTTAGGTCACATGAAACCATAAGGAAAATTTAAAATAAGGGGTTTAACCTTACCCTTAATAGGACAAGACCAACTTTGAACTTTTTAAGGAAAAACATTGTAAAGGTCAACGCACAAACCCTAGTTTGTGCAACTCGTCGATTCAGGAAATTAGGGCATCAAAAACCTAACATGAAAACCACATAATCAACCTGAGAATAGGATCAAAGGGGTCATCAAATAGATTTCAAACCATTTAGATCATGGAATATTCCTCAAAACAAACCCCTAGTTAAAACTAGGGCATGACAAAATAGACACACCGCGAAAACGACAGCAGAATGACAAAATAAATGGCAAAAGCCAAAAAAAGGGAAAATAGAAAATGAGAGGAAAAAAAACCAAACCAAAAACAAAAAGTGAAACAAACATGGAAACACACAAAGATCCATGAAAGAAACTCTCACAAATGCACGAAAAACACAACAAACGATAGAAAAGGAAAACACAAACAAAATAGAAAAATGACCCTACCTCAAAACGCCACAAAGAAAGGTTGAAACTCTAACAAGAATTTGCTCACCAACGTGCTCCCACAATCAAATTGTGCTCCTCTCAAATTTACTCAAGCTCTGCTTTTCTAAAATAACTTAGGTAATATAGATAATGAGCCAATTAACCTTGATTAAAGTTTATAAATCATTTTGTGCATGTGAGGAGGCTATAATTAATGTAATAAATGTGGTTGGTCAGGTGCGAAAACAAAAACGTAAATGAGTATACAACCAATGTGGAAATAGAAGGCAGGGTGGATGTGGAAGCGGAGTTGGAACAAAACAAGAGAATTTACCCAAGTCTCTTATCTCATTTCGAATCCAGTTTCGGTCTCGCGACAGGGAAAAGACAACAAAGGAAAACGGGGCAAAATTGGAACCAAAAATGGACAAGGAACTTTTAAAAAGTTCTGAGTTGGGTTTTGATTCTAGTTTTTCTCCCAACAAAGAAACAAACACTAACGCAAGAACAATGAAAAAAAATGAAATCAAGTGGGAATGAAACGAAAAATGGACCCAAATAAGACACCAAATGAGGACAAAAATATAAAGAAAATGAGTGGGAGCAGGAGTAGGACTAAAACAAGATTTGGAACTTTTACAAAGTTCCAAGTTGGGTTCCATTTCTGGTTCCAGTTCCGCCAGAGGAAAAAACAAAACACAAGAAAGTGAAGGAAAACTCAAGGAAGAAATGGACCCAAGAGCACAAGGCAAAGCAAAAAGGACAAAGAAAACTAACAAGGCAAGGGTGAGGCCAGGATCAGAACCGAATCCAGAATTGGAACATTCAAAAGTTCTGAGTCAAATTTCCATTCTAGCTCTACTTCCGCCAGACAAAAGGAACAAGGAATTAGGAGGAAAAAGAAAAAAAACACCAAGGACAAACAAAACACAAGCAAGACCCATTTTGACCAAAAACAAAATGGGGTGGTTATGCAAGGCATAACAAATGGCGACTTGGCTAGGAAAATGGTTTACGCATTTTCAAGGGACTGAAGAATTCAGTCACCCAGAACCTCTGGTTTATGAACATGCTAACTCAAGTAGGATAAGATATATTGAACAAGGTTGAGCTGGAATCTCATATGTAAATCAATATGAACTACTTTGAATCTAAGTGTGTGTATGTATGGTGCATCTTTCTTCATAAAAAAATTCTTTACCCCTAAACAACTATACCTAATATTCAAACTACATAAGTTGAGTCCTTTAACTGTCGTGCAATGATATCCTGGGAATTGCTCCACTACCAGCCAAGCGTCCATAGCCCCGATGGAGATACCTTTATTTTTCTTAGAGTATTTCTCTACTACTAGACAGGCATCCATAGCCCTGATAGAGATACTTGAATTACCCTTCTTGTATTGAGTTTATCATTATTCAATGATTCTCTTTTCTTCTCATTTTATAAGCTTTTCTTGAAGGAATTCTTTATCATCTTTTTCAATACTCAGATGCAATTAATCTGAAATGTGAGTTGAGAACTACAGTGGACCTCATGACAATGTTGGGAATCATATTTTTCACTTGAATCTAAGATATAGCCACCCTAAGACAAATAGGCATCTTACACAGACAGATGTTTATATCTATTTTGCGACAAATTTCAATCATGGTTCATGAGATTGTTTACAATATACCTTATTCTTAATAACTTTTCAAACCATTGTTTAAAATGATCATAAGACACAAGTTTAGAATGAAATCTTTCAATAGACATACCTAAAAATATCTAAACCAATTTCTCTCCTAGTTCCTGTAGTATACTTTGAATAACAACCCCCTTCATTCTGAAATGGAGGAAAATGAAGGTTCCCAGAAACCAAGACAAAACAAAACATAACAACAAAAAGAACAACTAATTACATAATTACAACCAACAAAAAATAGGACCTTCATGGGCCAAAGTAGTGTTTAAGAAATTGACCATTGATAGGAAATGGAATAGGTTCTCCTGTTAAGGTGCTCAAACAAAAAGCATTCTCACCTATTATTTTAGCTATCTGATATGGACCCAACCAAATTCTGTCAAACTTTTGGTGGTATCCTTTCTTCTCCTTAGCTTTATCCCATAATATTACAAGGTCTAATATCCTAAAGGTCTTAATTTTGTCTCTTTTTTCAAACCAATGTTTGACAACAGCTTGATGTTTAGAGAATTGTTGTAAAGCAGCATCTCTTTGTTCTTCTATATTTAATAAATTGGTTAGTCCAACTTCTATCCTATCATCTCTTGAATATAATTCTTGCATGAACCTTAGGACAGGTATCTACAGATGTATACAAAAGATCAGATCTTGGCCATAGACCAACTTGAATGGTGAGTTCCTTAAGGCGACTTTAATGCAAGTTTTATCTTCCCTTAAGGAAAATCTCAGTTGGGTATGCCAATCCCTAGGGTTGCTTTCCAACAACTTCTTAATCACTTCCAACAGGTTTTTGTTAGTAGACTTAGCTACTCCATTCCCCTATGGGTAGTAATTAGAAGAATATTTTAATATTGTCTTATATTCATAGGTGCATTGAATGAAATCTAAAGAAGAAAAAGTAGGGCCATTATCACATACCAGGGCAAATGGTACTCCAAACCTAGTAATGATAAATTCATTGAGAAATTTCATGACCATGTTCATGGTGCAGATTTTATAGGACTGAGCCTCGATCTAGCATGTGCAATAATCCATCATTTTCAAAATAAATTTATGCCCTACAGATGAATTTGGATTAATGACTCCTACGAAATCTAACGCCCATTGGGAAAATGGTTTTACCTCATACATCGGTTGTAGGGGCATCGCTGGATTGTCTTCCCTGGATGCAAAAGTCTAACATGTATGACATGTCCTCATATGTTGGTGTGTATCTCAGAAAACATGGGGCCAATAGTAGCCCAATCTCAAGATTTGATGTGCCATGGAATCATTTGATCCATGTCTGGTATTGTGTCTACCATGGGACTCTGTAATGGCATGTTTTGCTTCTTGTTGATCAAGGCAATGTAGATAAACACCCTCAAAATTTCTTTTGTACAGAGCTCCTCCTTTAAGCATGTAATGTGAACTTTTTAGCCTCAATGCTCTCCTCTAAGTAGCATTCATTCCATCTAGGCATTTTTTATTCAACAACAGAAAAATCAAATCTGAGTACCAAGGATCACCTGTAAATGAATGTATTGTGTATTGTTGATAGGTGATCTTAGTATCAACATTCTCCATTGCTTTGAATAAACCTTGGCCTTGGACTAGCTTCATTGGATGAATCTCAAGATCATACTCCTACAGAATGGCCATCCATTTTCCTCGTCTCTCCTCCAATTCACTCTACATGAGGAGGGACTTCACAACAGGATCAATAACTATGGCAATGACTTAACTACGAAGGATGTAGTGCATGAACTTGTTGAATTCTTGTACAAGTGTGAAGGCTCGCTTTTCAAGAGGTGGATATCTAACTTTTGCATTCTTAAATGGGGAACTCATAAAAGCAATAGGTGTTTCATCTCCCTTTCCTTTTCATTGTGTCAAAATAGTAGCACATGAATGATCAGATGTAAAAGAATAGATATAAAAAGGCTTTAATTAGTCAGGGTTGGTTAGAACCAGTGCCTCTGAAATTAACTATTTAATCTACAAAAAATAAAATTTAGCTTCATTACTCCATTCTATCTTTGCATCCTTTTTCATCATTTCATTTAGAGGTTTGACTATCTCCGTAAACCCAGTTATAAATTTCCTTATAAAATTGATCTTTCCAAAGAAAAATCTCATTTCCTTCTTGCTTCCTGGCATTGTCAGCTTTAGGATGGACTCAACTCTATCAAGATCTATGGATATCCCCTTTTTTGATATTATGTAACCTAAGATTTTCCGTTTAGAAACTCTGAACACACACTTTTTGGGGTTGATAGACACGCCATAACTTATAAATCTTATAAGAAATCTTGTTAAATCTGCAACATGGTCTTCTCTATTCTTAGAAAACATAGTTAAGTCATCCATATAGATAATGATACATTTACCTATTAAGTTTTTGAATGTCACATCCATTGCACGCTGAAAGGTTGTGCCAGCATTAATAAGACCAAATGGCATCCTTCGATAAGAAAATGTCCCCCACTTGGTAGTGAAGGAAGTTTTCATTCTATCTTCATAATTGACAAGAACTTGATTATATACTAAATAGCCATCCAAAAATGACATCATCTAGGATCCATTAACAATTTGCAACACCTCATCAAGAGAAGGAAGTGGGTAATTATCCTTCTCTGAGGCCTTATTTAGATTTCTAAAATCAACAAACAATCTAATCTCAACACTTTTCTTGCGAACAAGAACCAAGATAGCAACCCAAGTGGAATGTCCTACTAGAAAGATTGTCCTTGCGGACAACAACTTTTGTACTTCCTTGAAAATTAAAGGTTCGATTAAGGAATTGACCGGGCACTACTTTTGGTGAAAGGACTTTGACTCTAGATTCAAGGGTATGGTATGTGTGATCACTGAAGCATCAAAAGTCTTCAAATCCTTGTATCCCCAAGCAATTGCTATAATTTCTTCTTTCAACACTTTAATCATTTTGTCTCTGATTTCCTTGAGGTAGGTTTTTCCTATATACACATTCATTTTTGGACATGAATTAGCCAAGTTGACAGATTCATACTTCCCTCCATCACTTTTCATCAGCACCCTTTCACGAGCCCAAGGGTTAGAATAAAAAATCCTTTCCAAGGAAACCATCCCCTTGGGAATGCTATTGCTTTTTAAACTAAGTATCCCTTTTGTATTACAATTCTCAGGATCCCAATCTTCATGGTCTCTTTCTAATTCATCAATAATCTTCCCTTCAAAGATGTATAAGCTTGCCAAGAAGGCAAGTATATGTTGGTCATCATCAAAGACCTAAAAATTCTAGACATTATCCAAGACGACTAGGATCAAGACTAATTCCATCGAGAATCTCTTCAACTTGGAGTTATGCATAGGTTCCAAAGTGCTAGTAGCAACAACAAGGGCATCTACAATCTAATTGTCTTCTATTGGGATCAACTTGATTCCAAAAGCATCAAAATATTTGATCAAATTCTAGAATTTGTCCCTATATGTAACCAATCTTTTGTTGTGGTAGGTGTATTGAGTTCAAATTGCTTGACAATAACCTCATAATCTCCCATAACTGTGATAGTTGTAACCTTCTTCTAATGAGAAAACATTAGTCCTCAAGCCAATGCTTCATATTCTATCACATTGTTCATGTAGCCAAACTGCAACCTATAAGAAGCAAAATACGTTTTCCCTTTTGGGTTGGTTAGTTCAACTACAACTCCACTCCTTGATCTAGATTTAGAGCCATCAAATTTAAGACTCCACAATTGATCCGAGGCTAGGATTTCTTTCTTTATTGGAACTATATGTGAATGCTTGCTAGAAGTGGGTGGCGGCTCAGACTAGTGTTGGCTATCTATATTTGAAGGCTACTACGAATGATGTTTATCAGAAGATTCACCTAGATTCAAAACTTGTTCAGAAACTACTTCCTAAACCTCCTCCTAGATCACTTTACAATTTGGTATGTTTTCAATCAATTCCTTAGGAATTGGAAGGTTATATTGGGTAGGTGTGATAGACAAAGACTAAGATTCCTCAGTCTTTCTCTGAAGATCATAACATAGAACCTGAGTTTTCTCAAGTTGGGAAGGATCTTCCTCTTGAGTGAGACTAGTTCTACTCAGGATGGTGGCATCCCTAGCTTCAAATGAAAATTAATTGGTGGGTGTTTCAAGTTGGCATTCACACATTTCCTCAACCTGACAGACATGGTTCAAAATATCTATGCAAGGTTGACATGCCAACTCAGAATGACTTTGGTAATGAATCTCGCACCAATTAAGGAGCAGTAAACTCCATAGATCAGCTTCTCCTAGAACTAGCCTATCT
Source organism: Sequoia sempervirens (assembly GCA_007258455.2). NCBI lineage: Eukaryota > Viridiplantae > Streptophyta > Pinopsida > Cupressales > Cupressaceae > Sequoia > Sequoia sempervirens. The sequence goes on from VDFB02105785.1 coordinate 42,378,506, forward strand.
TGTTGCAACTTTCTAATTAGAACTTGTTGGTTGACCATGGTCATTGGGTCACTATGTTCTAAAGTTTGTGGATCATCAGAATTGAGCACTAAGAAGGTCAATATTTCTTCTCTTTTATATACTCCTATCTCGATCTCAAAGTACTCAATGATCATGTGTTTGAGATGAAGCTCACTCTTAATCCTAATATGTGTTGGTACCCCTTTCCATGGCAACCACATGTGTGAAAATTCTAAGGAAAGATAACCCCCAATGTTTTTCATTAAGTCTCAGTTGTGAAGCATGCAATATGTCTCGGGGATATCAGCCACTTGGATATCCATATAATTCTGGATATGTCAGTCAGATCCGACCTACACATGAATATTTTTTAGTTCTCCCACCACATTGACCTTAGTTATATCTAGCTAAATCACCTTCTTGTTAGTCTAAAGCATATTCAAATCTAGCTTTCTACAAATGGAGAAGAGCATGACATTACTTGATGCTCTAGAATCCAAGAGGAAGTTGTGCAAATTCTTTCCAAAGATTATCATGCTTAGAAGGAATGGTTGGGTTCTTGTCTTACCTTTGTACAAGGTCGCATTCATTTCATTGGTTGGAGTCACCTTATTCTTTCCTTTTGATCAATTTTCCTCTTCCAAATCTCTCAACACAATGTCCTGTTGGGCAGAGCACCACTTTAAAATTCCAAAGAATGATAGTGAAGTATTTTTCTTTTGCATCTCTGTAATAAATTCAAACTCTGTGTCATTTTCACCTGATATTTGGCAAAAAAAGATGGGTTACCTTTATTTTGAGATTCAGGTGGGTCTTTTGGCAGAGGCAAGTTGTTGTCTTCATTCTGATTGGGTGGAACCATAGTGTTCAAAGGGACAGATGTGGTGAATAGTCCTTTATTCTGATTCCTCAGGAAATGGCCTCATTTGGATTGGAAGGCCTGAGCATCATATACATCTTATGCTAGTTCATTTTCTTCTTGGTTGGGGAATGGAAGTTCCTCATCAAATATGTCATAAGCCATGGCAGTATCTGTGGATCCACCAAACTTGTTGGGAGCACCTTGCAAAGGAGCATCATCCTGTGCAATCTTGACCATCTTCTCCATTTCTGGGAGGTTAACCTCAAAATGTGTTGCAGTGTCATGCAACCTACACCAATTTGTCATAAAATTGAGATATGCAACATTTGCAGTGTGTGGTTTGTCATCACCAGCCTAATAATTATGGGACACTCCCCCATTGTTTGGCCTAGTATTCCATTGTCTATTGTTGTTGGACCTCTGGTTGTATCCCCTATTTTTATTCTAGTAATTTTAATTAGGGGAATTTTGGTTTTGGAAGTTCCTATCGATGTTCTGATTGGAATTCTGATTGGAGTAAAAACCTTGATTGGAATACCCTCCCTGATTTTGGTAGTTTCTATTTTGGTTTTGATTTTGAGGGGGGTTGTATCTAAGTTGGGCCATATCATTGGACATCTGAGATAAAGTTTTCTTCAATTTTTCCATTTCATTAGTCAATTGAACAATTCGTTCACTTTCTGCAATCTTTATAATAGATGGTTGATCGACAAGATTTGACCCTCCAACTTGATTATGGTAATTTTTCTATTTTTGGGAGGAATCGAGAGCCCCATTAGTGAAAAATGGTAGAGGAGGTGGGTTTGTAACACATCCATGGGTCCATATTGGGAATAGGACATCCCTGGGACCGTATTAAACAAAGGAGTTGGATTAGGAATTTGATATCCTATGGGAGGAAGAACTCCTCCTAAACTCCCCGATTGTAAGCTTATTTGTTGTTGCAATTTAATGGCTAGGTGATACACTTTGGATATGGAATCAATGTCAACTAGCTGGTAAGTCCTTTTGTAGGAACAAACCAATAAAGGGATCTATGGCCCTTAAATATTCCAAAATGGAAATATTTTCAACAACCAAGTAAGGATCCTGTAGCCTTCAGTATATCCTCTAGAATCTTGTGTTAAACAATGGTAATGGTTCATGGGGTTCCTTTCTTATGGTAGAAAATTGGTGATACAAAATGGCAGGGTCTACATAAACCTGGAACTGATTAATGAAGGCATTTTCTAAGTTTGTCCAGCTTAGAATAGACCGCTGGGGTAGATTCAGATACCAGTTGTATGCCATTTCACCTAAAGAGTAGGGGAATAACCTATATACAATATCATGGTGGGCTATTTGAGCACGGGTACAGGCATCTTTAAATTCCTGTATGTGCTCTTTAGCACTCCTTGATTCACCATGGATATATTTGGGACGGAATCTCTCTAGATTCTTGGGCATATCATGTATACCACTAAGCATAGTCCACAGTGGAGAGGGATTATTCACGAAGAAATCCATGGGTGGCAGTGGGACTGGTTGAGCCAGTTGTGGAACAGGTAGATTTGGTGGAAACCCTAGTGGAGTAAGTGGTAATGACAACAGTGGGATAAAAACTCTACAGGATTTGGGTCTAATAGGGGTTTCAAGTTCAACTAACGGTTTTGTATTTTTAGCAGATCTGAGAACTCTTTCAAACCTTTCTAGTGAGAATGAACCAATTTGAGCCAGTTTGTTCCTCAAGCCCTCCTTCTAGCACCAGATCTGTTGATGGTCAAAGTAGCAAAGCAACATTAAACAAAATATTTCTACTTTATTTCTCCTAAAAAAGATAACTGATCTAAAACCACCTATCTTCCAAGGTCTCTGTAGTTGGTTCTCAACTATGCTTCTATTACTCAATGGCCAATGCAACTATAATATTCAAGGGGCCTACTGGTAGAAAGGAATACAAACTACATCATATGAATTAACCTACATTTGGGGGGGTGTAAATAAACAGAAAAGGATAGAACAAAGCTTTAGAACAACAAAATATGAATAAATTTCTTCACATCTAGACATGTATCTTAACAATGAGTGTTTCCTCAACTAACCAAAACTATAACATGATGCATTCTATAGCATGACATATACAAATGCATACATTCATAGTGTAAATTTCAATAACCATAACCATTCATCAAAGCTTTATTTCCAAAATCAAAACACATCACCAACTCATTGTCAAAATTAACAAATCAATAGATATAAATAAATTCCATTCATAGATAATTCAATGAAATAGTCTCAGATCCAGATTCTTCTATTGATTTACATCAACTAAGAAACAATTATGCACAACATTCATTGGCATACGAATGGCTATGATTCATTAACATTACCATTGAGACCCAAACTTGACAATAACATGATATTGTAGATAAACTATAAAAGTATCTAAGTATCCTTGCATTAAAGCTGTAAAAAAAAAATTTCTCAAAGTATCTTGCTTGAAAACTTATAAAATCCTATAACTATGACAACACTATCTACTATCTCTTTAGGTGGCTAATCCTTATTCAATCAGCCAACCTTTACAAATTGGAGCCCAAAATTACATATAGGAAAGCCTTGCATTAATTCCTCTCAATCAAAAAATTGAGATCCGCCAATTAAGGGACAATTGGAACTGTATGAAGTGACTACATTGGTTGATCTTCAGTTCACTTTTTGATGAATCTGTTGCCAAAATCAGATGCACAAAAAAGGAAAGCAGAACTTCTAGGATATCTTTAGTTAGACTTATGTCAAGAACCTACAAAACAAGGGAGAAAAAGAGAGAACTATCCATCAGGAACATAACATTCCATTGCCACCTCATTCCTGTGTACTTTCCTCAAGAAGGTATTCATCATAGTTGGTGAACACTTGTTGGAGTATGTCTACATTAGGCCCATCTACCCAATCATCTTCAAATTTGATTCTTTTTAATTTTGTGGAGGAAAAATCTGGCATATATTTCAATGTAATCAACTCCCTCCTAACATCCTTCACTTCATCCTTGATATCCATGAGTCTATCAAGAAAAAACTCATCACTATCCTCTTCTTTCTACATCACTTCCTCAAACCTATTATTCCACTTCTCCTTTAATTTTTCAAGAGGAAGACCTTCCTTTACAAGGATATTTATATTAACTAAAATAGAAATCACTGCTTCCAATACATCAATCTACTCAATCAGATATTTACTAGCTTCTTAAACTTCATTTCTATGTTGATAAATGAATGTGGATTTTAACCTGATAATGTTTATTGTCTTTTCAAGGAAATCCACATTATCCTCATCGACGACAGATTGTTCCAAGAGATTTTTCTTTGGAAATTTGTTAATGTCTTCCAACTTCTTAGTATGATCTATGTACTCATCTTCTTGTCTCCCCAAGACTTTAGCATGTGCGTTCATGTCCTCAACCAACTCTAATGCACCCTCATGTTCCCTATAATTGTCAGCAATCAACTCATCAACCTCTTGGTTTAACCGATCTATCCATCTTTCAAGAATTCCAATCTTACTCCTCATTTGAACAAGATCATCGACCTCCTTCTAACTCAATAAAATTGGTGTTTCTAAAGAAAAATATTGAAAGGAAATAGGGGTTGATACATCCTTCAGGAACTTATGCAATTGGTCTAATTGAGCCTTAAGCTCATCTTTTCTTTGTTTATCTTTTATCATCCTAGATTTGGTGGAGGATGCCACTATATCAATAAGGTTCATCTATTGACTTCTTCTTGGCTTCCCCAAATTAACTGTACCCATCTGATAATTAGTCAATTACATATCTTTCCTATCCTTTTCTATCATTAGGATGGCACATTCAGCTATGATTTCACCTGCATCTGTGAGCTTTATGGAATGAATCACCCTAGCCTTTTTCTTAGGCCTCTCTTTTTCTATTTTTCTCATCATGTCCTCCCAATTCAAGGGTTGAGGTTGCACTATTTGTTTCCTTTCAAGGTTGAGTTTCATCCATGTTGGAGTAGTAGGAGTTATCATTTGTGTGGAAGAAGAATTAGTAGTGGCAGAGGAAAGAGGTTGTAGAATGGTGGTCTTAGGTTCAGAATCAACCTCTTGTGCTTGTTGTTGCTCACTTTATGTAGCTTCTTTTGCAAGCCTTTCAATTTTATCCTTCTCCCTTTCTTCCTCTAATCTTCTTTGTTCTAATAGATCCTCTCTCTCTTTCAACATATCTTCTCTTTGCTTCTCCAATTTTTTGACCTTATCCCATGCTTTCTTAGATTATTTCTCATGTTTAGCAAGTGATTCTTCCTCTAACTACTTAAGCAAGAGTTCCTCCTCATCCTTCTTTCTTTGAGCTTCCTCAAAATCCTTGAACTTGGCTTCAAGAGCTTCTCTCTCTCTTCTTTGTTGAGCATTTTCTTCTTCCACCTCATGGATTTTATGCAACAAATCTAACTCATCCCTTTCTTCTTTAATCTTCAATTCTTGTTCTTTTTGTTGTTTCAACAAATCTTCCTTTTCCTTTTGTTTCCTTGATAGCTCTTCTTCTTTAGCTCTAGCTTCAGATTCTTGTTTCCTAGAAAGTTCTTCAGCCCTAGCCTTAGTCTCCAATTCATGTTGTTTAGCCAATGCATCAGCTTGTGCCTTCACATCAATTTCTTTTTGTTTGGAAAGTGCCTCAGCTTGTGCCTTGGCATCTACTTCTCTTTTGGAATCTTCAAACAACTTCCATTGATCCTCCTCTGTCAAAATATACTCCTCAACAATTCCAACATTCTTTGTAGACAAAGCTTTGGGAGGCTCATCATTTGATTGTGTAGTCTCTGAATCAAAATTGATATCATGGATCTCAACCTCATGCTCCTTTCCTTTTAAAGATTCAACCTCCTTGTGAAGGGTTCTAGTGGGAATCTCCTCAATAGGTTTCTCTGCAAGGGGAGGTTGAGTTGAGGTTGTACCTCTATTAGCTATTGTAGCTCCAAGTTGAGATGATGTCTCTTCTCCAACAATTGAGGTCCCAGGGTGAGATGATATTTCTTCTTCAATAGTTGTAGCTCCTTTACCTTTGGATTCAGGGATATCTTGAGCTGGTGCTATTGGATGAGGCTCCTCCCCAAAGTTAGGAGAGAGAAACTCCAATGGCTCCTTAGGAGTTGTCCTTCTCTTAGTTCTTTAGTACCCTTGGGTACTTGTAGCTTTCCTCTTCTTAGAATTTTGAGCCTCTAGCTCCTTGATCCTCATCACCACCCACTGGATACTTCAATCCATCAATGTCCTAACAATTTGCTTGATATCAATGGACTCTTCCTCATCCCAATTTACTGGATCCAAGTACTTGGTACCTATGTTTTCAGCCTCATAATAGGGATCCAAGGTTACACCATCATCTAGCAATGTTTCAGGAATATCTTCCTTCACCCCATACTCAATCATTAATGGGATGGGAAACCTTTCATAATTCCTCCTTCTGACATCATATTCATCTTGTAGTTCAATCCAAAAATCTTCTAGCAAATTGAAATGCTTTTCAAAGATAGTAGGGAGCAAAGCATTCATCTTATGATTAGGATCAAAATGCTTCCTAGTTATATATAAACCCAATTTCAAATGAATCAATTCATCACAAGTTGTCTTAGCAGCCACATTATTTTCACAACTATACTCTCCTAACTTCATGAAAAATTTATGGCAACCAGTCCTATGCTTCATAGAAAATTTGGGATTGACTCCTATGGCCTGATAAATGAATTCCATAAGGAAAATTTTGTTACTACATCATCTTGGAAGTAGATGAGGATGGCCATCAAAACCAACCAACCTAAAATAACTAAACTTGGGGTATTATATGTACCAATGTCCCCATTCTGCAATGATTTTCATGGTTTCCTTGCTTAATTTATACCCTACATCACTTGTCAACTAGTTAATTATAACATACAAGAATGCATCATTAACTCTTCTATAGTGAAACTCTGATGTTTGCAAAGTTAGTTGATCATAATTATCCCACACTTTCTTTTGTCCAAGGGATTATCCCAATACTCCAACTGCATTCAACCCAAGGAAAGTGCCCCTCCTTACAGCTGGATAGACTACATAAGAAGTAATGAACAAACTCTTTGTTTGCCCCACTCTAAGCATCTAATTATGTAGGATCTCTGGAAAAATCATTGGCCAATCAAATTGTTTCCTATTCATATGGGTCATGTTATCTTCCTTGTTGCTATACAATTGTAATGCCTTTGCTTCATTGACCTCTTTGGGGTTTTGTGGTGTAGGTGCATCAAACATGAACCTCATCATCTATGGTGTGATATCAATGACGATATTCCCTTGTAGGTCCACACATTGCCTAGTTGTTGGGTTGTAAGCTCCTATTGTAGTAAGTATGAGCTCTGGACATTGAACTGATAGAGGAAATAGGGAAACATGTGCCAATCCGAATTGAACAATTCTTTTTGTTCTCCCTATTGCATCCTCTATAAACATTTATTCAACCAACTATTCATAGTTGAATGGCCCTAAGTCTATATCAGTAATATCAGCCTAATCTAAATCCACCGTGTTGGCTGTAATAGTGGGACTCTGGTGCTTGTATCTCAAGGTGTAAGGGAGTTACTCAAATTTTATCTTCTTAGGCGTTGTTGGCCTTGAAATTTCTACAACTTGGCTTCTTCTTTGAGAAGCTTCTTCAAAGGCTCCTAACACTTTTCACTCCTACAAAATAGTCTTATGATAGATGAATAAAGACTTGGAAACCATTACATCAATATTACCTTTCATATCATCTTCTACTCACCCAAGGAAACTCTACACACTCAGTGAAATTTTACATTTACCAGAACTAGAGCCAAAAGAGAAATAGGAACATAAAGACTTTTAACATAGGCAGGATTGGGATTAGAACTGGGATGAGACCAGAGCTAGGATCATAATGGAAATGGGACCCTGAACCAGCTAATGGTTCAAAGTTCATTTTTTACTCCAGTTCCACTTCCACCAAAAGAACAAGGGTGTATACCAAAGTTAACATTCATCAGAAGCAGGATCATTTCTAGAAATGATTCTTATGAAAAAACTCATGGGATGAGTTCATTTCTGATTCCACTTCTGCCAGTTTATTGTTAAAATAAAGCACATTTAAGCACACGGGCACACCAACTTCAGACTTAGACTTACGTCACATGAAACCATAAGGAAACTTTAAAATAAGGGGTTTAACCTTACCCTTAATAGGACAAGACCAAATTTGAACTTTTCAGGGCATGACGTTGTAAAGGTCAATGCACAAACCCTAGTTTGTGCAACTCGTTGATTCAAGAAATTAGGGCATCAAAAACCCAACACAAAAACCATTGAATCAATCGGAGAACAGGATCAAAGGGGTCATAAAATAGATTTTGAACCATTTATAGCACAAAAGATCCCTCAAAATGAAACCCTAGTTAAAACTAGGGCATAGAAAAATAGACATGCCATGAAAATGACAACAAAATGACAAAACAAATAGGAAAAGCTAAAAAAATGCAAAATAGAAAATGGGAGGAAAAAAAACCAAACTAGAAACAAGCAAAAAAAACATAGAAATACACGAAGATCCATGAGAGAAAGTCTCATGAACGTGTGAAGAACACAACAAATGACAAAAAATGAAAACATAAATAGAATGGGAAAACAACCCTACCTCAAAATTCCACCAAGAAAGGTTGAAACTTTGACAAGAATTCACTCACCAACATGCACCCGCAATAAAATTATGCTCCTCCCAAAGTTACTCAGGCTCTGGTTCACTAAAACAACTTAGGAAATAAAGATAATGAGACATTTAACCTTGATTAAGATTTAAAAATCATTTCACGCTTGTCAGGAGGCTATAATTAATGCAATAAATGTGGTTGGTCAAGCACATAACCAAAAACATAAATGAGTATACAGCCAATGTGGAAATCAAAGGTAAGGTGCACACGGAAGTGGAGTCAGAATAGAACAAGATACTTTACCCAAGTCTCATATCCCATTTTGAATCTGGTTCTGGTCCCGCAGCAGGGAAAAGACAACAACAGAAAACAGGGTGAAATTAGAACCAAAACCAGACCCGAAATTTTTAAAAAGTTTCGAGTTGGGTTTCAATTCTGGTTCCACTCCCAACAAAGGAACAAACATCGACACAGGAACAATGACAAAATAAAATGAAAGCAAGCCGGACCGAAATGAAAACCAGACCCAAATAAGACACCAAACGAGGAAAAAAACACAAAACAAATAAGCGAGATCGACACCGGGACTAAAATGAGATTTGGAACTTTTACAAAGTTCTAAGTTGGGTTCTGTAGACACGCAAAATGTACAAGTTGACATTGCGCATCTAAGTCTGACTACCAACATCATTTCATCCTAAATCATTCCCCGACCTAACCATTTAATTGAATATCTTTATTTGATTAAATTCATTTGTTTTCTTCTCTTAATTAAACAAATCATGTGTTTAATTAAGTCTCTTAAATCATTCTCCATCTCTTTTAATTAAATAATTAATTTTATTTAATTAATTAAATCTCTAAAGTCTATCTATTAAATTGAATAAATTAAAATCTTATTTAATTTAATCTTACTTCAATCTCTTTAAATAAATAATCAAAACATATCTATTTAATTAAACTCATTAAATCATTTCCTCTCTTGTTTGATTTAAATTAATCCAAAAATCTAAGTCAAAATAAGTCAAACTTCCTAATCTTCATTAAATTGATCAAATCTTGATTAAATCTAATCTAATCTTCAAAATCCTCTAGCTTTTCCCACTTGCACAAATAAATCAATTTATTGATTTATTAAATCTTCATTTTCCCTCAACAAAGCATCTTTTGGAGGAATATTCTTCTATTTCAAATTCAAAATTTGAATGACATGTCCTTCCAACATGTCATTTACTCTCTCTTACAAGTCCTTCCAACAAGGCATTTACTTCTTCTTACATGTCCTTGCCTTGAGCCAAGTGGCATTTAATGCAATTTTCTTTCCCCCTCTTACATGTCTTTTCTCAAAATTCAAATTCAAATAATGCATTTATTGGCACATTTGTCAAAACTTGCACATTCCTCACCCAATCACATTTGGACAAGTGGCATTTTGCCATTGGCCAAATCTTTATCCCACATTGCTCTATTTTGGCTTTGTTTCCATTTCAACATTCTATAAATAGAATGCTTCACCATGCATTTTATCATCCACAATTATGCAAAGTTATTATGCACAAATATCTCTCAAATTCCATCCATCTTCTTAACTAGTTTATTGCAGATTTTGGAGCTCATTGAGGGACTTATCAAGTGGATCAATCATCTTCAATCAACATTTTCATTCAAGGAGTTGGGAAAGGGAAAATCTCCACACACCTATTTGCACCAACTCCCCCATGGGATCAAGTGTTTGCATGCTAAATTAGGATTTCATATTTCCATTATGTTCATTATTTTCTTTGTTTTATTTCCTATTTTTAGCTTTGTGAATGGATTTCATGGGGAATCCTTGTTCATGCTTACAAGATGACTCTCTAACATTGTTTGTTGTTTGTTTTTGTAGGCACTTCGAATTGGGGTTCACATATTGGCGCTAGAAGGAGGGCTGATCGACAGATTCTAACACATTTTTTAAAAAATTTGCCATTTTTTACAGTTCTATTCATAAATCCCCATTTTAGAGCTCTTTAATGTTATTTTAGCGCCCATAATCACTGTTATAGCGCCCATAATCACTGTTATAGCACTCATGATCACTATTATAGCACCTTTGATCACTGTTATAGCGCCCATGATCACTGTTATAGCACCTATGATCATTCTTTTAGCGCCCATGATCACTGTTATAGCGCCCATGATCACTGTTATAGCGCCCATGATCACTGTTTTAGCGCCCATGAATCAGTTTTAAAATGACCATATCTTGGTCATATGAAGGTCTTTTTTTATGCTTTTTTTTTGGAAATAGGGTAGAATTTCGTAAGCTATCCAATGGTGTAGTTGTTTCTTAACTATTAATGAGTTAAAATTTTCAAATTTTCATCTAAAGTAAAAACACATGATAACTTGGCTAAGTTTTAGGGTGTTTTGGTAAATGATTCATCTAACCCCTATATCCTTTTGTTTTTTATCTCATCTAATGTTTTAATCACTTTTGTAGGTTGGGAATCAAAATCAAAAGAAAGAGGAGCATGGGGATGATATTTTGTCTAATCAAAGTGTTTTTTTTAACACTTAAGTGTTTGTTTAACACTTCTTCAAGAATTTGTCATCCTTTTCTTTCTTTAGGACACTAGATTTCATTTGGGTTTAAAAAGGATTCTTTTTGTTTATTTCTTGCAAAAGGATTAAAAAGAACCTTAGGATCAACAACTTACTAGATTTTGTTTATGGATTAAACAATTGAACAAATGTCTTTTCACTTGTGATTTGGTGCTCTAAAATGAACTCACACATTGTTTTGAGGGTTTAAAAAGAACAAGTGTAGCTTTGTTTGTTTGTGAAGGCTTACTTAGACTAAAGCCATTGGAAAAGGACGTATGCGCTTCTCTCGCGCTTTATAGCGATCTTGAGAATCAAAAGGTCTTTTCCATCACTTTGGGTTGAGATAAAGCAATCACCTCCACACTTGATTTGGGCTTAAAATTGAACAAACTATTGTGCGAGTGTGAGTGGGGGCTTTGTTGCGTATATTCTCTCTCCTTGTTTCCTACAAGGATTGATCGAGTTACAAATATTGTTCTTCATTCGCTTTTGTTTATCCTCGAGGGCCTGCCTTGGGGAAAAAGTACTCACCTAAGGGAACGACTCAACCGGTAACACTCTAAAGCCAAGAGTATTTCCAGTCGGGATATAAATGTGGATATTGGAAGAAACGCCAATATCATGCGGTTGACTCCGACAAGATGGATCTGAAAGGGGACTCTTGCCACGTTGGGTCAACTCCTACGAACGGAAAGTCCTTATTAAAACCCTTGTTTAGAAAAGGCCAAAATCCTATCTATTTGTTGGTGCAAGAATGGTTGTTCTGAAGCCACCCCACAATTTTACAGCTTTTAGTAGAGATGGAAAGCATGCCATGGGAGTTTCATGGGTGTTGATGCTTGGCTGCCCTGTATAAGTGAGTGTCGTGGAGGGGAGACAGTGGGGTCAAGCATCTAACCATCCACTAAAAGTAGGCGTAGCTGGACTTGTCCAAGTGGGGACTCAACAACCATTGTCTATCACATCCATAGGATTGTACATGCTTTTGGGTTACAAAAACACATGCTTGTTCGTAAACATTGGAAAACAAACACTTAAACATGGTTATGCAAATTTGAACCCCTTTTGATAGAGAAAATACCTTTTGACAAATTTAAGTGTTGTTGCTTGCCCTTGGGATTATGTCCTTAGAGGCTTCTTAGCACTTAAATTTATATCGTCATTTGCTCTAACTAGGGTTAACCTAGGAAATCCCTTTGCCTCAATTTCTTGGAACTCCCACACAACACTTTGTGGGAAGAAAAGGAATTTTGACATAGGACATCTTTAGTTTGAAACATAATCAAGAAAGTGTATTTGGTAAAAAGAATTCATTAAAAGCAAAGATAAGCAATTGAACCCCACACATGTCTTTTCAATGATTTCTAGCAAGGTCAAGATACAAAAACCCAAGAAAAAGAAACTTAGCCCAAAACAACATCAACAAAGACTCGAAAGGTTATATGATTTTAGAGAAAAGTTGTTGGCTGATTTCTATAGACATGCTTCAAGAGACAACCCCACTTTGTATTCATTTTACTACACACAAAATCCAAGATTGTTTCAAGAGTTTGGGTACCTTTCTTAGGGCATAACAGGTTCTTCAATACCTTGGTCTTGTTAAACAAAAGTCTAAACTAGGGTCATTCTAAGATCAAAACAAACATTCATCCATCAAAAACATCATCAACCATAAATATCTCACCAACATTTTGAGAAAATCTTGACACAACTATGCTAGGCTCCTTTGGTAGACATCAAAACTTTTCAAACATGAGACTTTGAATTCTTCAAACATCAACATCAAACTTGTTCAACTCAAGTGTGTGTGAATGAATCCTTTTGCACATGCTTAGTTGAATTATCACTTTGTTCAAATTAATGGTGGATAGATGCATCCTTCTCCCATCACTAATTTGGATTATCTTTTGGTTAGCTTGTGAGTAGACACATCCTATTCTCACTCCTAAATCAAATTATCCTTTATGAGCATTAGTTATCTTTTTTAGATCATCATCCAAACATCTTGGGGATATCTCTTGCTCAAACATCAACATTCAAAAGATAGAATTCAAAGTCTAAACATCAAACAAACATCAATCAAAGCAAACCCAAAGTACCTAGCATCACATCAAGATTTTCAATACAAATTCAAAACATCCATTCTCATCCATATATCATACACCTTTCATCTTCACATCTTTGATCTTTTACACATCCTAGTTTTCTCTTTTATGGTTCAAACAAGATCACAACACAAGAGGAACATGGAGTTAAATCAAGAAACATCAACCATAAGTGATCTAAGCCAAAACATTCTAGAAATCCAAAACACACCACTTCCAGACCTCACTATCACTACACATGATCCACAAAAAGAGGTCTTGGTGGAAGACATCACACCAACAGAACTAAGTGAGGAAGAAGTTCTTGAGATGCTCAAACAACCAAAACTACAAAAGTTTCTTCGCGCAATGACTAAAATAAATCCATCAATTCTCAACATTGTTGAGGATGTGCTTCTTGTACCAAATGACCAAAACACCCTTCCACAATCGACCACTTCCATTACCACCATAGAACCTACTATCAATGAGGATGATACCCTCTTCAACACTCATCAAAATCCACTTTACAACCCACTTGGATTTATCGATACATCTGAGGTTCCTTACCATACCACCTCATCATTTTCCCTTGACACGCAAGTGTCTAGACCTTTGGTACAAGCAAGCTCATCTGAAATAGAGAGACCTTACGGATTTCTCTTCATTTGCACAAGAAAATTTTCCACCATTCAAACCATTCACACCTCCCACCACATCAACACCATATTTTGGTTTAGGGATCTCCCCTTTACCTAAACTTCCACCTTTCCCTAACATAAATCACCCCATCCAAATCAATTCATCCAACCAAGGGGGTACATCACATCTTTCAAACACACCATCCACATCAAACCAACGCATGATATTTAATCAAAATACGGTCTCTCAAAGACCCACTATTTCGCTCATCTCTACCATTCCTACCACTTCACCTAGTCCTACCATTCCTATCACTTCACCCATCCCAAACACACCTATCACCACATTCACTCCAACCACTACATCCACTATACCTCAAACTTCCCCTACCCTCGTCACACCCCTTACATAGCAACCTCCTACCACCACCATCGCTCTAAGCACATCTCAAACTCCCACCACCACCACCATTGCGACCAAGCCAAGTAAGCCATTAGAACACTGCATTCAAAGCATACCAACAATTGCTCAAACAATATCAAACAATTCAGCAAGCGCCTATAGCCACGCATGCTTCTCAAGCTTCACAACAAAATCAAGCTCAAACATCACTGCAACAACAACAAGCACAACAACCGGCACAAGCCCAAGCTTTGTTGCAACAACAACAATGAGCTACACAAGCTGCACAAGCCACACAAGCTACTTAAGTCGCACAAGCCGCACAAGCTGCTCAAGCTGCGCAAGCCGCACAAGTTGCACAAGCTGCACAAGCTGATCAAGCTGCAAAAGATGCCCAAGATGCCCAAGCATGAGCGCAAGCACAAGCGCAGTACTTTTCACAACAACAAGCAGCCCAACAACTCACATATTAGCAAGTGCTAGAGCAATACCAAGAGCAACAAGAAGCAACACAGCAAGCCCTAGCTAACCAACAACAAGCATTGTTGGACCAACAACAGCAAGCACAGCAACAAGCTCTATTAGCGCAACAACAGCAAGATCAACAACAAGCGTTGTTGAAAGCATACATGGCACAACAAGCAAACATTCCACCCATTCAAGCACCCACTCCACCCCCCCAGAACACCTTCATTCCACCTCCTGATCCACAATTGGATGTCACAGCACAAATAAAAAAAATTTCACAACAAGTGCTTGACCTTCAATCAGGAAGGACACCAAAACCACAAAAAAACCTATGCCCTTATCCATTTGATAGGAGCGTAGAAATGAGACCATTCCCAAAAGGGTTTGAGATCCCTAAATTTGACAAATATCGTGGAATGGGTAACCCTGAAGATCACATCAGGGAATTCCAAGTACATTGCATGGAGGTGGCTTATGACAAAATGTACTTGATGAGATTATTCCTAAGAAGCTTGGCTGGAAATGCTATTGATTGGTTTTCTTGACTTTCTGGAATCAAAAAATTCCAGGAAATCATAGATGCCTTCATACAGAATTATTCCTTCAACACTCCCATGGAGGTTAGCTTACAGGAATTATCAACTCTCAAACAAGGGAAAAATGAATCATTTAGTGCTTTCTTGCAACAATGGCAATCCAAAGCTAATTGAAGTAAGTGGTCCATGCCTGAAGAGCAACAAGTGGGAACTATCATTGCGAATCTTGATGGGCCCTTGGCCTTCCACCTCAAAGTGCAAAACATCACCACTTACGACTAGTTGATCCCTAGGGCACTCAATATCGAACGAGCCCTTGCCCCACAGAGAGAAACTTCATCATATCAAGAAGGCCGCTCATCATCCAGTTATCATGAAAAACCATGAACATGGGCAAAGAATCGTAATGTAACCAATGATGGTGTCGTTGACACCAAATTTGTCATTAGTGCCCCATGGCAGAACAATCCACCACCCCAACAACAACAACACCAAAATACCAATCAAAGCAATCGACAAGTCAATATTGTGGTCCAACCATCCCATAACCAAAACACAAACAACACCGATAATCAGGGAGGACCATAGCGAAACAAGTTCTTCCCCAAATGAAAATACACACCCCTTGGGGAACCTGCTGAAGCAATCATGAAAAGATTGGTAGATGAAAAATTGATAACGGTCCCTACACATAATAATTATCAAGAACCATCGGTCAAGCCACCATGGTATAATGAGAATTATCTTTGCAACTTCCACAAACTCAAGGGACACACGACAAACAACTGCATGAGGCTCAAAAATCTAATTCAAGACCTCATAGATGACAAAATCATAGATGTGGAAGCACCATTAGGAAACAAAGATCTCAAGATTTACACGAATCCGATGCCGAATCATGGCAACAAAGGAAACAAAGATCAAGACAAAGGAAAAGGGGCTTATAAAAATGTCAACCACACATACGAGGGTGTTGTCGCTTGTTTAGACGAGTTTTGTGGAGTCATCACCATCAAAGGGGCCCAAGCCGATTGTGGAGTCACCACAAGAGGTGGAAAGGTTACCATTGCAGCACCATCCCAACCAAGTAGAAATTCCACATCCAATCCAAGGTCTAACCCTAGTGGCTATAATGTCTTGGATCAATTGAAAAGAACCCCTGCACATATCTCCATCATGGAGTTACTCAAAATCTCATCGGCACACAAAAAGATTCTAGAAGAAGCTTTGGCGTCATCCACTGTCCCCGCAGATCTAGATGCGGAACAATTCCAAGCTATGGTCACAAGTATCACCACACCTAACATTCTTACATTTTCTGAACAAGATTTCCCCGCACAACCATCTCACAACCGTGTGCTTCATCTGGAGGCATACGTAAATAAAAATAAAGTCAAGAGAGTCTTGGTGGATGGAGGTGCAGGCTTAAATATTTGCTCCTTAAAGCTTCTAAAGAATTTGAACATTTCAGAGGACTCAATTGACAAAGGAAAAGGCATCACAATAAGAGCATACGATGACCAGGAAAGGGTATCCCAGGCACCATTTAGCTTCCTGTCTAGGTTGGACCCACCATCATGCAAACCAACTATCAGGTCTTGGACCTCGATTTACCATACAACATTCTCCTAGGGCAACCGTGGATACATGCAATGCAAGTTGTAGCTTCAACCTTTCATCAATGTGTGAAATTCACACATGAAGGTCAAGAGGTTACTATCCATGGAGATCCTGAGCCATTTTCCTGCTACAAAAATCTAGAGGCAAAATACTACAAGATCCCGCAAGTACCCAAGAACGATGAAGGCCCATCAACACCTTACGTGGATCCCGCCACTCTCACTTCTGCAACAGAGACACCCTCCACCCCTGCCATCCCCACCTTTTCTGATATCAAAGTCATAATACAAGATGATGGTTGTG
This sequence comes from Sequoia sempervirens, assembly GCA_007258455.2. Taxonomy (NCBI): domain Eukaryota; kingdom Viridiplantae; phylum Streptophyta; class Pinopsida; order Cupressales; family Cupressaceae; genus Sequoia; species Sequoia sempervirens. Next base: position 42,395,697 of record VDFB02105785.1, read on the forward strand.
GAAACTATTCAATGCCTAAGAATGCTTTTGTAGTAGGAGAGCTACCACAATCTCCTAGATTAAGAGGACGACCACAATCACAAGAAGCTTCAACATCTCAAGGCTCCTATGAACGAAACCCCACCTTCACAAGTGTAGGAGATCTTGGTTAGGAAACATTAGAGGGGGGCCTATCTCATCTCCTCTATCGAGATGATATACTGGCAGTTGAATTGCCTATGGATGAACGAAACAAAGGTATGAAGATGATGCTCTCGATGGGCTATAACCGGAACCAAGGGTTAGGCCAAGATAATAACGGGCGTGTAATACCCATTATACCTAAGAAGCAAATAAAAAATCTTGGCATTGGTCACCCTACTCCTAAGGTAACTATACTTGGTCGAGGTGCCCATGGTAGATAGAACCGAACGCTTCCTCAGGAATCTGTAGCTACTCCACAATCCTCCATGACTTTAGGAATGCCCACTGATTTAACTGAGTCACCAAAAATAGGATTACCTTTGTTGTTTGAGGATACTATTTCCTTATGATTAGCACCTTGTCTTATGAGTCTGAAAACCAAAGCAATGAAATCCGATTAGTCTATCCCCAACTAATTGATTACAACCAACGAGGACCACCAATTCTTGACACGTTCGAAAACGATGAGGTGCTCTCAGAATTCATGGGACTTAGGGATGACATTCCATGTGGGGATCATAAAGCAAGTTTTATCATAGAGCTAGATACACATGCATACTATGGAGAAACGATTGAATCCCTTAGTCATAAAAATGAAAAATTGAGAATAATCTTCAAGTCCTTGAGTGAAAACCACCTTGTGGCACTCTCCGACTCTAAAAAAGTAAAAAGAAAGGACACATCCAATAGTGAAAACCTCTCTGAGGCACCTGAGGATGGGTGATTCAATCTTCCTCTTACAGCTATACACCAAGAAAAGTTAGCTATGCTAGCAAAAAAGTGCAACCCCATCAATCTGGGAACACAAGAAACTCCTCATATTACATTCTATGTTGAGTCATTATTATGCAAAGAACAAGAGGAGTTGGCTACCTTCTTAAAGGAGAGGAAGATAAAATTTGTGTGGACCTATGCTGATATGCCAGGATTGGATCTAGAGCTAGTGGTTCATCACTTGGCAATCTATCCTGAACCTAAACCTGTAAAACAGAAGTTGAGAAAGATGCACCCACAGATTGCTCCATTAGTCAAGATGGAACTCCAGAAACTACTAGATGTGGGATTCATACGAACGATCACCTACCTTGAGTGGGTCTCCAATCTAGTACCGGTTTCAAAACCAAATGGGGGCATAAGAATCTATACGGACTTTAGGGACTTGAACAAGGCTTGCCCAAAAGATGATTTTTCATTGCCTAACATTGATATGATTGTAGATATGACCATGGGGCACGAGATGCTTTCCTTGATGGATGGATTTTCAGGCTACAATCAGATAAGAATTGCAAAGGAAGACCAACATAAAACATCTTTCACTTGTCCTTGGGGAACATACTGCTGGAACGTAATGCCATTCGGCTTAAAGAATGCTGGGGCCACATACCAAAGGGCCATGACACTAATATTCCATGACATGATCCACAAAACAGTTGAGGACTATGTCGATGACATCCTGGGAAAATCCAAAAAAGAGGAAGGATCATATATTGGTCTTGAATGCTATCTTTGACATACTAGAAGAATACAAGGTTCGTTTGAATCCCATGAAGTGAATCTTTGGCATATAATCAGGAAAGATGTTGGGCTACATAGTTTCAATGAGAGGCATTGAGATTGATCCAGAAAAGGTGAAAGCAATACTTGAAATGGAAGCTCCTAGGACATTGAAACAACTGAGAGGTCTCCAAGGCAGGCTTTAGTCAATTCGCAGGTTCATAGCACAATTAGCAGACAAACAAATCCCTTACTCTCACTTACTCCACAAGGGAGTAATGTACAAATGGGATGAAAAATGCGAACAAGCCTTCAACAAAATCAAGGAATATTTGTTAACACCTCCAGTACTAAGGCCTCCAATTCAAAACAAACCATTGATCCTTTATATCTCAGCAACTGCAGCAGCCCTTGGTGCTCTGCTAGCACAACATGATGAAAATGGAACAAAAAGAGCCATCTACTACATCAGCCATACACTGGTGGGCCATCAGTTAAACTATACATTCATTGAAAAAGCTTTCCTAGCAGTGGTGTTTACATCCCAAAAATGTAGACACTACATGTTGGCACACAAGATCAAACTCATAGCTAAAATTGATCCCCTAAAGTATCTTCTTTCAAAGGCAATGCTTACGGGAAGAATGGCTAAGTGGGTAATGATATTATTAGAATATGACATTGAGTATGTGGAGTGCAAGGCAATCAAGGGACAGGTCATTGCAGACCAACTGGCAGACGCACCTATCTATGCGGAGAACCCACTTGTTTTAGAATTTCCAGATGAATCCATTTTCAACATTGACATAGCTACTCACTGGAAACTATACTTTGATGGCTCCTACACACAACATGGGTCAGGAGATGGTATCTTCTTCATCACTCCACAAGGGGATTGTATACCAAGATCATACAAACTAGCATTCCCTTGTACCAACAACATTGCAGAATACAAGGCTTTAACTATAGGTCTCAGGATAGTAGTATAGTGGAACATTATGACATTGAAGGTATATGGAGATTCACAGCTTATCATAAATCATGTGAACAATGAGTACCAAACAAAGGATGATAAGCTAAGTCCATACAAAACACTGGTGGAAAATCTCAAGGAATCTTTTGTTGACATCACATTCGAGCAAGTGCCAAGAACCAACAACAGAGTAGCAAATGCAATGGAAACTATTGGATCACTCTTAGAGATCCCTCGAAATGTTCTGAAATATGACTTCTTGGTAGAGCAGCTTCTCATACCAGCATTCAAGGTACCAAAGTCAGAATTTGTGGGCAAAATTGTTGGTCCGAACGATCAGTGGTACCAAGACATTTACACATACCTTAGGATAGGTATCATTCCTGCCGATTTGTGTTCAAGCCTTAGATGAACCTTTATCAAGAAAGAATCTCGTTTTGTCATTTTAGGAGAAACCCTATATTGCATAAGCATAGAAGGAACCTTACTAAGATGTCTTAACCCTGAGGAGGCTTCCGCTGCCCTAACTAAGGTGCACAATGACATTTGTGGTTCTCATTCAAGTGGCATGACCTTGGCTAAGAAATTGTTGAGGAGTGGGTATTACTAGCCTACCATGGAAAGAGAGGCACATGAATATGTCAAGAAGTGTCTACAATGTCAGCAACACGGGGACCTCATCCATGCTCCAGCTCAAGAGCTTCATCCAATCATCACACCATGGCCCTTTTCACAATGGGGACTCGATCTCATTGGGAAAATCACACCCACCTCATCCAACAGCCGCAAATTCATTATAACTGCAACTGAGTACTTCACAAAGTGGGTAGAAGCCATACCCATGATGTATATCACTAGAAGGCAGATCTCAAAGTTCATCCTGAACTATCTCATATGCCACTATGGTGTTCCACAAGCCATTATCTCAGATAATGGGACACCATTCAAAAATTAGGAAGTCTATGACCTATGTGATAAATTCAAAATCCAACATCACTTTTCCACCCCGTACTATCCCCAAGGCAATGGCCAAGCAGAAGCTACAAATAAAACCATCCTCAAAATCCTTAAGAAAATAGTCAATGACGTAGGTTGTGACTGGCATTTGCAGCTTAATCTTGCCCTTTGGGCTTACCGAACTAGCATCCGCACACCCACTGGTGCCACACCATTTTCCTTGGTCTACGGATCAGAGGCCATCTTGCCCATTGAGATTGAGCTACCATCCCTCAGAATATCATTGCAAAACCTCATCATGGACGAGGAGTATCAAGTTTCAAGATTGAACGAGCTACAACTGTTGGACGAGTGATGTCTGGATTCTTTAAACCATCTGCAAGTGTATCAGAATAGACTCAAAAGGAGCTACAACAAGAAAATTAGAAGCAGAAATTTCCAGGTCAGAGAATTGGTGCTAAAAGAGAATCAAAAGAATGTCTTGAACCCAAATGGCAAGGGCAAGTTTGAACCCAACTGGTTGGGACCCTTTGTCATCACAGTAAGCTACAAATCAGGGGCATATCAGTTATCAACACCCGAAGGGGAACCCCTACAGGAGCCAATGAATAGATCCCATCTCAAAAAAATTTATGCCTAAATATTTCAAGGTATAGAACCAAAAAATCCAAAAAATTATAAATTTTTTTGAAAAAATGGTTACTTCGGCGAAAACCTAGCAAACAGGCGTCTTGGTGACAGCAAAAAAATAAAAAATCAAGAAAACAGTAAAGAGAAAAAATTGCCCTCTAGTGAAAACCACTTTGGTGGCACTTTGGGCAAGTACCTTGGTGAAAACCTGGCAAACAGGCACCTTGTGTAAATAAGCACTCTCCATCCATCTTGGTCTCCGTGACTTGCTTTGCATCATTCACTCACCCATCACATATCATCGCATTTCACCTTTCCATCCACATCTGCACCATAGCTTGGTCTTGCATTTGTGTCATGATTCCTCCTAGAGCTACTCAGCCCACTTAAAAGGTTAGTTTTTCCTACCTATATCGGAGTAGTCTATCGCCTCACGCTGGGGGCGCGTTCTCATCGAATCGGATTCGTGTATGATCTTAAAGTATAGAACATCAGAAAATTCAAAAAACATCAGAAAATCAAAAACCCAAAAACATTCACAACATATCAAAATCCAAAAACAAGTCAAAAAGTCAGTCAAAAAGTCAAAAACAGAGTCGTCTTGTCCAACTACGTCATCTCTGAGCTTGAACGTAGGCAAGATTGATCTTTGATTATCCCCCGAGACATTTAGGTCAGTCCTATAGAAGTCTGTCATAATAAAACTGACATTTCATCATGTATATCTTCATTTGTAAATTGGTCAGGTTGTCAATCGAACTATGTGGTCTCTGCGTGTATAATGTAGGCAAGGCTAATCTGTCGATCAACCCTCGAGACCCCTAGGATAGGTCTTTAGGTTAGTCTCTTGGTCGAAATCTCAGAAAATCTCAAAACATTGGAAAATTAAAAATCAAAACATTTGAAAACATTTGAAAAAAATACCAAAAATAGCCTCAAAACATTGCAAAACTCCAAAAACATCCAAATATTTGAAAAAAATCCATCCACCTCATCTCGCTTACACTCGTGATAATCAATCATCCATAATAAATCGTCATCACCCTCAACCTTTGGTAAAACAGTCGGAAACAAGTCTAGCAGTCAAATGTGAAAACCTAAACTGTCAAAATCTCAAGTATAGGTCAGTCAGCAAGAAAGTTGGTCAACTCTTTTCTTATCAATGGCATATAAATCATAAATCAATTTCATCATCATTTGATAAAAGCATGTCCTAGGATTCGTTCCGACAATGGGCACTTTTATCAAACCAACCACTTTGGGTAAACGAAATGACGTGTCATTAACATGTCCTAGGATCCGTTCCAACAATGGACATTATCTTTTGGCAATAAGTTACGGCTCCCATCTTTTGAAACATCATTTCTCTTGGCTAACGGTATGAAGAACATTAGTTTGTTTGCTCACTTACTTTATCTTGTTTGATTTATCTCATTGTGCTCATTCCAAGGACCTCTCGATGATGTCCAAATGAAGGATTTAGAGAGATAGGAATGGGGAAACGATCATTATCTTTTGTCTGTTGTGCTTGTTGGATATCTTTGTAATATAACCTTGGTCATGCGTGCTTTTGTTTAGTCTGTAGCGAGGGTGTTTTAAGTTTCTTTTTGACCACATAAAAAGGCTCGCCTTCCTATGTTTTGGTCCGAGATATTTGAAATATTTGAAATATTTTCTGGACAGGGTTCCGTATGTCAGTTGTGAACAAGAATGCTCCTATCCAATTTGTCGATTCAAAGTCCATCACACTAGGTACAACGCCATCCTGGTTCTTGATACCTTGATGCATTGTACTGTGTGTATTATCGAACATAAGGAAATTCACCCTTTGAAAATCCCAACTCCATGGCAAGTAGTCTTCATCATTTGCATGATCATCTCATTCTTTCATTCTTCTATCACATTCTTCTATCTTTACTAAAATTTCTATCCCAGTTAGTACATGAAGCTACCCACAGCTAATGAATTTCCATTCATCTACATCAACCACTCCTCTCACATTTTATCACGATTTTGATTGGCAATTGGCATTCCCATTCAACATCTCGAGGGGGCAATATACCAATGCAATTCTTCTCACTGGGGCAATAGTGGGGCATCCAAAAAATTAGAGAAATTTTGACTATTGATCATGACAAGATCATTCTTTGAATCAATGCAACAAGTACATTGCTTCAAAGAGAGGCAAAATGTAGACACGCAAAATATACAAGTTGACATTGCGCATCTAAGTCTGACTACCGACATCATTTCATCCTAAATCATTCCCCAACCTAACCATTTAATTGAATATCTTTATTTGATTAAATTCATTTGTTTTCTTCTCTTAATTAAACAAATCATGTGTTTAATTAAGTCTCTTAAATCATTCTCCATCTCTTTTAATTAAATAATTAATTTTATTTAATTAATTAAATCTCTAAAGTCTATCTATTAAATTGAATAAATTAAAATCTTATTTAATTTAATCTTACTTCAATCTCTTTAATTAAATAATCAAAACATATTTATTTAATTAAACTCATTAAATCATTTCCTCTCTTGTTTGATTTAAATTAATCCAAAAATCTAAGTCAAAATAAGTCAAACTTCCTAATCTTCATTAAATTGATCAAATCTTGATTAAATCTAATCTAATCTTCAAAATCCTCTAGCTTTTCCCACTTGCACAAATAAATCAATTTATTGATTTATTAAATCTTCATTTTCCCTCAACAAAGCATCTTTTGGAGGAATATTCTTCTATTTCAAATTCAAAATTTGAATGACATGTCCTTCCAACATGTCATTTACTCTCTCTTACAAGTCCTTCCAACAAGGCATTTACTTCTTCTTACATGTCCTTGCCTTGAGCCAAGTGGCATTTAATGCAATTTTCTTTCCCCCTCTTACATGTCTTTTCTCAAAATTCAAATTCAAATAATGCATTTATTGGCACATTTGTCAAAACTTGCACATTCCTCACCCAATCACATTTGGACAAGTGGCATTTTGCCATTGGCCAAATCTTTATCCCACATTGCTCTATTTTGGCTTTGTTTCCATTTCAACATTCTATAAATAGAATGCTTCACCATGCATTTTATCATCCACAATTATGCAAAGTTATTATGCACAAATATCTCTCAAATTCCATCCATCTTCTTAACTAGTTTATTGCAGATTTTGGAGCTCATTGAGGGACTTATCAAGTGGATCAATCATCTTCAATCAACATTTGCATTCAAGGAGTTGGGAAAGGGAAAATCTCCACACACCTATTTGCACCAACTCCCCCATGGGATCAAGTGTTTGCATGCTAAATTAGGATTTCATATTTCCATTATGTTCTTCATTATTTTCTTTGTTTTATTTCCTATTTTTAGCTTTGTGAATGGATTTCATGGGGAATCCTATTTCATGCTTACAAGATGACTCTCTAACATTGTTTGTTGTTGTGTTTTTGTAGGCACTTCGAATTGGGGTTCATAGGTTCTATTTCCGATTCTTGCTCCACCAAAGGAAAAAACAAAACACAAGAAAATGAAGGAAAACTCAAGGGAGAAATGGACCCAAGAGTGCAAGGAAAAGAAAAAAGGACAAAGAAAACCAACAACGCAAGGGCGAGGTCAGGATTAGAACCGAATATAGACTTGGAACCTTCAAAAGCTCTGAGTCCAATTTCCATTCCAGCTCTGCTTCCACTAGAAAAAAGGAACAAGGACTTAGGAGGAAAAAGAAAAACTCCTAAGACCCAAACAAAATACAACAGGGACCCATTTTGACCAAAAACAAAATGGGGTGGTTATGCAAGGCATAACAGGATGACCATTATCCTTAATGGTCGATTGGGGAACAACATACCAACATATGATGTAGTTAAGTATGAACTTGGATATTTGGTTACCAGTGATGTAGGTCATTAGAATGGCTTCAATCCATTTAGTGAAATATTCAATTGCAACAATGATAAAATTGTGACCATTAGTAGAGGTAGGGTGAATCTTTCTGATGAGGTTGAATCCCCATTGAGAGAATGGTCAAGGTGATGTAAGTGGGTAAAGATCCTCAGTAGGTCCATGTACAATATCTTCATGTATCTAACATTGGTGACACTTCTTCACAAAGTAGTAGACATCACGTTCCATGGCAGGTCAATAGTATTCCATCCACATAAGCTTCTTAGCTAGGGTAGGACTAGAAGACTGAGCTTCACATATACCATTGTGTACCTCTTGTGAGGTCATATGTGCTTCATATGCATCGAGACATCTTAGGAGAGTATTTTCTAGGATACGGTGGTAAACGGTATCACTGATGATGACATAATTGGAGGCTTATTGAATAAATGTCTTGCATTGGTTTGTGGACAAGTTAGAAGGGATAATCTAGTCATGCAAGTAGTTATAAAGGTCTTTGTACCAAGGATATTCAAGACCAACAAGTTCATACATGAGTTTGAATTCAGGGACCTCGAATGCAAGGATCAACACTTATTCCACCAAGAACTCATATTGTGAGGAATTTTTAGGAATATCCAAGAGAGACACAATGGTTTCAATTGCATTAGTGTCTTTGTTATGAATCCTCAGAATTTTCTCAAAATAAATATCATTTAAGTACAATTAAAACTATTCACCATGTGCTTATAGGGGTGATCTTCTCATCCTTTGTATCATAGTCATCATTCACTTGAAAAATAACCAATTGGGAATCACCATATACTTGAAAATCCTTGATTTTCCATTTGATTTCCATTCAGAGTCTTGTAAACAATGCTTCATACTCAACCATATTATTTGTGCACGGGAATGCTATTCTATATGACTTAGGAATGGAGTCCCCTTGATGTGTAATTAAAATAATTCTATCCCCTCAACCATGATTTGTAGAAGACCCATCAATGTACAATTTGCACATTATAGGATTTTTTATCGTAAAGATGGATTCATTAGGAAAGTCAGACATTAGAGGATGACCTGCTATCATTGGTATCTGCAAGTTGATCAACTATCACCTGTCCTTTATTGCCTTATGATCAACATATTTTATGGCATACTCACTCAAGATCATGACCCACTTTGCTAGTCAAACCTGTCAAAGTTTCTTTACTCCATAGATATTTCAAAGGATCAATTCTAGCTATCAATTTTGTGAGATGGTTCAACATATAATGTCTAAGCTTTTGTGTAGTGAAGACAATTGCAAGGCATACTTGTTCAATTGGATTGTAGTTAAGCTCATATCCTACAAGAGTTTGACTGATATAATAGATAGCTCTATCTTTTCCATCATTTTCATTTTGTGCTAGTAATGCCCTCAATGAGGATGTCATGGCTGATATGTATAAGATTAGGTGCCTACCATCAATGGGAGGAATGAGAACTGGAGGGGTCGATAGATAATCCTTTATTTGTTGAAATTACTCTTGATGACATTCAATCCATAAGAAGGGAATTCCTTTGCATAGTAGATGTTGAAATAGATGAATCTTGTCTGCTAACTAGGCAATGAACCTTCAAAATGACTGGAATCTTCCTTATAGAGTTCTCAACTTACTTATATTGGTGGGTGGGGGCATATCTATGATTACTTTTACCTTTGTAGGATCAATTTCAATTCCTCTATGAGATACAATGTATCCCAAGAGTTTTCCTAATTGGACCCCAAACACACACTTTTTTGGATTTAGCCTAACCTTATATTCTTCTAACATTCTAAAAATATTGTCTAACACTGCTAGATGACCATCTCTTGTTAAGGATTTTGTCAATAAGTCATCGACATAGTCTTCCATAAATTCATGCATGTATTTATGAAAAATGGTTTGCATGGCTCTCTGATATGTTGCTTCAGCATTCTTGAGACCAAAAGGCATAACATTCCAACAAAAGGTACCTAAAGTGAAAGTGAAAGTTATTTTGTATTGATCTTTAGGGGTAATTATGATCTAATTGTATCCTTAAAAACCATCCATAAGCAATAACATCTCATATCCCACCGTGAGCTCTACTATGATGTCAATATTAGGTAGTGAGAAATCATCTTTTGGAAAAGCCTTATTTAGATCTCTAAAATTTGTGCACACTCTAATACCACTAGTTGGTTTAGTGAGAAGAACAAGATTGGATATCCATTCTACATAATTTATAGGATGAATAAAACCAACATCTAGAAGCTTCTTCAACTTAACCTTTACTAGAAGTGCAATCTTTTGGGTGTGTTCTCCTCAATTTCTTCTTGACCGGTTTAGCATTTGGAATAAATGGTAGGTGATGTAAAAAAAGTTCAAGGTCCAACCCAGGAATATCAACATATGACCACATAAAATTAACTTTTTTTTCTAAAAATAATTTAGTGAACTCCAATTTTTCTTCAGTGGTCAAAGACGGTACAAATTGAATGATTATAGGATTGTCCTTTGTCCCAAGATTGACCTCTTCTAATTCTTCAACTAGCAATGGTGATCTCTCTCAGTTAATGAGGAGACTATACAACCATCCATCCTTAGGCACCTCAGAGAGGTTTTCACCTTCAAATATGTCATTTATTTTTACTTTTTCGTGGTTGAAAGGCACCTTTTGGTTTTCACCTAGAGACCTATTCCTTTGATTTTTATTTTTATCATTTTTCTCACTTTTATGACTAGAGGGAGGAGTTGACTCTTCAAAATATGTTTCATTTTCAAGCTCAATGATGAAGTCGACTTTATGATCCCCACTTGTTATTCCTTCACAAAGTCCCATGAACTCAACAATTGCTTTGTCATTCTTGAATGTGTCTAAACTCAGTGGTCCTTGTTAGTCCCAATTTATCAATTGCGGGTAAATAAGGGGTAGGTCATCATTGATATCATCAAAGGTCAATGAGTGGGAAGATATGGTGAAGGAAAAGGTATAGTCAAGATCCCAAAAGGAATCAATCTAAATATTCATGTCCATGATATTGGTTAGGAAGGATAAGTCAAACTCTTGAAAGGTCTCAGCTAGGTGATATTCACTAGATGTGTAGGAATCCCATTCCCACTCATTAGAATCAGTTTTGGCATAGTGTTCCTTAGATGTCTCAATTTCATTTGAAACATTAGTGTTCTCACTCGAAGGAAACTTAGTACTAGGAAGACTCACTTTTGATAGCACATACCCTAACCCAATGTTATTTGGTAGGCGAGGAGGTAGTATCGGTTCCACCATTCCATGTTTGTTTTGACCAAGACCACTATGTACATCATATCCTTGTTGCTTCATGATCTGGAATCCTTTTGTATACTACTCATCTGGTAACTACTTAGGCTCAGTACCTTCTTCATCCTTATAAATCCATGTATAGATGTCCTCACCTATGGGATATTTGCTTAATTCCCCCCACTTGATGAAGGTAGTAGGAGGGTTGTGGATAATTATTTTAGGCTGAATAGGATGAGGTTTTTCCATAAGAATTTTATGGTTTGGGAAGCTTTCCAACACAAAATAATCTCTCCATATTGTATTCCCTAGATCCCTTCTCATGGATTTGGAACTTTGGTTTGGAAGGTGTGGTGAATGGAGTGGATGATTTGGCAAGGGAGGATGGACCAATGTAGTGTGATGAGATAGAATATGAAGCTTCTTAATTAATGGGACTTGATGCTCAATGGTTCCTCTCAAGTTATTGCAGTACTGGAAAGGATCAGGATCATCTGGTATGTTAATTTCAAGGCCATTGTAGGGAAACTTCAGGAATTGATGGTAACTGGAAGGTATAGCTCTCATGGCATGAATCCATAGGTGACCTAGGAGAATATTGTAGGGCAAGTATAGATCCAAGACATGGAACATTATGTTCTGAATAACAGGGCCAACCCTCACAGGAAGTGTGATTAGTCCTTTGAATGAGTGATCAACATCATCATAAGCCTTGATAATAATTTTCTTAGATTGATCTATGCAAGCCTTAGAGAATCCTAATGTTGTGACCAATTTTAATGTGCATATGTTTAGATCTGCTCCACCATCTACCAAGACTCTTCTGATTTTATGTTTATTAATGTATACTTCAAGGTGTAGGGGATCATTATGATTTGACCTTTTGTGTGGAAATATCTTATTCGAAAAAGGTGACATGGTGGGGTGTAGCTAGGTATCAAACCATGGCTTGAAACAGGTTGAAATTTAGTTTAGAGGGTACAGATGTGTCTTGCAAGGCTTTTTCCAGAATGGCTTTATGCTTAGGGGAAATGCAAAGAAGTTCAAGAATGGATATCTTTGCAGGCATCTTTCCTAGATGATCTAGGAGGTTGTATTGGCTTTTTAGTTGTGGGTTAGATGCAACCCCTTGTAGGGTCACCTTAGCTCTACAAGTGGTAGCTACACACTTTGAAATCTTATTAATGGTAATGGTATCAACATGATTATCAAGGGATCAAATATGATTAATGGTATAGTCATGTGCAACACGAGTATAATTATCATTGTTATTATTTCTTCAACTAGAGGCCTTCCCTTTCCCATGTTCTTGTAAGGGAGTTTTGAATATGGTGTTGTCAACATTGATCTTACCTTATGAATTATCCACTGATATATCTCCTTTTTTAATAAGATCTTGGATAATATTTTTGAGTGTCAAAAATGATGTTTAATGTCCTTTTCCACGATGGTATTCACAGAATTCATTTTCATTCCAAAAATTTGGTTTGACCAGTGTCAGTTCATATGTTTTAATGTCAGGAATTTGAATGATGTTTGATTGTAAAATTTTCCTCAAAACTAACTCAATGGGTTCCCCCAAGGGTGTGTACTTTTAGTGCATGGAGTTACTTTGCATTGTTGATTATTTTGGATCGCATTCAATGTCTGATCATGGCTAGGTGTTGGTGTGTTAGATGTGGATGAAACTTTGAGGTGAAGGGTGGGGTGACCTTGATTTACCACTTTAGCATCCACTACCCCATCATTGGTGACATTCTTATTTTGAGACTAGAATTTACCCTTATCACTAGGAGCATTTGGGGTTTCTTTCAATTTTTTGACTAGTCCTTTTTGCCACAAGAGCTTTCTCAATAAAAACCCCTTTTTCAATGATAACTTCAAAGGTGGTGCAACATTGGATTTGAAGATGGATCATCAATTTTGTACTAAGGATTTCTACAAAAATGGTGACCAATTTTTTCTCATGTGGTAGGGATATTTTTTGGCCATGTTGTGCCATCTTTGATAGAATGATGTGAGTGACTCTCCTTCTTTTTGTATAGCGGTGTACAAAGTTCCTAGGGTTGTGTCACTTTCTATGTTGTAGGAAAAGTGGTTAATGAATCTATCATCCAATTCACCCCATGTTTGTATCCTAGGAGGAAGTTGTGCAAACCATTCTAGATCTGGCCCCAAAAGGCTTCATGGAAATAGTCTCATCAAATATGTGGGCTCATAGGCAATATCCATACATATATTGAATTATTGTATATGTTCCACTAGGTCCCCTTTCCCTTTGTACTTGTTAAAGTTTGGAGAGGTGAAATGTGGGGGAAAGGGTAGCATGTATAAGCTTCTATCAAAAGGGTAAGGGCACAATTCCTCCATAGAATATGTCTTCTTATTTTTCCCCAATTGTATGTTTTCCATTTGTTTTTGTATTACCTGCATATGTTGCATCAAGGTGTCCATGGGGGATGGTGGCATGTTGGGTTTAATTTTCATAAGGGGATCAATATTGGTGTTAGGAGTTTTGAGATGATTATATGATGAATTTGACACTAATGTATGATTTGGATTGAAATTCTATTGCAAAGGATTCTAATTACTTTATTGGTATTATGATGTAAACATGGTATTGGTATTGATTTGGTTTTGAGGCATGAAATTGGAATTTGGTGTGATATGTTGTTGCGATGAAAGGGGATTTGTGTTCAAATTTTTTCCAAAGGTCGTGTTGGTATTAGGTGTGGTATTGATTGTTTGTGTTGACACTCTATATGTAACAATATGAATTCTCCTTTTTTTGTTAGGTGGATTTTCACTTGCATCAATGGAGTAGCATTTTGAGTACCAAATGGATTTACAAATGTTGCACCCATGGGAATAGAAGATGAGCTACCAAATTTGAAGGTTGGTCCTTGGGACATGGCATGTGTTCTCTTAGCTCCAAATATTGGTGGATTGGGGATGTGTGTAGCTATTGCAATGTGTGTTGTTTCCCCAAGTGGTAGACTAGTGAATATTTGTTGTAAGATGGGTTGAGCTTGTGTGAATATGTTTTGACTAGGACCTTGGGTTTGCATTTGCGTTACCTCCTCTACAATTATGGAAATTTTGAAGTCAAAGGGGAGTTTGGCGCCTTTCCTAGCAAGTGCAAGAAAGAATTTTTTGGGGTATACATTGACAAGCTCATCCACAATATGTACTATTATTGGGTCTTGAGAGGCACGTTTAATTTCTTTGAGGGTTAAACGTATATTGACCTTAGTTAATTTAAGATTGGAAAATGGATTTGTGGTTTCCCCTTATGGTGTTTGAGGTGGATTTGTGTTTGACCCAAGGTTCATTTTGCTAGTGGGATTGAAAAGGGGATCACTTGAAGAATTCATGTCCTTTCTTTTCCTTTGTGACCTTGTTTGCACCATATAATACTTGCAACCTAAGGACATGCAAAGTGATAATGCAAGGTGGGATATGAGACTATGCTATATTTTTGGGATTTTTGAAGATATAAGGATGTTGAATGTTAATGCACCTAAGACCAAAGGTTTGAAATGAACTAATGATAATGACCCTATGATCAAAGGATATGATATGCAATGTGACCAAATGAGACTATGACCAAAGTTTTGATATGAAACTAAGATTAAGGAATTCCAAATGAAACTAAAGGTATGCACCTTTGGACCTAAGAAAAGGATGCCAACTAAGCTATTGTAGACCAAAGAAACAAATCTAATTTTCAAGACCTTAGAGGATGAATGCTGAAAGGATAATGATTTGACAAAGTGAGTCTAAACTAAGACATAAGTTTGAGACCTAATGATGATTGAAAATCGATTGATAGAAAGATAAGGTCAATAACAATCTAGAAATGTAACCATGGACTAATCAAAGGTATGGTAGGCCTCCTAGTCTGGAATCTCAAGGGTGCCTATAGCTAAGAATGATCTAGTACCAACTAGGAAATGTGAGGAGGGAAATGTAATCAAGATAATAAAATGCAAGGTAGACCTAGATGAATGTAATGAAATGGACTGATCTAACTAAGCAAGTCTGTAATTAGAAAGAAAGGTCACTGCTAGAATGTGATTAGGACTGAGATTAGACAAGTATTTTCCAAAAAAAAAAAAATTAGTAGTTGTGGCTCACTATTTCACAAATGTAGTTCATAGTCAAATGCAACTTATTGTTCCTCATATGTGGTGTTTTATCTCATAGATGCAGTTCATAGATCAAATGTGGTTCACTATTCAACGTTCATGGTTCATTGTCTCACAATTGTAGTTCATAGTTTATTTGTCTCAAATTTGATGTTTTCGATTGTTTTTTATTTTGGGAAAATTTTGGAACGTAATTGTAAACAAAAAAAACAATCTGAAAACATGTTTTGGTTGTTGACTTGTCAAATTCCTATGTGAATAGTGTGTGTTTGAGGGTTATTCACCCCAATTTCCACTAGTATATCACAATATCAAAAATACACCAAGCACTTTCTAATCTTAAGGTCAAGGCTAATGGCAGCACTCCCAAGCCCACAACTTGGAATCTTCATCGAATCAAGTGTAGGGACACCTTAATGGGTGTTTACACTTGTGTCTTTATGAAAGAGGATAGGTAGGGGCCTCCAAAACTGGAAGGATGACCCAATCACCCTCTCCCCAAAAAGATACAAGTAGCTTATGCTAAGCCAACGATTTTTGTCTCATCTCAAGGGATCCATATGGTGAGTAACTTTAGGGTGTGATGCTACACCCCTGCACTGAGAGTGACACCAAGAACTCAATCAAAAAGGGTGGCTACTAAGAAAGGTTTCTAGTCACAACTCGGAGACTTAATTCATTGCAAGCACACAACAAGCCTCTTAAAGCTTTAACCAACCCTACTTGGGTATGAAAAATACCTCACATAAATGTGGGTAACTTCCCCTTTTAGATTGGCACTGTCAGAAAAGGCTAACGTCAGTTTGGACTTGACTTTGGACTTATCCTTTTATATAGTGGCCTGAGGGAAAAACCACTTAGGGTCGTATTGCTTGGAGTTATTACATATCCAAAGAAAGGCCCTCTACAAAAGAAAAAAAATAAGATTAATTTATTTCTCTTACACCTAAGATCCATAAAGTGGAGAGGGGAGAGGATACTTTCACTACACCTTATGGGTTCTACAACACAAAAAATTGTGCAAGTGCACTAAACACAAAAGACAATGGTTCTTTTTAATCCCAAAATCAAATGTTCCTATTTTAACAAAAACAAAGACACTCAAAAACCTTGCAAAACCATGAATTAGTAGTTTCAAAAGAAGTCTTCAATCAAACTTCCTGCAACAAATAGATTAGTAGTTTTGAAGGTTTGTCTTCTCCAAAACGCACACCACACGCTGAAAATAGACTATTAGCAACCCAAAAATTTCTAACCTAAAGCAAACAAAAGGTAAAACTAAAAGAAATTTTGAATTTGAAAATTTTACCCAAACACGTGAATGCATTGTCTTGGTTCTTGGATGCGTCACAATAGATGTGGTTAATAGAATGGCGACTACAACTTAGGTTTTGGTGACTGTGATGGATTGTTGCATGGATACGGCTTACTGATCTTTAAATGTGTCATTCTAGCTAAGTGTAGTTGCATTGTTATGTCTCACAGTTGTGTTGCTTCTAGATTTTTGTCACTCTATCAACAAATGAATTGCTCTATCTCATGATTGCATCATACTAGCTCACGGTTGCATTGCACAGACTTGTAAAATGGAAAAACTCGTGGATTTCTTGCAAAATCATTAGATTCACATTAGGTTCACCAATGTAGGAAGGGTTAAAATTTGTAAACAAAGGTAAGGATCAATAGGAGCAATCACAACTACCTAAAATCCAAGCCTAAAATCCCAATCCAAACAAGAAAGTACAAACAAAAATGGAAATCAAATAAAACAAATGTTATACCAAACTTCCCATGTTGAAATTGATTCATCTTCCTTGCATCTCCTCCATTTTTCTCAATATGCAAGCTTGCCCTAAAATTTTGTTGAGCTCAAGTACCTGCAAGTGACAGTGATATGACAACAAGAATTTTGGAGATAGTGGTTGTAAGGTCGGAATGAGGGAGACAACTCTCTTTTATAGAAAAGCTTCTTGAATGGACAGTCAAGATTAAAAGCCAAAAAGATGCCAAGATCAATGTTTTAGGTTACTTGCACCACGTAGTGGTAGGGTTAGGTATGGCTAAGGATAGATAGTTAATCTATTAAAAGAATACGAAAGTTCATAAATGTTGGGGATTTGAAAGAGAAAGTGGAGGGAAAGTGGAGGTAATCAAATAATAATATATATATATATATTTTTGGATATCAAATAATAATATTTAATTTGCGAAGGGAATCTTGGTAATTAAATAATCATATTATTTAATTTGGGAGAGAATATGGAGAAATAAATAGTCAAATATGATTATTCATTTATGGAGAAAAAGGGAAATGACATTTAATTAAAATGATTATTATTCAACCATTTAATTAAATATGGAAGAAATGGAATGAGGATCTTAAATAATTAAATAATGAACATCTAAATTATTTATTCAACCATTTAATAGTGAAAAGGTTAATGAACATCTAAATAATTAAAATAATTATTTAATTGCAGATAAATAGTGAAAGATGAATAATTAAATAAATGAGAATTTATTTAATTGTGGAAATAAAAAGGATATTAGCGACATAATTAATTAAATATTTAATTCATTTAATTAATAAAAAAAGAATCAAGAAAAGGAAATGAATTAGTCAAATAATTAAAATTATTCAATTATATCGAGAAGAAAATGAATTGATGCTATTTGCAAGCTCATAACTTTTTTTAGTGTCTATAGATATCAATCAATTTTCCCATTAATGTTCATGCACACGAACAAAGTGTTCACAACTAGCCATTTCTTGCTTTGAATATTAGTCTTTGGATGGTGAAGGTGAGATCAATGGTGGTCACAACCTTCTATTTTATTCATATATTCTTTAAAATAAAATTGCATGATACCAAGAATTTAGACCAATGAGGAGTTGTCAAATAAACAACTACTTACTTTATGTGTTTCTTTAGTCACCCCACATTCAACATAAGCTTCTGAACTAAAATGACACTTGGGCCTATGTGGCACTACCAAGGATAGGTTTCATGATTCCTTAGTGTCGTAGCTTTAACGAGTGCTTCCTTTAACATCTCACAATATGGAATGGGAAATTGTCATGTAGAGATGACTCAACACACAACAACTTTGAAGGAACAAAGAGAAAGATTAGGAAAATGACATGTTAGAGACACGTGTTACAAAATCATGATGTCACAACTTCAACCATTTAGAACTTTAAGAGCATGTGATTAACAAAAATAGTGTGATAACAATGAGGATAAACCATTTAGGACCACCAACCAATGCACAACAAAAGTAACTTAATTCATTTTAATAGCATGCATGTTAATTGCCTATAGTTGGTTACTAGGGAAAGGGACCAATCAATGAACGATCATAATGACTCACAAGGATAACTTAAAGGAACTAGGAATGGGGTGAGCAGGTCACTAAGTGAAAAAAAAACATGGTTCTAAAAGCAATTTTAGGGCCTAGGGTTTAAGGCAACAAATCACCAAAAAAAATCATATACACCCTAAAATTTTGCAATTTTTAAAAAAAATAAATTTATTAATGTATATCACAACAATATTCATATATATTTTCTTTGTGTTATTTAAATATTTTATTTTTATATGAAGTATAATGAGCATTTTTTGGTGGGTTTTTTTTCAAAAACTTTGAAATTCAATTATAGTATATTATTATAACACTTATAATAACAAGCTATATTTAAATTTAATACTAGCATAGATATCTTAGATAAATTTATCTAAAATATTCCAAAAGATATTAGTCCCATCTATATTAAAATTTTCACATAGGTTAGATAAGTGCCTCAAGATTAATATCTTTCGACATTTTTAAGATAGATATATTTAAAATGTATATCATACTTGTGGAGATGAAAAGTGCAAACTTCACACTTTTCTCACTCATTTTCTAGTCAATTTATCACTCTCCTTTTTAGACATACTCAAAATTGAGCCCATAACAAGTTTCCAAACATCCTTGTATCTATTCTCAACCATTCATCCACTTTAGATATTAGTTTGTTATTATTGCATGCCTTAGGCATGATTATGCACATTAGCCTCCTCTAAATTCAAAATCTTATTTTCTTATCTAAAAATTTACCTCCTTAAAAATGTTAATATAACCCCAAACAATTATAAATGATAGTAAATGTTAAAAAAAATTGGACTTAAAGGAAACAAAAAAGAACTAGGCATTAGGAAAGGAGCACAAAAACAACTCAACTCTCACACCCTCCTCCTAAAGCTTCATGAACATTTAAAACTTGAACAACCTCTTTTAAAGATCCATTGGAACCTACCTTGCTATGCACACCACCAATCCCTAAAGAGCTTACACTTCACAATCAAAAAATTATATCTTGAACTACTAAATCAACCCTAGGAATTGTTTGAGGTACATCCCACAAGAAGGAGCTCTAGGCTCTAGAACCAGGCAGCCCACCAATCACTTAATACTACTCCTGCCATGCCACCTTCCAATCCTGAACTGAGAGAAGAAGAACCTGTTACCGAGGAGGTTATGAGTACACCTGAAGGGGTTGACCTGAATAAGTTGGCTGACATTGCAGAGCAACTACAGGAAGATATGGAATGTGATGAGAAGGAGGAAGAGCAGGTTGTTTTCCGTCAGAAGAAGAGCAAGGTAAGGTGGATGTGTTTGAAGAAGTACAGGAAACACCTGTGGTGTGCTATAATCATAGACCACCACTCCATGTCACAAACTTTGCTGCAGGAATGGCATGTTTTCAAGAACTTCAACAACAACAGACTACTTCTGCACTTGAAATTGAGAGACTACAAAGGGTAATCCAGAACAAGAATCTGGAAATTGCTAACTTGAAAGACACTCTCAACTAGTTGGTAGAGTTGGTTCCACAACTGATGCAATGTCATGTACCTTTGCCTGTCTACACAATGTATCTCAAGGAGTTATATTTGAACTTCCAACTAATTAGAGTTTGGAAAGGTAAGAATCCTTCTTTGGATACTCCTGAGGAATTTTATGAAGCATACAGGGATTCACCTCTACACATCAAGAACCTCCTATGTGAATTTTATCTGCACAATTTGGCTATATCCCAGGATAAGGAATGGAATCCCTTATGTTATGTCCATGATATTCATATCAGCGCTCTAATCTCCTAGATCACCAATGAAATAAGCAGAGGAGAACAATTTGATAGCCATATGCATGATGAAGTAAATATGCCATTATCTGTAAGAAATGAATCTAGAAATGGAATGGGTATTTACTTTGATTGGAAGAAATTGTGGAGAGATGAAAGATCCAGGCCACTGATTGAGCCTCTAAGACAAGAGGTATTTTCTCAATACTCCCAAATTATAAACAGTGATTTTAATGCTACAACCCTGCACATTCAGAACAGATGGGAGCATCTTTCAATTCAATTAAAGAAAGCAAAACCACATACTCCCAATACCTTGTATGCAGCAACCAGAAAGGCAGAGAGGTACATGAGGAATGCTAGAACAAAGAAGGAGAATTGGTTGCCCTTGGTTATGCAACCGCCTATTCTCCTATGGCCATTATTGGCTATACAGGGGGATAATAGCACTTATAACATAAATTCTGAAGATAATAGATGGCAAAGGCTAGAGGCAATGCGAGCTCACTTCTAGAGTTTCCAGAATGGTGAATGTGGACAGCAATTGAGTGCAGATCTGAGAGAGTTTTCCAGAAGAAGGAATGCTAGACTTGCTGAAGGGTCCAGCAAGTAATTAGTTGAGGGGAGTGATGATCCAAGTCTTTGGCACATTTTGATCATACTTTTATAAAAACTTTGTTGTTTTTATTGTGCTAAAACAAGCATTCAGTCTGTTTATGGGATAGATATAGACCTTTTTATGACTTAAATATGATGAGTATATTGTGATAAGAAGTCCCATGATTATTACTTTTAATGTTTTATTAGTCTGATAAATACTTTATGGATTTTTGTGATCATAAACCTTCCTGCAGCCTCCACTACCAAAGCTTTCTGCAGCAATATCTGAAACAATGTTTGCCTTAGTTTAATACTTAATGAATGAATGAATAAAGTAATGGATTGTCTTAAAGGATGAACGTGTTGAGCTAACCTTCTTCCTGAGGAAAAGATGGCGAGATATTTTGCAGGTACCACGATTGAAGGAAGGGAATTCAATTTCCACTCGAAGAATTGAAGACCAAATCCATAAAGACCGGTTCAACAGCAAAAGATGAGGAGACAGTTTCAACTCATCCGCCATGCAGGGAGAGTGTTCCAAAAATCTAGGCCAGTCATCTTGATGGTGCATGAATCCAGGATTATGGCGCTTTAAAACTGCTCAACCAATTTGACTTAGTTCTTGCATTGTCATTCACCTCTTTACTTAAGTTGGTTAAATGTAATAAATGTATCTCATTTTATAAGGGAAGGTTGGTTAGTAGTTAGAATTAATTTTCAATAAATAGCCCATTCTCCTTCAGAGAAGGGGCTGGAAAAAATGCTATTGTAACACACTTTCAGTCTTAGAAATCTAGCCAAGAGATTGTGCCATATACTTGTTTACATTGAATCAATAAAGCTTATGAAGTTTTTTGCCTAATCTGTTGTCTGCTTTTGGCACTACCTAAGGGGGCCCACTTAGGGAACTGTCCATACTTTTATTCTGCAAGTTAGAATAGCTGCATTTCCCTTCATAGAAGTTAATGTGACTGTTCCTACAGCTGGTGGAAACACAGAGCTGTCAACTATTCCTATAGCCACTAGGAGCAAAATAGGCTATCTTTCAAGTTTTTCATTTCCAAGCAAAGTTAAATAGTAAAATTGTTTCCAGTACTTAAATTCCAGTATAAGGCATTTTAGGAATCATGTATGTCTGGAAGGGTGATTAGTGCATATCTTGTGTTGTCCCATTTCAAGTTTATGTCACTGGGTTGATAATTAAATGAGGTTCTTAAGTAGGTCATGACTGCCAGTTGTGATGTTCAATCCCTGAGTAGAGGAATTCATGTTCCTAGTTATTGAGCTAATTAAAGAACACTACATTTTTGGCACCGTTTTCGGGGATGGTGTCAAACTAAGAACCTATTATAGGCATGCTAGTAAAGAGTTTAAGATTTCATTCTTACTACTTTTAGTTTAGAATTCTGCATTCCAGCATCTCCATAGTTAGTTTAATTTTGTTGTATGCATCGAAGAAGAGACCAATTTGGAAGATTCCTTCCTGGGCGCATAGATATTAAAGAGATTGAACTGAACCTATTTCAAGACGATCCATATGAGGATGTTGTCCAAGACTTAGTTACTTCATTTTCTTCCTCTGAACCAAGCTTTAACCTAGCTGAAGGAACATAATCAAATAATCCACTTGGTCTTGTAGTTCATCAACCAAGAGCTAATCCAAGAATACAACCAAGAATGGAAAATCCTATTTTTCCATTTCCAATCCCTGACCTACAAGACAATAATAACCTCAAGAACATTCCTACCTCCTTACTGCCAAAGTTCTATGGACTTATTACTGAGGACCCTCATACCTTCTTGTTTGAATTTGACATCCTTTGTAGAAGCTATGACTATGCAACCTCAGAACACAAGCTGAAATTGTTTCCCTCTACTCTAAAGGAGGCAGCCTTGAGATGGTTCATGGGATTGGGAAGCAATGTAGCTAACACTTGGGATCAAATGAAGACTTTGTTCTTGAGTAAATATAAAGAGTATTGTAGAGAAAATGATCTGAGAGGAGATGACATCTTCAAAATGTCACAAAAGGAGGATGAAACCTTGGAGGATTATGTGTCAAGATTCTTGTTTAGTGTGCAGAAGAATACTCATCATGAGCTGAATGAGGAATCTCAAAAACTTCTCTTCTTAAGGGGAGTCAATGATACTTGCATGGAGGCCCTTGACCTCATGGCAGGAGGTGATGTCACCCAAAGTGATTGGGATGATATCAAGAAAATATGTCTCAATTACTCTAGAGCAACTGTAAAGAAGGGAAGGGGGTTTAGACCTTCTTCTATAAAAGGAAGTGGCTCTCGAGTATCTAAAGGGGAGATTACCAATCTCTTGTCTAACTTCAAGCAGGATATCATCAATGATGTAGCTACTCAACTGGATACTATGCAAGCTAGAAGGAAGAAAGAGGAAGTTGAGGCAATGTTAGCTGAATATTGCCCCCACTGCTGACAAAGAAAGAAAGACTATCGATGCAAAGCAATGGCCAATTTGGAGGTACATCATCTCCCTACTGAATTCAAAACCATTTAAGGGGAGGAGGAAGTGTACTTTGTGGCTCAGTGCAGGCCATGGACCCCAAGACAAGGTATGCCTCATGACCCTTTGCAAAATTTTGGTTCATATAATAGTCAATGGAAAAACTAGTACCCTCCAAACTATGGGCCATACTCCCAACCTCAGTGGAATAACCCTTGGCCAAATACCCAGCAAAACCGTTGGCAATCCTCACAAGGGAATTGGCAATCACCACAGCAAAATCAGTGGCAGCCTCCACAGGGGAATTGGCAGCAGTCTAACCAATGGAGAGGAGGCCAACAATGGTCAAATCCACCCACTGGTTACCTGCAGCAACCGCAGTAGTAATCCATTATGCCACCTCCTGCAGCTAATCAAGGTCAGAATCCAAAGCCAACCCAACTACCTGCTCAGGCAGCACCCAATCCAAATAACCAGCAACCACAGCAGCAGCAGCAAGTCTATTTTGCTGATCCTAATCATCAACCTTCCTATGCTCTTAACCTAAATAATATTAATTTACGTTCAGGAATTGTGCTACCCACACCATCTCTTCCCATAATCTTAGAATTTCCATTTGAGGAGACTAACCAAGAAGAAGATACCAATGACCAAGCCCAACCAAATGAGCCAGTTTAGATTTAGATTCCATCATTACCTAAGGCATCTGATAAAGTGTCCCCTCCTTTCCCACAAAGGTTGGAAGGTGAAAATGTAAAAAAATAACAGGAACCTACCTTTGACATCCTTGACCAGCTAAAGCATATATGTGTGAAAATTCCCTTGTTCCAAGCAATCAAAGTACCTATCTATAGTAAGGCCATCAAGGAGGCATGTTTGAAGAAACCGGGGAGGAAAAAAAAAGACCCTCAAACTGTCCATGTCATAGGCCAACTCTCTAACTTAATGCTAGGGAAGCTTAGCATCCCAAAATATTTAGATCCAGGAAGCCCTGTTGTGGAGATCAATATTAATGGGTTGCAAATTAAGAATGCTTTAGTGGATCTTGGTGTAGCTATCAATGTCATAACAAAGGACTTGGTTGTAAAACTTAATATTTCAGACCTAAGGACTACACCTATAATATTACAGCTTGCTGATAGCTCAACTGTCAAACTTGATGGGGTAGTTGAAGACCTGGTAGTCTCCTTGGATTCCTGGGAGTACCCTGCTAGCTTTATGGTCTTATCTCCAAAGGCATCATTGGGGGGATACCCTGTCATACTAGGAAGGCCTTGGTTGGCTACCGTTGATGCTTACATTGGTTGTAGGTCAGGTAACATGACAATATCTAATGGGTATAGCATAGAAATTTACCCTCTATTCTCTAGCCCTGCCCCAACTTGAGTCTGGAGAGGTTGTTTGGCCAGATTTGGGAGAAGAGGAGGAAGTGAACTCCGTGGCCAATTTAATGATGATTACCATAGATCCTTTCATTGCACAACAACAAGAAGAATATATACTATCCAATATCCTACTGAATAACTATGGTACCGAATACTTTCATTATGAAAAAAATCCATGTTCTTTGCAGACCATTCTTCCTTTGCCTACATCAACTCATTATCCTACAGCAACTGACTGCTTACAAACCTTGCTACCCCACGAGGTAGAAATGCCATTTTTGACTGAAGTATCTATGGTATATTTAACCTCCCAAGTTGAGGTAGCCGTAGGAAAAACCTTGAACATCAATAAAAACCTCACCAATGAGCAACAAGAATCTATGATCAAAATGCTTACCAGTCATAAGTCAGCTTTTGCTTGGGAATATAGTGACATGAAGGGTTTAGACCCACAACTCTATACACATCGCATATACATTAACAGTGAGTTCAGACCTGTCAGGCAACCTCAAAGAAGAATCAATCCAGCTTTGAGAGAAATTGTTAAAGAAGAATTGCAAAAAATGTTAACAGTTGTCTTTATCTACCCAATCTCGGATAGTCAGTGGGTTTCCCCATTGGTTATTTTTCCTAAGAAAGGAGGAAAATGGAGGGTATGTGTAGATTACAGAGAGCTCAACTTGGCAACAAAGAAATATTACTTTCCTCTTCCATTCATTGATCAAGTTTTAGATAATTTAGCTGGGAAAAAGTACTTCTCATTCTTAGATCGCTTCAGTGGGTACAATCAAATCAAGATTGCTCCTGAGGATCAAGAAAAGACTACTTTTACATTCCCTTGGGGAACGTTTTCCTATTCAATTTTACCTTTTGGTCTCTATAATGCACCTGCAACTTTCCAGAGGGCAGTCATAAGTATCTTCTCAGATATCTCATATGATTGCATGGAAATATACATGGATGATTTTACTGCTTATGGTACAACATTTGAGGAAGCTCAAGCCAACTTGAAGAAAGTACTACAAAGATGTGAAGATCACAACCTATCGCTGAATAGTCAAAAGTGTTTCATGATGATGCAGGAGGGAATAGTGCTTGGTCACTATATTTCTGCTGTAGGAATACAAGTTGATCCTGCTAAGATTGAGGTCATCTTTAATCTACCCTTTCGTGCCAAGCAGAAAGAAGTAAGGAGCTTTCTAGGCCATGCTGGATACTACAGAAGATTTATCAAGGACTTCAATCAAACAGCAGGCCCCTTATACAGTCTGCTGAAGAAAGATGCAGATTTTTCTTAGACAGAGGAATGTGAAAAAGCATTCCTTGATTTAAAAGTCGCCCTTACACAGGCACCTATTCTAAAAGGACCTGATTGGTCACTTCCATTTCATATTCATACTGATGCATCGAATTATGCCATTGGAGTTGTGTTAGGACAGAAGGGTGGTTCAACGAAACATGCACTCTACTACATAAGTAAAAATCTGCAAGGGGCTGAATTAAACTACACTGTTACAGAAAAAGAAATGTTGGCAATCATTTATGCCCTCAATAAATTCAGGCATTACATCACTGGTTATCAAATATTTTTCAACACTAATCATACAGCAATCTGGTATCTCATGAACAAAAGCTCAATATCTAGGAGACTGGCAAGATGGTTATTGTTGATGCAGGAATTTGACATTACAATTATGGACAAGCCAGGTAAAGCCAATGTGGTTGCTGATTTCCTTTCTAGAATTCAAAGGCAAGATGACTATGCACTTATTGAAGACTCCTTTCCTGATCAGCACCTATTTGCAATCAAGGTTATTCACCCATGGTATGCCGATATAGAAAATTATCTGGCTGCAAGAAGAACTCCTCCTCAATTCTCCCCTAAGAAAAAGAGATTATTGATGGAGAAAAGCTTTAAATTTTCTTGGATTGCAGATTGCATGTTTTATACAAGGCCAAATCAAGTTATGAGGAGATGTGTACAAGAGGAGGACATTCATGATATACTGCATGCAAGCCATGATGAGCCGTGTGGTGGAAATTTTGCTACCAAAAGAACAGCAATGAAAATTTTAAATACTGGCTACTATTTGCCAACTTTGCATAAAGATGCAGCCAAATATACCAGGAGATGTGACAGATGCCAGAGAATGGGAAGACCAACTCGATCTAATGAGATGTCTCTATTTCCACAAGTTGTCGTTACACCCTTCGACAAATGGGGACTAGATTTTGTAGGACCAATTGATCCACCTTCCAATGGTAAGTCCTACATCCTTGTATGCATAGATTATGTGACAAAATGGGTAGAGGCTAAACCTATGAAACATGCTAGGGATAATAAAGTATCTGAATTCCTCTATGAGGAAATATTCACCAGGTTTGGTGTCCCTAGGGAAATAGTGACAGATCAAGGAGCACAATTCACTTCTACACTTATCACAGCTTTAGTAAATGAATACAATATACAGCACAAGAAATCAACTCCTTATCACCCCCAGGCCAATGGCCAGGTTGAGGTCACCAATAGGGACATAGAGGCCATTTTGACTAAAACTGTAGATTTGCATAAGAAGGACTGGGCCACAAGGTTACTAGAAGCTATATGGGCCTACCGTACTACCTGGAAGACTGCTGTAGGATATACACCTTTTGAAATGGTGTATGGTAAAACAGTTGTGATGCCAATATAATTTGAACATAAGACTCTAAGAACAACATTAGAGATGGACATGGATTTAACAAATGCACAAAAGGACAAAGTCATGCAGCTCAATGCTCTAGATGAGCTCCGAAAGAATGCCCTGCAGCACACTGAGATGATACAAAATTAGAGAATAAGGTGGCATGATAAATACATCAAGGAAAAGAAATTCAAAGCAAGAGATTGGGCTCTACTTTATGACTCACGATATAAGGACAGTCTAGGAAAACTACAAACCAAATGGTTGGGTCCATATGAGGTAGAGGAGGTATTCACCAATGGTGTTGTTCAATTAAGGACCATTGATGAGGTCCGATTCAAGCTACTAGTCAATGGGCATGGCCTCAAGCTCTATTCTAAACCCATTGACAAGGAAACATTTATGAGACAGTTCGAAATTGAGCAAGATAGCAGTGATCCTGCAGCCAAAGGAATTGAGCCTAGGCTCAAATTCTTGGGCCATGCATAAAAGTGCATACCAAATCATAATAAAGGGGTTATCTACTAAGATCCCCATTCCATTCATTCACTTCATCCACAATCCATACTCACTCTCTCTCTTCCACATCATCCACCTGTCATTTCCCATATCATCCACATTTCTTCGTGTCACGTATTGCAATGAAGAAGGAGACCACATTAGATAATTATGGTGATTCTCTCTAGGTACGCTCCACTTCACTTTAAGATTGCTTCAGTTACTTTATTTATTGCATTTAATTTAGTATTAATTAGCACAAATAATTTTCTATATGGTTGCCATTTCCTTTAGCTCATTCGCATGATTGAGCACGTTTTTCTATGATATTACTTTGTCACGTCCTTATTATTGCCGCCATAAGCTTGTTCTGTCAGTTGTCAATAACCCTCAAACAATCTATCCTTCCTGCAATAATGAACTTACATGTATTCCGCTTATCCATGATTACTCTTCCTAAAAAGATTGCATGATCACATTGTTTTCCCTATTTTTTTGTCACTTTTGAAAAGAGGTTCAAAAGTTTCGGTTGAGGGGCAGAGTGTTGTAGAATTGCAGAAGGGTTCATTAATAGGGTTACAGGAAGTTCAGTTGGAAAAGCTAGGTGAGCATTGCTTAATGCATTTAGTTACAGAAAACCAAGGAAATGGGAGGTCAGCCGATTCGGCATGAGCCTACAAACCATAACATCCTGTTGCAGGATGTGTTGCATGTGCCACTATTCAGACAATATGGGTGGCTCAATTACTTCCTGAAGATTGAAACTTTTAATACAGACATTGCAGAGGAATTCACAAGGACATTTCATGATGGGGAAGCAAAAGTTAGAGGCATAACAGTTAATGTGTCAATTTATAGAATTGCTGAGGTAACGGGATTACCTCAAGTCAGAGAACCATTTCCCAGAGGAAGAGATGCAAGAAGCGCCAGGGCTGAGTTCACTCAGCCAAATGACCCTCCTCTATGGGTATACAAGCAAGGTGCGCAAAGAATGATTCTGCCGCAGGACTAGGTGTCACGGGCAGGATATATCATCAAATACATAACCTGTGAAGGTAGGTTTTCAGTCCTGCATTCTCATCACTTCAAACTTTTGTCTCATTTATGCCATGGATTGTTGATGAATATTCTTGACTTTCTTTACAATTTGCTATCCAACAATGATGTTGAATTTAAAAAGGGTAGGGTTAACTCTGTATCTCACCACTACCTTATTAAATTACTTGTTGAAAAATCCATTCAAGACACATCACAAATGACCTGGGAGGAATTCACAGTCCAATTCAACCCTAAAATTCAAAATGTAGGACCTAGGGGTGAACCTCTTACTTTTAAGCAACGAACCTCCCAGTCCGCAGGACAAACCTCTATTGCTATCTCCTCTCCTCAAGAATCATCCGATTCACAGGATGATGTTCCTCTTTTTGAAAGAACTCCCAAGTAGCTGGCACAAGGTCCTATCAAAATTCATGAGCCGTCTCCCAAGGATAGGAAAGGAAAGTCACCTGTTGTAGCAACCCCTGAGCCTGTAAAAAGAAAGAAAAAGGGAAACTTCTCTGTTCCTGCAGCAAAACCTTCCAAAAAGAATAAAACAATTCCTACTTCCATAAGAAGGAGCTCTAGGCTCCAAAACCAGGCAGCCCGCCAATCACTTAATACTACTCCTGCCACGACACCTTCCAGTCCTGAACTGAGAGAAGAAGAACTTGTTACCGAGGAGGTTATGAGTACACTTGAAGGGGTTGACTTGAATAAGTTGGCTGCCATTGTAGAGAAGCTACAGGAAGATATGGAATGTGATGAGAAGGAGGAAGAGCAAGTTTTGTTTCCATCAGAAGAAGAGCAAGGTAAGGTGGATGTGTTTGAAGAAGTACAGGAAACACTTGCGGTGTGCTATAATCATAGACCACCACTCCATGTCACAAAATTTGTTGCAGGAATGGCATGTTTTCAAGAACTTCAGCAATAATAGAATGCTTCTGCACTTGAAATTGAGAGACTACAAAGGGTAATCCAGAACAAGAATTTGGAAATTGCTAACTTGAAAGACACTCTCAACCAGTTGGTAGAGTTGGTTCCACAACTGATGCAATGTTGTGTACCTTCGCCTGTCTACACAATGTATCTCAAGGAGTTATATTTGAACTTCCAACTAATTAGAGTTTGGAAAGGTAAGAATCCTTCTTTGGATGCTCTTGAGGAATTTTATGAAGCATACAGGGATTCACCTCTGCACATCAGGAACCTCCTATGTGAATTTTATCTGCACAATTTGGCTGTATCACAGGATAAGGAATGGAATCCCTTATGTTATGTCCATGATATTCATATCAGCGCTCTAATCTCCTAGATCACCAATGAAATAAGCAGAGGAGAACAATTTGATAGCCATATGCATGATGAAGTAAATATGCCATTGTTTGTAAGAAATGAATATAGAAATGGAATGGGTGTTTACTTTGATTGGAAGAAATTATGGATAGATGAAAGAGCCAGGCCACTGATTGAGCCTCTAAGACGAGGTATTTTCTCAATACTCCCAAATTATAAACAGTGATTTTAATGCTACAACCCTGCACATTCAGAACAGATGGGAGCATCTTTCATTTCAATTAAAGAAAGCAAAACCACATACTCCCAATACCTTGTATGCAGCAACCAGAAGGGCAGACAGGTACATTAGGAATGCTAGAACAAAGAAGGAGAATTGGTTTCCCTTGGTTATGCAACCGCCTATTCTCCTATGGACATTATTGGCTATACAGGGGGATAACAACACTTATAATAGAAATTCTGAAGATAATAGATGGCAAAGGCTGGAGGCAATGCAAGCTCACTTCTGGAGTTTCTAGAATGGCGAATGTGGACAGCAACTGAGTGCAAATCTAATAGTTTTCCAGAAGAAGGAATACTAGACTTGCTGAAGGGTCCAACAAGTAGTTGGTTGAGGGGAGTGATGATCCAAGTCTTTGGCACATTTTGATCATACTTTTATAAAAACTTTGTTGTTTTTATTATGCTAAAACAAACATTCAGTTTGTTTATGGGATAGATATAGACCTTTTTATGACTTAAATATGATGAGTATATTGTGATAAGAAGTCCCATGATTATTACCTTTAATGTTTTATTAGTCTGATAAATACTTTATGGCTTTTTGTGATCATAAACCTTCCTGCAACCTCCACTACCAAAGCTTCCTGCAGCCATATCTAAAACAATGTTTTCCTTAGTTTAATACTTAATGAATGAATGAATAAAGTAATGGATTATCTTAAAGGATAAGCGTGTTGAGCTAACCTTCTTCCTCAGGAAAAGATGGCGAGATATTTTGTAGGTACCACGATTGAAGGAAGGGAATTCAATTTCCACTTGAAGAATTGAAGACCAAATCCATAAAGACTGGTTCAACAGCAAAAGATGAGGAGACAGTTTCAACTCATCCACCATGCAAAGAGAGTGTTCCAGAAATCTAGGCCAGTCATCTTGATGATGCATGAATCCAGGATGATGGCGCTTTAAAACTGCTCAACCAATTTGACTTAGTTCTTGCATTGTCATTCACCTCTTTACTTAAGTTGGTTAAATGTAATAAATGCCTCTCGTTTTATAAGGGAAGGTTGGTTAGTAGTTAAATTTATTTTTCAATAAATAGCCCATTCTCCTTCAGAGAAGGGGCTGGAAAAAATTGCTATTGTAACACACGTTCAGTCTTAGAAATTTAGCCAAGAGATTGTGCCATATACTTGTTTACATTGAATCAATAAAGCTTATGAAGTTTTTCGCCTAATCTATTGTCTGCTTTTGGCACTACCTAAGGGGTCCCACTTAGGGAACTGTCCATACTTTTATTCTGCAAGTTAGAATAGCTGCATTTCCCTTCATAGAAGTTAATGTGACTGTTCTTGCAGCTGGCAGAAACTCAGAGCTTTCAACTGTTCCTGCAGCCACTAGGAGCAGAATAGGTTATCTTTTGAGTTTTTCATTTCCAAGCAAAGTTAAACAGTAAAATTGTTTCCAGTACTTAAATTCTAGTATAAGGCATTTTAGGAATCATGTATGTCTGGAAGGGTGATTAGTGCATATCTTGTGCTGTCCCATTTCAAGTTTATGTCCCTGGGTTGATAATTAAATGAGGTTCTTTAGTAGGTCATGACTGCCAGTTGTGATGTTCAATCCCTGAGTAGAGGAATTCATGTTCCTAGTTATTGAGTTGATTAAAGAACACTACACAAGGCTCCTCTCTTTCCCATGTGAATTTAATCCACATTTATTCCTCCTAGAATCCCCCTTTCCTATGCATCTTCTAAAATATTTGACTTTTCACATCAAGTCACATGTGGACAAGTGCTTCCCTTTTTTGGAACCTTATCTTGTCCATGGGTTCTTCCAAGCATGTGATATTTATTTTCCCAACTGCTTTCCTCTTCCCCATGGAGGCTTTTGAAGAATACTAAAATTCCTCTCATGTCACTTTCATTCCCACTTGGAGACAAGAAGTTCCTTTTTGAGGAAATCTTCTCATCTCCCAATGTACTTTCAAAGTACATATCTTTCTTCCACATCACATGTCCTTCCTCCACCTCACTTAAACATCATCATTTCTAAGCCACTTCACATTCCACATGTCAATATGTGAGGGCGTGTGAGTCTTCAACTCACCATAGCCTTTCATCTTGGCCTTGTTGGTTTAATATCAACCATTGAATTCTCTAGAGAATTCAAATTCCTCTATAAATACCCAATTTTTTCTTTCATTTGGGGAGTTCATGATTTTGCTACCAAACTCTTGCCAATTTGATATTTGAGTCATACTTAGCCAAAATTTGTATTTTTGCATTCACCATAGCATTCTCATCCAATTATCATTCATCTTGTATCACATTTGTGCATCTTTTATCGTCAAAAGGAGCATACACAATGTCAAGAATCAAGGGCCAACCAAAGGACAACATAACAAGGTATAATTATTCTATCTACATTTGTTAAGTTCAACATTTTTTCCCAATCTTGAGGTGTAAGGTGTTTTTCATTGTTTCTTGTATTTCTTTTGTTGTTGCTCATTTCTGGAACAATATTTTCACTTGATCACATTTTTGGCATGCCCAGTGGGAGCCACAAATGGGTCTTATTCTTTCACGTATTCAACTTTTTTCACTATTTGCAGGTGCAGGTTACAGAGGGGCAGACCCGCCCTAGCAGAGAGGCGGACCTGACCTCCAAGGGTGGACCTAACCTAGCAGAGGGGTGGACCCACCCATCAAGGGTAAACCTGACCTTGTCCAGGGGCGGACCTGCCCTCCACAAAACCCAGAAATAGTAGATTTGTAGTTTTTTCACAAAGGGGTAGACCCGACCTCCAGGAGCCTGGCCTTTTCCAAGAGTAGACCTAACCAAAACCAGAGGTAGACCCGCCCAAAACAGCTTTTTCCAAAAGGTGAAAATTAAATTTTGAGCACTTTTTTTAGTTGTTTTCAGTATTTTTGACCCCCTAACGTTTATTTTTTGTGTCTATGTGAGGATCTAACTAACATTTGGTGGAAAGCAGAAAACAAAAAGTGCTAACAAGTTTCTTGTAGGATCATCAATTCAAAACATTTATTAGCTATTTATTGTTGTTTTCCATTAATTTAGGCACATAGATTAACTAAGAGGTGTCAATATACTTTGTGTGTCACATTTGTGTTAGGCTATTGGCATATCCAATCCCCTTGCACCATTTGGTGATCCTGGGCAACGAGAAAGTGTAACTTACCAAGTCCTTTTGAATCACCTATTTTTCCTTTTCTTAGGGGACCTACTTGGGGATTTCATTACCCCAAGGGACGATCCCAACCATGCATACCAAAAAGGTATACAAAGGGGGGAGAGCCAAAGTTGTACCCCAATACAGCCACGTCGTAATTAGCGAAGCGTCGGGATGACATGATGAGTTGGTCTGAGCCTTCAGTATCTCGCTAATGTTCCTGACTCACACTTGTGACAGACTAGTGTTCACGGTTTGGGCCTCACGTACCGAGTGTATATCAAGGACTCCCTAGCAACCTTGTGTATCCTAGAATAGAGGACCTTATCAGCCATACTCATTCTACTAATCTTAGGATCATGCTGCTTGAACTATTTTCTTTGTGCAAAACTAGTAATTTTTTGTTCAGTCAAGTCAGCCTTATCCTCTAATTGTTGTTTATTGTATTTTGGGTCCTTTGCCTTAGTAATTTTGTGAAAACCCAGCTCAAACTTGTCCAAAGGTAGACCTGCCCACCAGGGGTGGACCTGACCTTTTCCAGGGGTGGACCCGCCCTCTATATCAGCCCATTTTCAACCTATTTCAGTCAAATTTTGTCCAACTTTTAGTCAAACAGGCGGAACCTACCTCCAAGGGCAGACTTAACCTCTTTTAGGGGTGAACCCACCCTCTAGGAGCGGACCTGGCCTCTTTTAGGGGCAGACCCGCCCTCCAAGGGCGGACTTGACCTTTTCCAAGGGTAGACCTGTCCCTTAAACAATCAGTTTTATCACCCATTTTATCATTCTGAGCACCTATTTCATCGTTCTGAGTGCCCGCTTCATTGTTTTGATCACTCGTTTCCCTGTTCTGAACATTTGTGCACCCATTCTGAGAATCCATTCCTCATCCTGAACATTCATCCCCTTGATCCGAGCATCCATTTCCTCATTTTGTCTGCCTATTTACCTATTTCAAATAGCTATTTTTATCTATTTTCATTAGCAGGGGCATATCTGCCCTTAGCAAAGGCGTACCTACCCTTCCATGGGCAGACCTAACTTGTTCTAGGGGTGGACCCTCCCTTCAAACAACATTTTCCACCCTTCGTTCAGTCATTTCAAGCACCAATTTGCCTGTCATCAACACTTTTCTGTAAGTCATCGTTTCATCAATAAAACCACATGGGTGCTACTTAGAACATCATTAGAGACATATTTATCATCAAATCATCCATTCAAATCATCTTCACTTTGTTTTGAGGGTTTTGATTTTTATGCTGAAACTTCTAGAGGCCATAACTTTTGACTTGGGTGTCCAATTGGGCTGAAATTTTATGGGTGGTTGCATTATGAGGTGCCATGTGGATTCCCAATAGACCCTGAGTTAGTTGGACCCCATTTCAACACATTTTCAGGGCTCCAAACTCTCATCTTGACCCTCAAAAGCAAAATTTAGTGCTTTTTTCAGTTTTTGAAAAATCATTTTCGTTGATAACTCGGAATGCATGTCTCAGATTTGGGATGTTAGTTGTAAATTCATCCTATCTTAGTTTTGGGTATTTTTTGGGACAAACTAGACTCTCAAAGGTATGTCTGTGAAGTTTCCTAAAATGGAAAAATTTAACAATTTTTGAAAACTACCAAATCTAGAAAAAATCTAATCATCAACACCTTACATCCTTTAAACCCCTAAACTTGGTGTAGAATCAATCCCAACACATCCTCCAATCATCTTAATCTAAGCTTCAATCCAATCCTAATCTAAGCTTTAATCTACTCCCAATCTAAGCTTTAACCAAAATCCTAATTTGCATTTGCCCTACCTTGGGCAAACTTGCCTCTCAAACAGTTGATTTCACCCTTCATTCGGTCATTTTGAGCACCCTTCTTCACATCTTGAGCATTCTTAACCTTGTTACAAGTATCCATTCATCCATTCCAAGAGTCAGTCTCCCAATTTGAGCTTTCGTTCATCCATTTTGATCAATCATTTACTCATTTCAAGCTTTCATTCATCCATTTCAAACATTCGTTCTCCTCATTTTAGACTCTTTTTCACCCTTTTTGATCATTCGTTTACTCATTTCGAGTAAATTTTCATCCATTCTAAACCTTCTTTTATCATTTTGAACTCTCATTCATCCATTATGATCAATTGTTTACTTGTTCTGAGTAAATGTTCATCCATTTTGAACCTTCTATCATTTCGAGCTCTCGTTCAGCCGTTCCGATCAATCGTTTACATGTTTTGAGTATTCATTCATTCGTTCTGAGCACTCATTCCAAGTACTCATTTGTCTATTCCAAGCACTCACCCATCCATTTTGAGCTTGCATCTCCTCATTCTAAGAGTCATTCATTCATTCTTAGCAGTCATTTACTCATTTCAAGTAGTCGTTCATCCCTTGATCATTCATTTACTCGTTCTCAGTAACCATTCGTTCATTTCAAACCTTCACCTTCTCATTCTGAGAATCATCCACCTATTATGAGCAGTCGTTTACTCATTTTGAGTAGTCATTCATCCCTCTCGATCATCCGTTTACTCATTCTGAGTAATCTTTCATCTATTCTGAACCTCCTCTCGTTTCAAGTGGTCGTTCACTCATTTTGATCAATTATTTACTCATTTTTGAGTAATCTTTCATCCATTATGAGCTTTTGTCTCCTCATTCTAAGAGTCATTCATACAATCTAATCAATCATTTACTTGTTTTTAGTATTCATTCATCGATTCCTATCATCCGCTACCCCAATTTGATCATCGTTTTCCCCATTGAAATCCTCTGAACTTTGTTTTAGGTTATTATCTGAATTGACCTAGGTGTCTGAATTGATCGTCATCATCAACATCTGCTTAGGATTGCCATCCATCTTAAGTTAATCATCATTTTTGGCCCAATCAATCAACTTTCAATCTCAAAGTGAATTCAGTGCCACAATCATCTATTTATCCTTTAATCCTATCAATCAATATCCTAAGTCACCTAGGGTAATCTCTAGATGGGGTTTTCCAATCTCTTTCGTCATCCTATCTAATCCATTAGTCGATCTTATCCAATCCAATCCAGTCACATCCCTATCCAATCACCTTCGACCCAATCAATCTACTTCCATCTCAAATCAGATTTGATGTCGTAATCATCCTTTGATAATCAAATCCGATCATCAAAATCAATCCCATCACATCATCTAATTATCCTAATCTAAGCTTTAATCCAATCCTGATTTGAGCTTTAGTTCATTTCCATCATCATGAATCCTTATCCTTCACCAATAGTAGTCAAGGGAAACCCTAATTACGTCGATGATGATAACGAGAGTCTTGTCGATCAAGAGGAATATGACATAGATCCCCATGATGCTATCATCACTAGTAAGCTTTCTCCACCTACTTTCCACAATCCAATTACTCCTTTGAGCTATCCTGTTATGTCCTCATCCATGACTAATCACACTCCTTATGCTACCTTTGACAAGGGATATCTAGTATCTTCCCCATCCACATATTTGTCATGTCCTTCATCTACATCATCCTCTTATCCAACACCTACATCCTCTTATCCTAATCTTCCATCCCAATACTCCTACTACAATCCCCCATCCATGTCACCCTATCTTAATCCTCCTTACTAATTAACCTATCCTAATCCAACATCCACATCTCCTTATCCTAATCCATCTTCCACGTCTCCCTATCTCAATCCGCCATCTCAATCTCCCCATCCTAATCCTCCATCCCAATACCCTTACTACAATCCACCAGTTGTATCCTCTTGTCCTAATCCACAATCCATGTACCCCTATCCTAATTCACCACTCCAATATCCCTACCTTAACCCTCCATCCAATACTAATCCTTCACCTACCTCCAGTCCTATATCCAATCCCATTCCTCCATATAATCCTAGTCCACCTCACCATAATCCCAATCCTTCACCAATCCCTAATCCTTCATATATGCCCATCACCCCAGCCAAGCCTTGAGTATGCAAGTTTCTCACTCCAAAAGTTCTCCAAGCACTTATGACAAAGAAGACATCCCCCACTCCACACATTGAAGTAGTGGAACCATGCCCTCCCAATCCATCATCCATGGTCACTAATGATGAGACCCCTCTCCATCCCACACCTATCATTGATGCTGCCACCCCTAGCACCACTCAAACCATCAAAACCATCACATCCTTTGAATCCACTAAGCTCCCATATCCTACTCTGAGATTTTCTGAGCCCATTGAAGATAACCAAGTTCAATCCACTCCTCCTACACCTAGACCCTCCCAATCCATCACAGATCCGCCAATCCAATCCACTCCTTCCACTCCTCTTGAACTTCATGAATCCTCCATCTATCCATCTCACCCACTTTGGGAGTCCATCCAACATTCCTCCATTATCATGCCACCCAAACAAGAAGATTCATGCCAAGACATTGATCCAAAGCATAACAGCACACCCTCTTCTCCACATCAAGATCCTACCATCCTGTCTAGTCCATCTCAAGATCACAATCCCCCATCCATTCCATCCCATGATCTCCTTGATTCCACCACTCCATCTCACGAACACTTATCTTCATTTCCATTGCACGATCCCTTATCACCCGCTACCACAAATACAGATCCTATCATATCCCCTAATCCCTCTCTTGATACCACCCATCCAAACGTTGATATCCCATTGTCTCCATCTCATGATCCTCCATCATCACCCAAACCTACTATCCCCACACCACTTGTATATCCCCTTGGTACCCTCACATTCATCCATGGTGGTCCCCTTGCAAAAGAAAAATAAGCATATATATCACCCATCTTCCTCCGCCTAATAATGGACTTGCATCATTCTTCCAAAATAAAAAAAATCCTATCATGGATCGAACACTCAAGAACATCAACTATCAAGGAAAAGGTTTAGGCCTTCATGAGAAAGGTATTTTAGAGCCCATCTAGGTCAAAGATAAACTTTGTATGCGAGGTCTTGGACCTAGTTACCAAGACTCACAATCTAAATATGTTGGTAAAAACACAAGATGTCCTCAACGAGCCTCTTCAAAAAGAAATATAGGCTCTTCCCATCACTCCACCAAACCATATGTTTCCATCCCTCCTCCTCCATCATATCACCTCAAAAAAACCGTACATATTCCTCCTTCATCTGCTCCATCCATTTTGGGTCCTTACATCCCTTCATCCACCATCTCCCATCCTTCATCCCTCATGGGTCCTTATGTCCCTCCACCCACTACATTTTTTTTGGGCCCTTATATCCCAAAATCACCTCCTCCATCTCATCCTATTCATCCTTTCATCCATTCATCACCTATCCATTTCATCCATCATAAACATCCCCCTCGCATGTCCCCTAATCAGGATCAACAAAGTCACATACCCGCACATCCTCCATCTACAGATAATCCCCATAATCCTACCTCCATCACTCCACAGCATCCATCTCATCATACCCATCTCATTGCTACTAAAATCACTTTGGATGCTAAAATTAAAATGCACACTTCAGGGACAATTACTTTCTCTTGCTTGTTAACCGTTTTCGTGGCCATCTAATTTTCAGAACTTGTAATTTTCTCTTTTCCACTTGATATCAATTGAATTGCACTATCCCTATACTCCTTAATCCTCATCATCTAAAGTAGTGGGACATACATTTTTACCTGAGATAAAGCCTGAGAAAAGTCAAATGAAGAACCCTCTGCCTTAACCATTTTCTTTTGCTCTAATGTTTCCCCTTTGAATTCTTCCTTTTGGATACATTTCTTCTTTTCTTTGTATAACTCTTTATTTTCTTCTTTCTAAACAAACTTTTGTTTGTTCTTGTCATGTTGCTTATTTTCTATTCTCTTCAAAACTCTTGGTGTTACTTATCTATCTTTCATGAATGTTTCCCTAGGAGAACCTTCCTTTTCATTCACTATCCTATTTCTTCACCAATACTTTCTCTTCGCTTATTCAACCGCTGCAATGGTTAACCTCTTTATTTCTTCATCAGTGGGTCTCCTTATATAGCATTGAGTAAGAACCTCAATAGAATATTGTTTTGCACAATCTTCTTCAGAATCAGAAAAAACCTGTTGTTTAGCCATGTGGACATTGCACCTTTGATTTGAAGCATTGTACTCATAGCCTTCATCTTCTAAAGATGAATATTCTTCCTTAGCAGGGTGAAAGTTATTTGAGGTCAGGTACAGTGTGTGATCCTCTCCACTGTCACCCGCTAACATTCCAACTTCCTACATTTCTTGGGATACAACATAGTGGTCTAGGGAATGTGGCCCATCACAACCTTCACACCAAAGATTATTATTGACCATATACGCCCCCTTCTTCCTTAATGGTTTAGGTGTTTCTTTGTTCCTGAGTCTATCCATTACAAGTTTTCCATCCTTCCAATTTGTAATGTAGGGCAAGTCATGTAACCGAGGCCTCTAATTTCTATTCATGTTCTCCTATTTGTACTAATAATTAATGGCATGCTGAGGAACCCTAGGATTTCCTCTCTTATTCATCATCCCAGCAACTTTCATGTTGTTTTCAATGGTCAGTGCTATATTTTGGGCTTCAGCCAAATCCCTTGGAAACCTGTTTCTTAGTTCATACCCTGTTTTTGGATCGAATGCATTCAAATAAATACTCAATGTTGTAGAGTCTAGCAACTTTGATCCAGGTGGTATCTTATTCTACAATTTTCTAAATCTCTGGTTAAAATCATAAATTGACTCATTTTTATTTTCTTGAATCTGTACTAATTCATGTAAAGCAACATTTGGTGCACATGGATTTCCATATTGTTCAAGAAATCGATCTTGAAATTCTTGGATAGAATCAACAGAAGTTGTTGGCAGGCCATTGAACCAATCCCTAGCTTCTTCGGTGAATGACATCATGAATAACCTCATATGTAAATCTTCATATGCTATATCCAAGTCCTAGATAAAAGTATTAAAATTCCTCAAATGATCATTAGCAAAAATTGCACTGCTCCCTATAAACTTAGGAACAAGACTCCTCCAACTACTATCCATAGGGTAAGGGTATAATTGAAACCCTGTCAAGTCAAATTGTCTGATCATTGTTGTATATTGCTGAGGGGGAGGGTTATGCACATGTTGATATTGGTACATTGGATTATTGTATTGTGTATGAAGATATGGCACATATTGCTGACCATGAGGTGGTTGTAGATTTGTATGTTGTGATGCAAT
The DNA here is from genome assembly GCA_007258455.2 of Sequoia sempervirens. Taxonomy (NCBI): domain Eukaryota; kingdom Viridiplantae; phylum Streptophyta; class Pinopsida; order Cupressales; family Cupressaceae; genus Sequoia; species Sequoia sempervirens. Next base: position 42,436,967 of record VDFB02105785.1, read on the forward strand.
ATACGATGGATAGTTTGGTTGCTTGTATTGATTTCTCATATGATTCTGAGGAGCCTTTGATGGGTCTAAAGGCCCTATATTATCATTTCCTTTCCTATGGGGTGGTATATACTTTGAAAAACCAGTTGTCTGAGCATCAATTTGGGCTTTCTGCAATTTCAAGTCTTGGATTTCTTTTATCATTTGGATCTTTTCCTGTTCAACTTTTGCCCTTTCTACTTCTTGTTTATGAAACTTGAGTTGTGCTTCTACTTCTTGACGAGTTGAGAACTCATAGTTTTCTTAAGGAATTGCATGATCAATAGGCTCACTTTGATTACTCTCCATTCTTTGATCATATTCCTGTTGACATCTGATTCGTTCAACTTCAAATTTAGCATCGAACTCTGCCTGCTTCTGAGGATTATAAAAAGAATTTCTTTGTTCTTCATGGGTTTAAGGTTCTACACTTGAATTATCTCTCCATGTATCATAACGGTCATATGTCTCACAATGTGGTCTTAATTCTTTGTCTTTGTTCACCAATTTGTTAGCTCTCAAAAACGCAGGCAAAATACCTCTAGAGGGTGCCAATCTCTAGATACGTTTCTGGGTAACAAACAAGGCTAAATGAATTGAACCTTCTACTCTTCAGGCGCTTCCAGACCTAGGTGGGTGTACCTATAACAATGAGGCAGACTTGACCTTTGTTTATCTCCTAAAGTAATTTACCCACACTGGAAAATAGGAGTGGATAAATGAGTTTTAATTTGGTAAAAATTGTATAAGAAATATCAAGGCTAAATCTAATGTGTTCATATGAAAAAATGAATGAAACTAAATAGTGAAATAACAGAGACTAGTGCCTTATTGGGTGTACGGAGTTAAATGAAAATCTGAAATGAGTAACTTCTTTCTGGAAAAAACTAAAATTGTTTGGCATATAGGTTTTAAGTTTATAACTAGTATAAACATGCAGGAATATGACTACTGAGTTCTTCTTAATGATCTAAATCAGATTCCCTAATTACTATTATTGATTTAAAGGATTTAATCTTTCCTTGAAATACCCAATTAATCCAACCATATAGATACAACAAGTGTGCACTGATAGACTGAAAAATATCCTTGATATATCAGTTTAAACAATTAGAAAATATCAACCTTGGAGACAACTTCAACAATACTTTTAATTAACACAACAAACAACTGCAACCAGAAAAATGTCACCAAATCAAATGAATTCAATTGAAATCTCCATCATTTTTTACATGCATCATAGTCTCAAAAAATAAACATTCTGATCTACTGTATTTTTTGTTCGATCCCCCTCTACTCTCTCTTTTTCTGTAGTCAAAAATGGGTTTTATATATCAATCATTTGAAAATTTGTGTCGCTTCGTATTTAAATCTCGAGCGATTATTTTATTTAAGCTTTTTCAAACATTCACCAGACATCTGCTATGACATCCTACAGTCATACCAACATTTTGAGTCTCTCTAACTACCATAGATTTTATATCGCTTTGATATCATGCAGTCTCATCGATGCGTTGAGTCTCACTGATAGCTATCCCTTCAATCATGAGTGTATCGCTGTGACATTGAAGGTCGGGAAGATGATCCTCTGCTTTCATTTTCTTTTACCAAGATTTATCCTTCGTCAACTCCAATTGTCGAGATGCAGTGCTTTTCCTACCAATGGAACTTCATTCGGCATGAGCTTCCTATCTCTCACCAAAGAAGCCAGTCTCGCCAAATCAATCTTGTCCAAGTATATTGCCAAATCCTTAATGTGATCCTGTCACTATGACATAGGGGGTCGGCAAGACTCCCTGACTCCATCCTAATGTAAATGACAGAAAACTTCCTCAACTTTATCAGCAAAACCAAACAAATGCTTCTAGAAAATTACACTGACGGTTCAAGTCTAGCTGATGAATTTCATTATCGGCGAGACTATGAATTTCATTAAGTCCCCCTATCGATGTAATTCCACTATAAGGATATGATGGGTCGGCAAGACTTCCTTGAACTCACCCCGATGGTACTATACTACCAATGGGACCGACTTTTCTAGGAAACTTATGGAGAATATTGCAAATTCCTTTTTGATGCTCTGAAATTGCACCATGATTGGTAAGAGACAAATAAGCCCGTTATGACTTACACCAATGACTTAGGTCTCACCGACAATCATTTTTTGCTTCATCGGTATAACACACATGTGCTCGTCATGACTTATATCGATGAGGATTTTCTCACCGATAGGATCCTTTGGTCGTTGAGACAATGAACTGTGTCCTGCCGATATGTGTCTTACCAAATGAAATAGCATCGTTAATACTTTCCCAATGTCTTTCTGATAAACTGCAAAAAGACATATATTAGTATAAAATGTTTTAAGGATCGGGGAGACCCTCACCATCTCTTGCCGATATGAATTATACATTGAAATACTCAGGGTTAGATGAATTCTATGGGATCATATGACAACATATAGGCAAAAATGTTATGAAGAGAAGATTCTTGTGCTTATGGTATGGGCATTTTTGGGAACTAATGAGTATGTGCAGCCATGAAATTTTCAAAATTTTACAATTCTAACAGTGGCTTCGTCTGGGGATGAATGATTGTGAGATCATTGCAAGGATCCAAATTTTTGGGTGAGCAAACCAAACTCAAGGTGATGGACTAGTGAGCAAGATGGAATGAATGGAAATGGAGATGAACATGTCCCTATACTACTATACATGGAAAGATTTATTTTAAAAGAAGGAATATCAGGATTGTCCATGTACTGACAATTCCTGTTCCTTTTTATTTCCTAAACTACTGTGCATAGAAAATAATTTTTGAGAGGATTGTCAAGAGTTGTCCATGCACTGGAAACCCTTAATCCTCTGTATTGCTCAAGAGAAAAAATGCTTCAAGAATTTCCCATGTACAGGAAACTCTTGTTCTTCACCAATCATGTTTTGCAAATAATATGAATCTTCACCTTTCTTTCCAACAACAACAAAGGGTCCCAGCCACAAAGCTTCAAATTTCCCATGTTTTCCCTTCTCCTGACACCTTGCATTCCACATTAACACCAAATCATTTTCTTCAAACTTTCTATCTTTTTCCTTTTATCAAATAAATACTTCATTTGTGCCTGTAATTTCACATTCTAGTTTTCAGCTAACCTTCTTACTTCATCAAGTTATGCCAGTTGTTCCATTCTTTCCTCCATTGGTTCTAGAATATCTATATCTTCCTAAAGGATAAATTTGTAAACTGGTAATGAATTTTGTAAAGGCATCCTAGCTTGTGTTCCATATACCAATTCAAATGGGGATTTTCCAATCGCCTTTTTCACAGTTATCCTATCAGCCCACATAGCCAACCTCAATTTTGAATCCCAAGCCATCTTATTCCCACCTAGCATCCTCCTTATGATCTTCAAAAGACTTTTGTTGCTAGACTTTGCTTGACCATTAGCTTGCATATGGTAAGGAGTTGCATAAGAAACATTAATACCATATGTACTGCAAAAATCTTTAAACTCATTAGATCTGAAACACATCCCATTCTCTGTAATCAATCTTAATGGTGTACCATATCTAGTAATGATGTTATCCATTAAAAATTTGAAAAGAACTTTACTTGTTGCTTGCTTGGTTGGGACTACCTCTACCCATTTGGTGAAGTAATCAATAGCTATCAGGATCCATTTATGTCCTCCACTTGATTTCTCTTGTATCTCCCCAATAAAATCAATTCCCCGCTGATGAAAAGGGGCATCAACCTACAAAGGTCTGACTGGTAAAGATCCTTGATATTTCATTTTCCCTGAGAACCTCTGACATGCTTCACATTTTCTTACATATGAAAAAGAGTCATTAAAGACTTTTGGCCAGTAATAACCTACCATGAGAATCTTGTGTGTAGTCGTCTTTATAGAATAATGGCCTCCAGAGACCCCTTCATGCATCTCTCTCAAAACACGCTTAGCCTATGACTCATATAGACATAGCAAAAACATCCTATCTCTGTTTTTCCAAAACAAATCACCTTCCATGAACACATATTTGGACGCTTGCAACTTCAAATTTCTTCTCTGATTGTCACTTAATCCTTCAAGGCACTTCATGTATCTGAGGTAATACATGATGTCTGTATACCAAGCAGTATGCTCAATACTTGTAATTGCATTTCCTTCATCTTCTACATTGCAAATTTGATTTGCTTCAATATTTGTTTCTACCATTAACTTGGCCAAACCCTGACCTCTCACTAATTTGGTGATTTGTATTTCCATATCAAATTCTTGAATTTTATTAATCCACCTGTATCTCTTCCTAGTTACTTCTAACTATGTCAAGATATCCTTAATAGTTGCATGAGGGACATAAGCAATCACCTTAGCTCCAGCAAGATACGGTCTAAAAGATTTTATGGCTTTCACCAATGCAAACGCTTGTTTCTCCATTATGTCATATTTCAATTCTGATCCCTGCAATGACTTGCTAAAAAAAGACACAAGTTGCTCATGACCTTCCTCATTCTTCTGTAACATGATAGCAGCTATAGTATGCAGCGAAGCAAATGAAAATATTTGAAAGGGTTTTGAAAAATTTGGAGATTTAAGGATAGGGGCTTCCTTGATGGCCTTTTTGATTGATATGAAAGCTTCCAATGCCTCTGCAATCCATTCTATCTTTTGTCCCTTTCTTAACATCTTTGATATGGGCTTAATAATTTTAGCAAAATTAGATACAAATCTCCTAACAAAATTGATCTGTCCAAAAAATGACTGGATGTCCTTGATAGTTTTAGGAATAGGGATTTTATCTATAGCCTCAACCCTCTTAGGATCTATTCTAATTCCCTCTTTTGACACAATATGTCCTAAGAGTTTACCTTTTGTGACTGCAAAATGACATTTTTTAGGATTCAGACTAATACCATATTCTAGAGCTTTAAAAATACATTTTCCAGATGTTCTACATGATCTTCAGCCCTTTTTGAATAAGCAGTAAGGTCATCTTGATATACCACCATGATAGCATTAATCAAATCTGCAAATGCTACGTCCATAGCTCTTTGAAAGGTTCACCTGCATTTGTTAGACTGAATGGCATTCTATAATAAACATACGTTCCCCATGGGGCTGTAAAGGTTGTCTTGTACTGCTCATATTCTTTGACTTTGGCCTAGTTGTAACCAAAGAACCCATTCATCATAGATAACAACTCACACCCTGTTACTTTATGTAGTACAGCTTCCATATTAGGTAGAGGATAATTATCCTTAAGAGATGCCACATTTAGATTTCTGAAGTCCACACATAATCTAATATCCCCATTCTTCTTCCTCAGAGGAACTAGGTTCGAAACCCATGTTGAATGCCTGATTGGTTTGATAATACCCCCATCTCTAAGCTTTACCAATTCCTCCTGCATTTTTGGTTCCAATGTTAGGTTGATAGGTCTTTGCCTTTGCCTAAATGGCTTTGCATCTAGCTTCAATGTGATTTCATGTTGAAACAAATCTTCCCTATATTCTTGGAGATCTTCATAAGACCATGCAAACACATGTTTATATTTTGTCAATAGTGCAATCAACATTCTTCGAATTGTTGGGCTTATTTTCTTTCCAATGTATACCTTTTTTGGTGCCAATTCAGTCCCTAAATTGACCTCTTCAATATCCTCCCTCTTGACTAGTGTCTGCTTCATAAGGGACTGATAATTTCCATCATATACCCTTTCCAATGCTACTAGCCCTTTGGGAAGCTTATTAGTTTTAAGTTGTAAGACCTCTTTCCCGAATACTATTTTCTTTCCATCCGCTTCTTCAACAAAGGCATTGAAATCAACTTCTTGAGCTTCATATTGATCTAGACAATGAAGAAATTTCAAGAGGTCGATATCATCATTAAAAACCTGCCAACTGTATATATTATCAGGCATAGCGGGTCTTGCTTTGAACTCGATTTGAGACACTCCAGCCAATGTGATGTCATCTCTTCTTAGTGCTACATTGGCTAAAAAATCTGCCATTATATTCTTCGACCTATCAATCCACTCAATTGAGAAAGCATCAAAAAATTCAATTGTGTCTCGTACAACATTCCTATATTGCTTCAGCCTCTTGTGTTTTGCTGCATATTTTGATTTAACTTGAGAAACAACTAGCTCATAATCCCCTAGAACAACTAGCAACTTGATCTTATGTTTTATAGCCATATTCAATCCTGTTAGTAAAGCTTCATATTCTGCTATATTGTTCATGCATTCAAATGCCAGAAAAAATGAATATTTAAAAGTAACTCCTTCAGGGGAAACAAACACTATTCCTGCTATGTTACCTTCTTGGATGCAAGCTCCATCAAAGTACATTTTCCACACGCCATCACAATTTTTTGTAACATGTTTATCAATCAGATCAGCATTGACTAATTCTAGCTGGGTTGGTTCTATCTTAAAATTTCCAAGATCCACATCACAAAAATAATTGGCTTGATCTTGAGGTAAACAATCAACAACTTGGTTCATCCTTGGCTCCCTGTACAACTTAACTTCCTGACCATTCATTAGAATCGTTGCATAAGACAAATCAAATTGGATGTTTTCTCCAACCACTGCCATCCGCTGTCTTGATAGAAGCATCCCAAACTAAGGAGGAGTATCAATTACAGTTATATCTATATTGTAGGCTACCTGAGGATAAGTAGCTAGTTTGACTTCAACTTCTTTCATAACACCTACGACTGGAACAGGCCTACTAACCATTGCATAGCACTTCCCTTCATTATTATCTACCCACATACCAAGTTATTTCATAACTCTAACTGGCATGATATTGATTGTAGCGCCAAAGTCTATTATGAAATTCTTCAACAGTTTATTGTTTATAAGCAGTGTGGTGAAAAAAGGCTCAACTTGTGGGGAACTTACCAATACATCATTTAAACACACTTCAGGGACAATTACTTTCTCTTGCTTGTTAACCATTTTAGTGGCCATCTGATTTTTAGAACTCGTACTTTTCTCTTTTCCACTTGATATCAATTGAATTGCACTATCCCTAAACTCCTTAATCCTCATCATCTCGAAGAGTGGGACGGACATTTTTACCTAAGATAAAGCCTAAGAAAAGTCAAATGAAGAACCCTTTGCCTTAACCATTTTCTTTTTCTCTAATGTTTCCCCTTTGAATTCTTCCTTTTCGATAGGTTTTTGTTTTTCTTTGTATAACTCTTTATTTTCTTCTTTCTGAACAAACTTTTGTTAATTCTTGTCATGTTGCTTATTTTCTATTCTCTTCAAAACTCTTGGTGTTACTTCTCTATCTTTCATGAATGTTTCCCTGGGAGCACTTTCCTTTTCATTCACTATCCTATTTCTTAACCAATACTTGCTCTTTGCTTATTCAACCGCAGCAATGGTTAACCTCTTTATTTTTTCATCAGTGGGTCTCCTTATATCGCATTGAGTAGGCACCTCAATAGAATATTGTTTTGCACAATATTCTTCAGAATAAAAAAAAAAACCTGTTGTTTAGCCATGCGGACATTGCACCTTTGATTTGAAACATCGTACTCAGAGACTTCATCTTCTAAAGATGAATATTCTTCCTTAGCAGTGTGAAAGGTATTTGAGGTCAAGTACACTATGTGATCCTCTCCACTGTCACCCGCTAACATTCCTTCTTCCTGCATTTCTTGGGCTACAACACAGTGGTCTGGCAAATGTGGCCCATCACAACCTTCACACCAAAGATTATTATTGACCATATACGCCCCCTTCTTCCTTAATGGATCAAGTGTTTCTTTGTTCCTGGGTCTATCCATTACAGGTTTTCCATCCTTCCAATTTGTATTGTAGGGCATGTCATGTAACCGAGGCCTCTCATTTTTGTACATGTTCTCTTGTTTGTACTGATAATTATTGGCATGCTGAGGAACCCTGGGATTATCTCTCTTATTGATCATCCCAGCAACTTTCATGTTGTTTTCAATGGTCAATGCTATCTTTTGGGCTTCATCCAAATCTCTTGGAAACCTATTTCTTAGTTCATACCCTATTTTTGGATTGAATGCATTCAAATAAATACTCAATGTTGTAGAGTCTGGCAACTTTGATCCAGGTGGTATCTTATTCTGCAATTTCCTAAATATCTGGTTAAAATCATAAATTGATTCATTTTTATTTTTTTGAATCCGTACTAATTCATGTAAAGCAGCATCTGGTGCACATGGATTCCCATACTGTTCAAGAAATCGATCTTTAAATTCTTGGATAGAATCAACAGAAGCTATTGGCAGGCCATTGAACCAATCCCTAGCTTCCTCGGTGAGTGGCATCATTAATAACCTCATATGTAAATCTTCATATGCTATATCCAAGTCCTAGATAAAAGCATTAAATTTCCTCAAATGATCTTCAGCGGAAATTGCACTGCTCCCTATAAACTTAGGAACAAGACTCCTCCAACTACTATCCATAGGGTAAGGGTATAATTGAAACCTTGTCAAATCAAATTGTCTAATCATTGTTGTATATTGTTGAGGGGGAGGGTTATGCACATGTTGATACTGGTACATTGGATTATTGTATTGTGTATGAAGATATGACACATATTGCTGACCATGAGGTGGTTGTAGATTTATATGTTGTGATGCAATATACGGTGGATAGTTTGGTTGCTTGTATTGATTTCTCATATGATTCTGAGGAGCCTTCGATGGGTCTGAAGGCCCTGTATTATCATTTCCTTGCCTATGAGGTGGTATATACTTTGAAAAACCAGCTATCTGAGCATCAATATGGGCTTTCTACAATTTCAAGTCTTGGATTTCTTTTATCATTTGGATCTTTTCCTGTTCAGCTTTCACCCTTTCTACTTCTTATTTACGAAACTCAAGTTGTGCTTCTACTTCTTGATGAGTTGAGAACTCATAGTTTTCTTGAGGAATTGCATGATCAATAGGCTCACTTTGATTACCCTCCATTCTTTGATCATATTCTTGTTGACATTTGATTCGTTCAGCTTCAAATTTAGCATCAAACTTTGCTTGCTTCTGAGGATTATAAAAAGGATTTCTTTGTTCTTCAGGGGTATAAGGTTCTGCACTTGAATTATCTCTCCATGTATCATAATGGTCATATGTCTCACAATGTGGTCTTAATTCTTTGTCTTTTTTCGTTATGCACATGTCATCCTCTTTCTTCTTACCCTTATCATCCTTATCACCCTTATGTGTCCACTTACTGTTACTAGCAGGACCTCCAGTAGGACCTCCCTTATATTGGGATCTTCTACCATTCATGTTGAATTGATGCAATACTCTTGTCAGAATCGCCACTCACTTTGTGAAAAGTGAGAAAAATGAAACTATTCTTGATTTTATCCCCCAGCGGAATCACCTTTTCAGAAACTTCTCAAATTATGATTTTTTCTTCAATGACTCTGTATGATGATCTTCATCTGGATATCCTACAATAAGTCCCCAGCAGAGTCGCCAATTTGTTAGCTCTCAAAAACACAGGAAAAATACCTCTAGGGGGTGTCAATCTCTAGATACGTTTTTGGGTAACAAACAAGGCCAAATGAATTGACCCTTCTACTCTTCAGGAGTTGCCAGACCTAGGTGGGTGTACCTATAAAAATGAGGCAGACTAGACCTTTGTTTATCTCCTAAAGCAATTTACCCACACTGGCAAATAGGAGTGGATAAATGAGTTTTAATTTGGTATAAATTGTATAAGCAATATCAAGGCTAAATCTAATGTGTTCATATGAAAAACTAAATGAAACTAAATAGTGAAATAACAGAGACTAGTGCCTTATTGGGTGTACGGAGTCAAATAAAAATATGAAATGAGTAACTTCTTTTTGGCAGAAACTCAAATTGTTTGGCATATAGGTTTTAAGTTTATAACCAATATAAACATGCAAGAATATGACTACTAAGTTCTTCTTAATGATCCAAATGAGATTCCATAATTACTATGATTGATTTAAAGGATTTAATCTTTCCTTGAAATACCCAATTAATCCAACCATATAGATACAAGTGTGCACTGATAAACTGAAAAATATCCCCTATATATTAGTTTAAACAATTAGAAAATATCAACCTTGGAGACAACTTCAGCAATACTTTTAATTAACACAACAAACAACTGCAACCAAAAAAATATCACCAAATCAAATGAATTCAATTGAAATCTCCATCATTTTTTACATGCATCATATTCTCAAAAAATAAACATTCTGATCTACTGTATTTTTTGTTCGATCCCCCTCTGCTCTCTCTTTTTCTGCTATCAAAAATGGGTTTTATATATCAATCATTTGAAATTTTTTGTCCCTTCATATTCAAATCCCGGGCGATTATTTTATTTGGGATTTTTCAAACATTCACCGGACATCCACCATGACATCCTGCAGTCATACTAACATTTTGAGTCTCTCTGACTACCACATATTTTATATCGCTTTGATATCATGTAGTCTCATCGATGTGTTGAGTCTCACCGATAACTATCCCTTCAGTCATGAGTGTATCACTGTGACATTGAAGGTCGAGCAAATGTTCCTCCGCTTTCATTGTGTTCTACTGAGATTTATCCTTCATCAACTCCGATCACTGAGACACAGTGGTTTTCCTACCGATGGAACTTCATTTGACATGAGCTTCCTATCTCTTGCCGAAGAAGCCAGTCTCACCGAATCAATCTTGTCCAAGTATACCACCAAATCCTTAATGTGATTTTGTTGTTGTGACATAGGGGGTCGGAAAGTCTCCCTGACTCCATCCTGATGACAACGACAGAAAGCTTCCTCGGCTTTATTGGAAAAACCAAACAAATGCTTCCAAAAAATTACATCGATGGTTCAAGTCTGGCTGATGAATTTCGTTATCGGCGAGACTATGAATTTCCCTAAGTCCCCCTACCAATGTAATTCTGCTATAACGATATGATGGGTCGGAAAGACTTCCTCAAACTCACCCCGATGGTACTATACTACCGATGGGACCCACTTTTCTGGGAAACTTATGGAGAATATTACAGATTCCTTTTTGATGCTCTAGAATTGCACCACAATCGGTAAGACACAAATAAGCCTGTTATGACTTACACTGATGACTTAGGTCTCACCGACAATCATTTTATGCTTCATCAGTATAACACACATGTGCTCGTTATGACTTATATCAATGAGGATTTTCTCGTTGATAGGATCCTTTGATCGCTGAGACAATGAACTGCATCCTGCCGATATGTGTCTTACCAAATGAAATAACATCGGTAAGACTTTCCCGATGTCTTGTCGATAAACTACAAAAAGACATATATTAGTATAAAATGTTTTATGGATTGGGGAGACCCTCGCCATCTCTTGTCGATATGAATTATACATTGAAATACTAAGGGTTAGATGAATTCTATGGGATCACATGATAACATATAGGCAAAAATGTTATGAAGAGAATATTCTTGTGCTTATAGTATGGGAATTTTTGGGAACTAATGAGTATGTGCAACCACGAAATTTTCAAAATTTTATAGTTCTAACACTAGCTATGCACCTGTCTTCCTGCTATACGTCCTCTTCATTCATCCCTTCCATCCCACCTATCTTTTGTATCCTACTATCATATCCCATGTATCTCCCATCCCTCCATCTTTCTTGTGATCTTGATCAAAAAAGGGGCACCTATCTATGCATGCTTTGGACATCTCTTGGTATACATTCCCTTCATCCATGAGCTATCGTATTCCTTAGTCACCCATCCTATCCTCCTCTAGTTATCTCCTTTATCTTCCCATCCAATCGTATTTTGTCCCTCCTGCCTCATGACACACGACATATTCAAAGTGGGGGTAATTATCTCCCTTTGTGACATAGTCCTTGGAGACATCATCCATCATAACAATCTCTTCCATCTACCTATCGTTATCTTCCTATCCATCCAATCTCTTTCATCTCCCCATCCTTATCTTCATATCCATCATAACATCCCTTTCATCTCCCCATCCTTATCTTCCTATCCATCATAACAATCCCCTCCATTTCCCAATCCTTATCTTCCTATCCATCCAATCCCTTTGATCTCCCCATCCTTATCTTCCTATCCATCATAGCATCCCTTTCATCTCCTCATTCTTATCCCTATATTCATCCATCATAGCATCCCATTCATCTCCCCATCCTACTCTTCCTATCCACCCATCTTTCTCTTCTTATCCATTCATCCCTATCCTCATCCCATCTTGTAATCCCTTGTCATTGGTATCTAGCTATAGGCCACTCTCCATGCAATCCAATGCTTCCTCTACGCATATTTCCAATCTCCTATCACTTCTCATCATTCATCTCTCCATTGTATCATTCTCCCAATTCATCTTTTGATGATTTGGATAACTATCCCATCCCTAAGCTTCGTTTGATCACCATCATCCTATCCAATCCAACAGGTCTACCCTAACTCATTGTTTTGGTCCCATCATTTTCATCTCATCATCCTTTATCCATCGTTTGTTTTTGGCCTTTAGTAGAACTACGTTGCCCCTACGCTTTCATGTAGGAAAGGTCGATCATTTGATCCTCCCCCAGGGATTTTGTCTGTCTAATCTTGGTCATCCATCATCTATCTCCATCGTCCTCTTTCCATTTTTATCCATGGTCTTTTATCAAACTACGAGGGCTCTATGCTTTCACATAGGCAAGGCTAATCTTTGATCGGCCCCCGAGCCCTTAGGTCGTTAGGGTGTTTTGGTCTTGTGTCAGTCCTACATCTTGTCTCTCTTGTGTTGTGTCATCAAGCTATGCCCTTATCTAGCTGGTTCTTAACAAACGAGATCCACCAGTATCATCAAATCCAATCAACTTTGAATATCCTACATCATATCGATCTTTTATTTTAGTATCCATCGATCTCAATAGGATGCATCCTTCCTAACATACCTCATCAATCCCATCCATCCCCTTGATCCTATGGCAAAGGACGTTTCAAATTGATTGCGATCTTTTGATGCTTTTGGATTTTTTAATCATTTGAGCTCCCAAACATCACTTGTCATGGTCACCTTGATCCATCATATCATGGTGTGCTTTGACTAGTCAACATAGGGGTGTATCTTGATCTTTTCTTTGTTGTTGTCTTCTCAGTTGTCCCGTGTAGTACCCACCAAGACTCCTGTGATCTTGTTTTACGTTGGGGTATCCTTTTGTGCTTGTGGTTATCCCAATACCTAGCCCGACCAAGGTCTTCATGACTTTGGGGTATTGGGATAGCCTTCTTGTTTGTTGTGTTTGTCTTATGCATTAGACATGAATTAGCCTTGGTTCTCCATACCTTGGCATCTTGTGTCTTATGCTATAGAAAAAATCAGTGCTCCAAAGATGGAAAATTGCATTAGGATTGCCTTTCATCTTCCCCGCCCATGCATTCATCCTTCATCAATCTCCCTCCCCTATCCATTTGATCTCTTATCATCGTCTCTTTAATCATCATCATCGGGATGTATCCTTCCCTATCCTTTTGTGTTGTTTCAGGATATATCATTCCCTCATCAAACAACACTCCATCCATCATCAACCCACTTTGGCTTGTAGCTTGACTGGGGAAACATCACCTTCGTCCTTACATCCATTGCTTCCCAATCTCCTGTTGCCTTTCATCCTTCTTACCCATCACTTTGCATCATCTTCCTCATCTCCATTCTCATCGTCTCATACATTTCGAGAGCACACCCGTGTTCTCTTGAACCCACATGTCCTCTCAAGGGGGCATCCTCATCCCTAAGCTTCACCTTCATTCCCATCATCTTTCTTCCCAGTCACTTCTTTGATGACTGGGGCAACTTTCCCAATCTAACCATCTTCTTCCAGGTTCTAGGTTTTAATATTCTTTGAAATGATGCTACTTCGTAACACCATCTCAAAGAGGGGAAAAATGTAGACACCTAAATTTGGACACTTAATTTATCCAAATTTATCCCCTTTCGTCTAAACATCCTTTTATTTGCATTAATTAAGTAATATCACTATTATTTAATTAATATCCCTTAATTCTTCTAAATACCTAAGGTATTTAGTTAATAATTAAATACCTTACCTCTTTAATCCCCTTTCATCAAATAAATTAAATAAATATGACCTTTATTTAATTCCTCACATGTCACATCTTTTTCTTAATCTTAATCAACCCTCTAATCTCATCATAAGGACGTGCACATGCTTAATTCTTGATTAGGATGTGTCACATCCTCCAACTTTTGCACGTTGGCTTCTAATCTTTATTAACCATTAATCATCTTCTAATTACTGATTAGTTAAGCCTAATTAGTACCTTGGTCAACTCTCCCTATCTCCCAAGGAATTTTTAATTTCTTTTTATTCATCCAAGGCTCCTCTCTTCCCCATATGAATTTTTAATTTATTCCTCCTAGAATCCCCTTTTCCTATGCATCTTCTAGAATCTTTGACTTGTCACATCAAGTCACATGCAGACAAGTGCTTCCCTTTTTGGAACCTTGTCTTGTCCATGGGATTCTTCCAAGCATGTGATATTTATTTTTCCAACTACTTTCCTCTTCCCCATGGAGATTTTTGAGGAATACTAAAATTCCTCTCATGTCACTTTCATTCCCATTTGGAGACAAAAAGTTCCTTTTTGAGGAAATCTTCTCATCTCCCAATGTACTTTCAAGGTACATGTCCTTCTTCCACATCACATGTTCTTCCTCCACCTCACTTACACATCATTATTTCTAAGCCACTTCACATTCCACATGTCAAGATGTGAGGGCTTGTGAGTCCTCAACTCACCATAGCCCTTCATCTTGGCCTTGTTGGTTTAATCTCAACCATTGAATTCTCTAGAGAATTTAAATTCCTCTATAAATACCCCCTCTTTTCTCTCATTTGGGGAGTTCATGCTTTTGCTACCAAACTCTTTCCAATTTGATATATGAGCCATACTTAGCCAAAATTTGCATTTTTGCATTCACCATAGCATTCTCATCCACTTATCATCCATCTTGCATCACATTTGTGCATCTTTTACCATCAAAAGGAGCATACACAATGTCAAAAATCAAGGGCCAACCAAAGGACAACTTAACAAGGTATAATTGTTCTATCTACATTTGTTAAGTTCAGCGCTTTTGCCCAGTCTTGAGGTGTAAGGTGTTTTCCATTGTTTCTTGCATTTCTTTTGTTGTTGCTCGTTTCTGGAACAATATTTTCACCTGATCACAGAACCATACAACTCTTAATGAAAATCCTTTTTTAAAACCTTGACCATAAATTTGAAAAATATTAAATCACACAATCACAATGAAAACATGTATTTAAACATTACATATACATATATAAACAATTAAGTTCCAAGGATTCTTTTAAATTGGAATAATTAGATTACATATATATTAATATTTTTATCATTATATTAAGTGGGTTCAAATATAATAAATAAATAAATATCTATATTAGAATTTATCTTTGGTTAAGTTGTCACAAGTAGAAGGAGTCAATCTATTAAAGTCGCTTGAAGGTTTGAATCTTCCGTGCCATTATATTAAATGGATTACAACATGATGAGTACACATAAATATCAACTAAAATTTATATTTTGTCCAAATTTTAATGAGCAAGGGGAACTAATTTGTTAAAGTTGCCTAGGTGTTAAACCTAGCCCAATCATACTTTTAAAGATTTTAAATTTAATGAACATTGTTAAACCTAGCCTAATTTGGTGTTTATTTCCTTTCACAATATTCACTCTCCTCCATAGGAAGTAATCTAACCTTTGCATTTAGTGTAAGAATTTTTATCTCTCACCTTCAAGTGAGGTCAGCCTTTATGTGGCTTCAAAATCCATTGTTGTAGCAAATTGTTGTTATTTTCATTGATTTAAACATGCAAGAGAATTGATCCCCCAAAGAATCCTTAGAATTGTAGTCTAAAAGTGTTTCTAAAAGTATGTTGTCTACAACTTTATTTGATATAATTTTTCCAATTCCAAATTTTGATAATGCCTACACATGGCTCAAAAATTTCACTTTAGTTATTTTCTTTTGGATAATCTGCTTTAAAATTATTCTTAAAGAATCATTTAACAAGTCTTGGATCCCTTGTTAGTCTAACTTTTTGTAATCCAAAACCTCTTTAAGGTGTTTTTCATTTTTTGGTTTGCAAAGCCCAATCATACAAAAGCCATCCTCAAGCATGGCCCTTGATATATCTACATCTTTCTATTAGTTTTCACTTCCTAGACTCATGATTTTATTGTCTCTATAGAGGGAGCTTTTTGGGTCCTTATTTGGGTAGAGTTCTCTAGTCTTCATTTGGCTTGTTGACATTTTTTAGGTAGTATTGTAGCTTCCTTCGGCTAGGTTATTTGTGTTGAACCTGATAATTCTTTTTCTCACCACAAGAAACATGTTTTCTTTGATATTATCTCCTTAAATATTTCAAGGAAACTATTACTACTCAAATTGGCCAAATACATCACACTCAACATGTGTTATATCTTAATTTACCCAACACTTGTTACACAGGTCAATCTTCTAAAATTAAGATCAAGGATTGTCTTCTTATTATTTTGAGAGTCAAACCTAGGCTACAACCATCACAAGATGTTCCTCCAAAAAATGAGGAGGGTTGGTCAACTATTAGGAGTTAGAAATTAAACAATAATATTGGGTAAGAACCCTAACATGTCACTAATAGGGTATCATAGTTGATGTAGGAGCATCTGGGCAGGCTAGAAATCGACATCACCCAAAAACAAGATTATGGTTTGGATTTCCATTTTCGTGTATTGTGGGGTTCCTTTGGCATCTCTTAGCATTGAAAAACCTTTCATGTGATTTAATTTTCAAAATTTAGTTTTTGCTCTATCGCAATTTTAAGGCTTCCACAATTAGTTTTATGAAAACAATTGTTTCTAGAAATCTATAAGAGTTGGGTTAAAATCATTTAGAAAATATATTATTAGATGAATTGTGCACAATGTGGTGAAGGTTTCGTGACCAAACTCCTCAAGGATTAGGAGAATTTAAAATCAAAATTTTTGTCTTTGATGGCCACGAAAAATAATTAATTTTCAAAAAATTTAAATGTTGGAGAATTTTTTTTTGGAGGTAATCATCTTGATGATATTATACACATCTGGACAAAGTTTCATGTGAATATGAGCTTCTGAGTAAGAGTTATGCAAAAATTCAATATTTGGCACATGTTGTATAACGTTGAAGTCACATGTTTGAATTTTTTTTCTAAATTATCCATGTAGTCTAAGAAGGTAAGACAAAAAATGATAATTATTTCTTTTAGCTATTACAAAGACAATTTTAGAGTTAAAAACATGGATATTGTCATTAATTTGAAGGCATAGGAGTATGGATTGGTAAGAGGCAAGTATTTTTTACTTTATTGATTAAAAAATATATGTTTAGACCTCCATTTTGGGGGGCATCTTCATAAAAACGTGAGAGCATGTTTGAATGTCGAACATAGAAGATTTCAGCAAAAATTAAAATTATTAAAATGCATATTTTATTGAGGGAGTGGGATGCCACTCTAGGTGAGCATTTAATTGCTTTTAATTCAAATTTCAAAAAAGTTTTAGAAAAGGACAGAGGGAGAGATGGGGGGCTGCATGGAAGTAGTAGAGGTGAGGATAGCAACATGGAAGTTTTGAGAATAGATTTTCAAATCTTGCAAGAAGAAAATATGAAGACTGAGTTTGAGGACAAGTGAGAGAGAATGGTCATGGAGAGCCAAACTTTGTAAAAAAATATTTTGTTGATCATGTAATTGAATTAATATTGTAATTGTCTCAACATGGTTGCACATCATTTTCATATTTGAATGCAGTTGATTTTCTTTGTTCAATTTCTATGTATTGTGAGTTTTTGGATGGGTATGTGTTTTTATTTGCATCAGTGGTATCAAAGCAAGAGCTTCTAAGTGTGCAAACAGAGCATTGAACATGAGGCAGTTTGCACTAAGACTTCGGGGTGGAATGTGTGTGATTTGTGTGTAGATAGATTACCAAGTGTGAGGCAGTCTAGACCTGAGAGGTTGAATATTGAGAGTGTGTAGCAAGTGTTTGATGAAGTGCCAAAGAAGAAAGATAAAAAGTATTTGATAGTCGTGTATGCAATTGAACATGAGGGAGAGAATATTGCAAAAGTATGCTTTGAGGACAATGAGAAGAAGAGTAGAGAAAATGAATCTTATAGCTAAAGATATAGAAGGAAAAAGAAGTGAGAGTAACCCCTATAAATGATGAGGAAGATAGTGAGATTGCAACAAAAAAAGTATTTCTTTTGGAAGATAGAAAGGAGAACAAGCATGCGATGGTAGTAGAGGTTGAAGAGCACAACAAGGCTACAATAGACAACGATAATGAAGAAGGATATTTGTATGCTAAAGGACCAAAAATTGATGAAGAACTTAGAGAAAATAATGAGAATCTCCTATTGATAAAGTAGATGGAAATAATAGATAGGTGGTTAAGAGGAGATTTAAATCTTGAAGAGACAAAGATGGATACAGAGGATAAAGAACATAGAGAAATTACAATAGATGATGATGAGGTAGAAGTTGCAGCAGCAAAGGAAGAGTATAATGAAGACATGTTGGTAGACACAAAGCATCAGATTGATGAAGAGGTAAATTTTAATTTTTCTACATTGTTTGATGAAATAGTTGATGTGAATTTGCATAAGGAGTTAGTGCAAGAAGATGGAAAGAGAGATTATGTAGTTACAAATTGGTGTGTGGAGGTAGCATATTTATATGTAGAAGCTATAAAAGATGCCACAAGTGAGATTTGGTGGAGTTGGTCAATTTGTGATGGGATAAAACTCATGAAGAAAGAAAAGAGGGAAGAAGAGATGTGGAAAAGGAGGATGGTTCATGGTGGGCATGAGTCCACAATAGCAAGGAAGAAGAAATTGCACACTTGGTGGAGGAGGACGACAAGTGTCTCGGAGCTAAGTGTTGGAAGAGGAAAAGGAAGAAATTTCGCATGTCTAAACCAATGATGGAGTTTGTTGTGGGTGGTTTACAACTTGAAAGGGTAGTTCTATTACCCAACTCCATTTTGTGAGTTTTACTCACAAATTTTTTTCTACTCAGCATGTCTGATGTGGGAGCATCCAGGTGGATTGGCAATCAAAATCACCTAAAAACAAGCTTCTAGTTTGGATTTCTATTTTGGTGTGTTTTTGGGTTCATTTGGCATCTCTTAGCATTGGGAAACCTCTCATGTGATTTAATTTTCAAAATTTGAGTTTTTTGCTTTGTCGTAGTTTTAAGACTTCCACAGTTAGTTTTATGGAAACAATTGTTTCTAGAAATCTATAAGAGTTGGGTTAAAATCCTTTAGAAGATATATTATTAGATTAATTTTGCACAATGTGGTGAAGGTTTCATGACCAAACTCCTCACAAATTGGGAGAATTTAAAATTAGAAATTTTGTCTTAGATAGCCCTGAAAACAATTAATTTTCAAGATTTTTAAATGTTGGAGAAATTTTTTTTGGAGGTAATCATCTTGATGATATTATTCATATCTGGACAAATTTTCATGTGAATATGAGCTTCTGAGTAAGAGTTATGCAAAAATTCAATATTTGGCACCTGTTGTGCAGTGTCGAAGTCACATGTTTGAATTTTTTTTTTCCAAATTATTTATGCAGTCTCATAAGGTAAAACAAAAAATGATAATTATTTTTAGTTGTCACAAAGAAAATTTTAGAACTGAAAACATGGATATCATCATTAATTTGAAGGCACAAGAGTATGGATTGGTAAGAGGCAAGTATTTTTTACTTTATTGATTACAAAATCTATGTTTAGACCTCCATTTTAGGGGGCATCTTCATAAAATAGTGAGAACATGTTTGAATTCCAAACATAGAAGATTCTAGCAAAAATTTAAATTGTTAAAATGTATATTTTATTGAGGGAGTGGGACACCACTCTGGGTGAGCATTTAATTGCTTTTAATTTAGATTTTAAAAAAGTTTTAAAAAAGGAGAGAGGGAGAGCTAGGGGGCTGTATGGAAGTAGTGAAGGTGAGGACAACAGTATGGAAGTTTTGAGAATAGATTTTCAAATCTTGCAAGAAGAAAAAATGAAGACTGAATTTGAGGACAAGTGAAAGAGAATGGTCATGGAGAGCCAAACTTTGTAAAAAAAAAAAAAAATGGTCATGTAATTGAATTAATTTTGTAATTGTCTCAACACGGTTGCACATCATTTTCAAATTTGAATGCGATTGATTTTCTTTGTTCAATTTCTATGTATTGTGAGTTTGTGGATGGGCATGTGTTTTTATTTCCATCAATATTCTAAATCTTCAACTATGTTGAAATACTTTTTGTTGATGCTTGTATCTATATTACCATTAATGATCACCAATCTTCTTCATTTGTGATTATTTGTTCCATTTGGCAAGGATGCACTCTTGCTCCTACCTCATATGTTCTTATTTTTTAAGGTTTTGGGTATCTTTTGGCTCATGTTATTTCACAAAATTTGGTTAAAGATATCAATCTCCTTGATTCCTCTTAATAAATTTTCAATGGTCATTTAGTTGATAACTCATTCCTCATTTTTCTAGAGGATGAAAATAATGTCGCTTGGGAACTTTGATGTTTGTATACCTTTTTTTCTGAAAGGAATTTAAGTGAGAGGAAATAGATTCCTACACTAATATAGTTAAGGGAGAGTTACAAAAAAATTATAATAAAACCTTAGACAGTTACAAAAAGAGAATCACATAGAAAGAAAGAGATAGGGCAGAAAGTACACATAAACAAACAACACCAAATATACATGGGGAAAACCCTTTCAGGTAAAAAACCCACCCTCCAAAAGAATATTAATTTTTTATTATTTCAAATAGACATTACAATGCATCTCTAAGTACAAAGCTTCTTCAACAAGTGTTTCAAAACAAACACCTATTATGGACTCAATCTGGCAGCACTTCGTTACCTACAAAAAAACTATGCATTCTATAATTCAAGGCATACAATATATAGAGAGATGCATCCTATGAGAAGCATCTAGAAGAGGATGGGTGTCCAAATCCACATGGCACAATTTCCCACTCCATGCACAAGATTTGGATGCATGTACAATATTCCCTTATACCTCTTACAACTATCATAAGATTTGATTCTTCCTCCTCAAGCTTGAGCACCTGAAATATGCTAATAGTAGGCTATGACAAATGTCTTACAACTATCATAAAAAAAATTCATAAAATATGCCATACTTACAACACTTACAGCTATAAGATAATTTATCATAATTGACCAAAAATATCCAATTCTCTTATAGCCTATCATAACCCAACTTTGGCGCCAACTTTCTCCATGCACAAAGATGTCTTATGACATGTCATAGAATCTATCATAAGTCCAAGATTCTAAAGTGCGATGCCTACATCCACATGAGATGATGACATGTCGTCTAGTCACCTCCAACGGGGATGCCACCAGGCCAATGGGTCCCAATTGATGACATGACATTGTAGGCAATTAAATAATACAAATAAATACAATAATACATTAAAATTAATCATGTTAGGACTCTAACGTTGAGACACCTTAATCCCCACGTTCTCCCACTTATTGAAGACCTGCCAAGAGTCATATGAAATCATCTGCTCAGGGCCCCAAGGCCCATAAAATCAAAACACCATTTGAACTTCTTTATGCTCACTGTTTTTGTTAGTGCATCTGCAACATTCACCAAAGTGTCAACCTTTTCCAAGTTCACCTTTCCATATTCTACCATATCACGAAAAAAATGCTATTGAACATCAATGTGCTTTGTTCTAGCATGGAAGGTAGGATTCTTTGCTAAGAAAAGGACTCTCTGACTGTTGCAAATTTTTCCTTTTTTGCATCTAAACCAATATCATAACATAATATTTTAAGCCAAATGGATTCCTTATAAGCAATGAGTGGCTTCCATGTACTCTACTTTGGTCATGGATAAAGCGACTACAACCTACCACTTACTCATCCAACTGATAGCACCACAAAACATCATAAACACATAACCACTAGTGGATCTTCTACTGCCAATGTCACCTACCCAATCTGAATCTACATATCCATGAATACTCATAGAATGTCGATATCCAGTAGGATAACCATGAAAACACAAGGCATAATTAGAAGTACCCCATAAATATTTGAACACTCTCTTAACTGCATCCCAATGTATCCATCTAGGATTAGCCATAATATGACTAAGGACTCCCATTGCTTAGGAAATGTCTAGTCTCATACACACCATAGCATTCATCAAACTTCCAACAACACTTGCATATGGTACTTTGGTCATGTCCTCCATCTTTGTAGGATATTTTGGACAATCATTCACAAAAATATTCATCCCTCGTATCACATGAACAACCAATTATCTACAATTTTCCATATTGAGTCTCTCCAACATTTAATTCACATACTTGCTCTAGCTTAGCCAAAGATTTTTGTTAGCTCTGTCTCTCCTAATTTCTATCCCCATAATATACCTATTTGCACCTAGATCTTTCATCTCAAACTATGTTGACAATTGGGACTTCAAATCTAAAATCATACTTTTACCATTCCCAATAAACAACATATCATCTACGTATAAAAAAATAATGAGAATACGACCATTATTAGATTTATAATACACACAATGGTCAGATTTAGATCTCAAAAATCCCAATGAGAACACATAGGTATCAAAATTTTGGTACCACATTCTAGGAGGCTATTTCAAACCATATAGAGACTTTTTCAATTTGCAAATTAGGTTTTCTTTACCTTTTTCAATGAAGTGCTCTAGTTGTGACATGCAAATCTCTTCCTCCAAGTCAACATGATGGAATGATGTCTTCACATCCATCTGTTCCACTTCCAAATCATACACTATTGCAAGTGATAACATGAATCAAATATATGTCAGCTTCACAACAAGTTTGCATCCAACAGGAAAAGGTACCAAATCCCAAGTCTTGTTTTTCTTCAAAGTTGTCATCTCCTCATCCATGGATTTCATCAAAGAATCTGCATCACTCATACCCATAGCCTCTCTAACAATCCTAGGCTCGTTAGTGTTAGAAATCAAAGAAAAAATACAACCAAAATTCAATAATGAATAACTAAACCTTTTTGGTTGTTGCCTAACTCATGTACACCTCCTCAATTTCTGAGGTTGAGATTCTTCTTCAAAACTTTCAGAACTACTTGAGCTCTCCTCATCATCAAGTCCAACATGGGTGTGTAGTTCATCTTTCATTGGAGTATGTGGAATCTAAACTACCTCCTTGTTATGTTTCTCCTCTTTCTCTAGTTGCAGCTCAACAATGGAAGGTTTCATCTCTCTAAAAATTACACTTATGTTGTAGAACCTTCTGAGCCTCTGGACCCCAAAGCTTGTACCCCTTCACACTAATACCATAGCTGATGAAGATACACTTAACTACCTTGTTATCCAACTTATACCTCTTCTCAATTAGAACATGAGTGTAAGCTTCACAACCAAATACTTTGAGATGTCTCATCGAAGGCTTTTTACTAGACCATGCCTCCATGGGTGTCTTTCCAACAAGCGTCAATGTAGGAGATCTATTGATTAGATAACATGTAGTGGCTACCACTTCAGCCCAAAAATTTTGCTCAAGGCCAACACCACTCAACATACTCCTAGCCCTCTCCATCAACATCCTGTTCATTCTCTCAGCAACTCCATTTTATTGTGGGGTGTATGGAGTTATCTTATGTCTCTCAATCTCGTGCTCTTTACAGATTTTGTCAAAAAAATTTGAACAAAACTCACCACCATTGTCAGTTCTCAAACATTTAATCTTTCTACTAGTTTGATTTTCTACCAAGGCCTTAAACTCCTTAAACTGACTAAAGACTTAAGCTTTACTTCTAAGAAAATAAATGAATGTCCTATTGTAATCATCTATTAAAGAAATAAAATATACAAGTTTTGATAACAAATGAACATCATAGGACCAAACACATCTACATAAACATATTCCAAAACCCTAGAAGACTTATGAGAACTAGAGTAAAAAGAAACACAGTGTTGTTTTCCATAATCACAATGTTCACAAAAGTCAAACTCAATATTACAATCATCAAGGCCTTCAACAAGGCTCTTATTTTTTAGTGATCTAAGACCCTTCTCATCAATGTGACCAAGTTGTTGGTGCCATAGCATTGTCTTCTCTACAAGAAGCTTCATTTCTATGGAATGAGGACCCTTAGGTACCTGAAATGTATGACCATCAGATGTAGTTGCAACAGACTTCTTCTCTGCACAATCTAATGTTGCAGATGAAGAATCCAAAGGTATCTTCTTTGGCATGTCAGAAGAACCATTGCACTATACTATGCATCCATCTAGCTTGTACAAGGTGCCAACTCAAACACCCTTATCCAACACCATAGCTCCTCTCGTCATCTTGCATCCTCCACTAGAGAAAACAACTTGCACTCCCAAACCATTCAGTTTACTTATAGAAAGCAGGTTTCATGCCAAACCTAGGATGTGTAGGAAACTATCAATCCCCTTCACTCTTCTATTAGGGAATTTGATTTTGAATCTTCCACAACCAACGATCTTTAGGTGAGAGTCGTCACCTAGATACACCTTTCCACCATCATACTCCTCATACTTTGAGAACCATCCTCTGTGTGAATTCATGTGGAAAGAAGCACCCGAGTCTATCAACTACACATCTTTCAATGCATGGGTTGCTAAGGCTGCAACAAATGCTTCTGCATAATCTTGAGAGGATTTATTAGATTCATAATCAATAATGACTTTTTTTTCTTCTTCTCCTCCTCCTTACAGTCTTTTTGAAAATGATCAGTTTTTCTATAATTCCAACATTTCACCTTGGACTTCTTACCAGGAAAATTATATTTCCCTAGAGACTTGGACTTAGACTTCTTTTCTTTCTTCTTTCCTTTCTCCTTTAGTCTACCATGAATAGAAAGGGCCTCATTGGCCATCTCAAAATACTTTTTCTACATTTCCTTAGATAAAAATGAAGCAACCACCTCATCCATCTTGAAAGTGGTTGTTGTGCTTCCAATAGTCATCACTAGGTGATCTCATGAGTCTGACAAAGAACATAATAGGAGTATGCAACGGTCTTGTTCACCAATCTTGTCTCCAACATAACCCAATTGAGAAATCAACACATAAACTAAATGCATTTAATTGATTTTCCACAGATCCTCCATCTTCTATCTTCATAGAATACATTTTCTTTCTCAGGAACAACTTGTTTACCAAGGATTTATCTTGATAAACACCTCCAAGTTTCTTCCATAAAGAAGCAGAGTTCTTCACTTTATGAACATTTAGGAGAATGGAATCAACCAAACAGAGTCTAATCAAACCCTTGGATTTTTGATCTATGAGATCTCAGTCTTCTTGTTTCATGCTTGTTGGTCTAGTTCTAGAAATAGAAATCCATAAATCACGATTTACAAGCATATCTTCCATCTTGATCTTCCACAACTCATAGTTACCACTATTAACTTATACATCTCAATTCTTCCAGATGTACCTACCATCTCTTGTCTGTAACAAAGTCATGAAATGCACTTCTACAAAACTCCCACTAAAACCAAGATCAGCTCAAAAAACCCATCCAACCCAAAAAAGGAATCAAGGTTGGCTAGGCTTTGATACCAACTAAAAAGGAAGTTGGGTGAGCGGAAACAACTTCCTACACTAATCTAGGTAGGGGAGAGTTATAAAAAAATTCTAATAACACCTTACACAATTACAAAAAGAGAATCACATAGAAAGAAAGAGATAGGAAAACAAGCACACATAAATAAACAACACCAGATATATGTGGGGAAAACCCTTTTGGGTAAAAAAATCCCACCCTCCAAAAGCACAATACTTTTATATTATGTCAAATAGAGATTACAATGCAACTCAAAGTACAAATCTTCTTCAACAAGTGTTTCAAAACAAACACTTATTATGGAGTCAATCTAACAACACTTCATTACCTACAAACAAACTATACATTCTACAATGCAAGGCATACAATATATATAGAGAGACAAGCTATGCAAAGCATCTAGAAGAGGATGGGCGTACAAATCCACATGGCATAATTTCCCACACCATACACAAGATTTGGACATGTACAATATTCCCTTACACCTCTTACAACCATCATAAGATTTAATTCTTCCTCCTCAAACTTGGGCACCCAAAATATGCTAATAATTGATTATATGGGTTAAACCCACAAAACTAGTTTACAATTCCAATGAGGGAGGAAAATTGCAAAAAATGCCCCCATAGAAAAAAATTGGCTTTTTGGGGTTTGAACGAACATTTGGTTCAAGTGAACCAAAAAGGGGTTCTCTAGAACCCCCTTCGAGCAAACCCATTAAATACTGGGCCCCACATTCCCTGAGAAAAAAAGCAAAAGAAAACTTTGTGGAAAGGGGGTTCGCTTGAACCCCCCTTCTCCCCCTTTGGCACCAAAATCCTCTAAAATTTTTCCCTTCGAAGCTCAAGTTAAGGATGAAAATGGAGGAGACTTCATAGACCCAACTGGATGATGGTAGTCCTCGAAACGAGCTATCCAACGAATATAATTTTAATATGTTTTGGTTTTATTATGTATTTATTCTTTTAGTTTGATTAAACATAGGTTTTCACCAAAAATCAAGCTCTCTATTCTGTACATGTGGAAAAATAGCATATTATCAAAATTAAAATTTGAAAAATATCAATGCACTAGATATTGATGTCCTTGATCCAACAAAAAAAAAAGAATTTCAATACATACAAAAAAAGTTATGTTGGTCCACCTATGTCTGAATTGTAATTGGTTTGACTTCGAAACTTGATTAAGGAAAAAAATATTCAATGAAATGCTATGAAACCAATTCCATGCACTAGATATTGTAGTTAAAAATCTAAATTCAAAAAAAATAGAATTTGATCCTTCATGGAAAAAAATTTATGTTGTATACGGTGAGCATCACTCCTTAAAAATGGTGTTTACTGAAAAAACTAGTTTTCGAAGGAGATGGAAAAAAAAGTGCAATCTGATTCCAAAAATTTTGAAAAAATATATATTTAGAATCTATAGACAAAATGTCACAAATCACTAGTTTACATCATCTTCAAATTCCTCACGGTTTAGCCGCTATAGGTGCCCGAAAGTGAAGATTTAGTTAGAAAAAATCAATTCAATGTCCAGTTTGGCCAAAAATTGTAAACTTGTATTGTGGGATCACCTATGACATATTCCTTACAACACTTACAACTATAAGAGAATCTATCATAATTGACCAAGAATATTTGATTCTCTTACAACTTATCATAACCTAACTTGGGTGCCAACTTTCTCCATGCACAAAAGTGTCTTATGATGCGTCATAGAATCTATCATAAGAGATTCCAAAGTGAGATGCCTACCTCCATATGGGATGATGATGTGTCATCCAATTACCTCCAGCGGGGATGCCACCAAGCTGGTGGGTCCCAATTGATGGCATGACATTATAGGCAATTAAATAATACACATACATACAATAATACATTAAAATTAATCATGTTAGGACTCTAACGTTGAGACACCTTAATCCCAACATTGTCTTGCCACTGGTTTGAGTATCCAATGGCTAGAGAATCAATGTTGTGGGAAATCCGTGTTGCCTAAATTTTCTTAACGTATTTGGTTGGAAGTAGATTGATCATGGAGAGGGAGTATCCAATTTGCTTTACTTTCCAAGCTTCTCCATCTACTATGGAAGGATGATATCAATCAAGTTGAAAATAAGTTGACCTATTAGATCACTAAGCCATTGTCCTTTTAGGTAAATTTTAGATTTTCTTGAAATTTTTAACAACTACCCATGTGTAGTATTCTTCATGCTAGGTGCCTTCTTAAGCCTCGTACCAAAAGATAGAAAAACTCCTATGAGATTCCTTGTCAACTTTTTCTAACTAGGGTAAGTGCTTCCATTGAGTTTCTTAATAATTTTGTTTCCTCCATGATGAATTTGAAGGTTTATTAACATTTAGTGTCAAGACATAGCCTTATATATTAAATGAATTATCTAATCCCTTGATGGCAATGAAGCTTGGGAAATCTTACTTCATCATTATATTTCTTGTGGTGTGCCATACCATTCTCATTATGCAGGAGCCTATCCAAATCCAAGGGGCCTTTGTGGTGAAGAGTATATAGAAAGCCTAAGAGGCTAATAAGTCATGGATTTTATGTAATGGTAATGGATTGAAGACTAATTTGTTCATAAGTCAACAATCTCTCTAGTAGTCTCTTACAATCACTTATGAGGATAAATCTCTAGTTAAAGTTCATTGGGTTTTTTCTTTAAAATTCTATAATAAAGGTATTAATACTCTTAGATCTTTCTTCTAGAACTACTATAAATCTTCTTTGGCCCAAAGATAAACTAAAATACAAACTCACTAATAAAGACCACGAGTCCTTTTAAACTTTTTGTTGCTTCTATTCTTATATATATATATATATATATATATATATATATATTGCACAAAATTGGGATCCAAAGTCTTAAACCTTGGTGGAAAGATTGAAAATGGTGCCCTACTACCCATTTTCTAATTATAAACCTTGCAAAAGTTATCCTTTGCTTGTACCACACTTGCATATGGCACACAAGCTTATGTAAGGAAATTAGAGTAGTAGAAACAATTTCCTACGCCAATCTTGAGAAGAGATATTATGCAAAATTTAAAATAGATCTTATAATTACAAAATATCTAGAACACATTCATAGCAAAAAATAAACAATGAACACAATATATATGTGGGGAAAACCCTTTCAGGTGAAAAACCCCACACTCCAAAGCCTGCGCAATGTATTTCAAATCCAACAACAAGATCACATACACTTGCAGAGAAAGTCTTTTATAGCAGTATAACCGATAAACAATTATGAAAGAATTCTAGCAGCAATTCGACAACATAACAATACCTGCAAACTCAACCCACAAACTACTTCTCAAGCCTTCAATTTATAGACCTCCGACTATACAAGAAACCATTAGTGGTTTACTAAACCATGTGCAAAACCTCTCATGAGACACTGTATTGCCCAAAAATGCAAGATTTTAGTCTAAATTTAGGCTCTCACGTCCACAATATTCTCCCTAATTTTTAACACTCAAAGATGCCATAAAATTTGTCATAATATCTCTAAAAATCACCCTTCCATGATATACTACCATATGGGCATCTTTTAACAATTGATATTTCTATTTTCTAAGCACTGACAATGTGCAACAACTATAGGAAAATATTAAATGAATAAATCAAATCTACGGAAATAGCAAGGTTGAGACACCTCATTTCCAACAACTTATTCCTTAGTAGGTACATGACAACATAGGTTTCAGACCATTTGGTAGGCTATTGTTCAGTTGAAGTTTGCTCACTTTGCTTGGTATTTTTTATATTAGGGTTTTCCTATTGGCTCTAGATTACTTTATTTGGGAGTTTCTAATCCTTGCTATACATTCTATGGGCATCAAGAAACTTTCAAGCATCTTTTTTGGTCGTGTCAAAGCTTAAGTAGCTTGGCATTTGATTCATGAATTTTGAAGCCTTTAGGAGAAAGCTTTTTTCTTGGCATTTGATTCTCCTGGGAAATTTGCCCAAAATCTCCTTGAAATTCACACAAATATGACATGCTTTCAAAGTGGAGATCCTATTTAGTATTTGGAAAGATAGGAATTCTAGCTTTTTTAGATGTATTTTTAATAGACATTTATCTATGTATTCTATTTATGATATGTTCCAATGCATTGATGCAAATACAAGTGCAAGCTAACAAAACTGTAAGTGGCCCACCTATAGGGTTGACTTGATCAGTGGAGAAATGCTCTTTGTATGGTTGCCAAAATGCCACCTACTTCCCCTCCTAATATGGGCACATCCCCTCCACAAGGGCATGGACATGGCTATATTCAACAACCCTATGGATATGATGCTTCCCATGCTTCCAAGTGTAGAGATTGTGGTCATAATTCTTATGCATGGTCTCAATCCTCTTGCTAGTGTTTAACCTCTCCTCTACACCACTCTAGAGAAGCTTCTAATTGGCTCGACAATGGCAAAATCCCTCGACTCGCACTAGCTAGGCATCCTACCAAGGTTGTTGATCAACCCCTTGAGAAAGTACAAACTATTGAGGATAATCTCCACTGTGCTCTTAGTAACTAAGAGCCCATTCTTAGTGAGCATGATAATCAAGATATGTGTAGAATCATATGATAGTGACCCGCCTCATGCTATTAGTGCTCTAGCTCTCACTACTTTAACAAACTTTGTTTGTTTCACTTTGATGTGATATATAAAACTCCACCTTACTTAAACTTCAAGATATGTTTGTCTCCACTTTTCTATATTATAATATATTCTAAACTTTTTATAATAAATATAAATACCTATTTCCATGTACCATCATCCTCACGAATTAATTTAGAACCTTGAATTACAGAGATCCATAATCATTACAGGAGAAGAAAAAGCAAAGGCTCCAAACCTAGAGGGACGATACCTAGCTAGTTCTCACCGTCCTCGAGACAATAAAAAAGGTCTACAACGGCACTTTCCATCATTCTGCCACATGTCAGATCCATGGCGCTTTTAACGCCTCAGTTCCATCCCCACATAGATTCAACTCTGATCATGGCCAGTGCGTCGATCAGACTTTACCTTACAGAGTACAATCAGTATTGTGGCCAACAGACGGGAAAAAAACATATAATATTGTATTCTATCACTGTAAGAAATATATAACAAAAACCATTGATTACAGAGCAACCACTTTATTGAAAACAATGCGCTGTGATTGTATAAATACAAGTTCTACCTTTCAACCATGTCCTGTATAAATTCAGTAATGAATGTTTGTTGTTACAGATGAGTCTTGTCGTATAAATCTGATACGGAAGATCGGTGGCGAAATCGGTGCCGCTAATATGTCCTCCTTGTTCAGATGTATATCATCGTGGGGAACACCATCATACATCTGGGAGGTTTGTCTGGTTCAAAGCAGCAAGGAATCAAATGCTTAAATTGCTTTAATTGCCATCCATTGGAACAAATTATTTTGTAATTGTTGCCCCCATCTTACACAGGGAAGTCTACTGTAAAATGGCTGTAAAGGCTATTGGGTGGAAAAAGATCTCTCCTCCATGACCTGCAATCATGAAACTATGCAAACTTGTCAAAGGGCAGGCTGTAACTTTGACATGAATTACTGTAGGCAGAACAGGAATTGAAATCTCTCATGATAAGTTTGAAAGTGGAAATTTATATTTGTAATATGATTATGGGGTAGTAATTTTGACTCTAAAAAGGAGGAGGAAAAGTTTATTTGGGTGGGTTGTGGCTTTTGTTGTTTATTCTGTGTGTTTGCTGTAGTTGTTTTTACAGCTGTTTCTTGTTAAGTATTATTATATTTTGCTTAATTCAATATAAAAAGAAAAAGTTTTTAGGAAAATAATAAGTAGAGTTGATGTAATTTGTTGAGATTGTTGTCAATTTAAATAATGGTTATTCGAGAACTAATAAGTTTGTTTGTACGTAAAATGAATATAAAGGTAAAGGTTGAAATAATGAATTGTATAAAGAGGTCAATTTTATGTTAGGCTGTCTTTTTATGAATATAGTTATATATATTATTGGTTCCATAATAAATAACAGCTCATAAATGTGGTCATTAACTTTTTTCATCTATTTTCAATTTGATTGAATTTGTTTATTTCATAATATATTTTTTTTATTAGTCCATGCAATTAGAAAGGTAACTCATGTGATGGATACCCTCTTGTTCATTTATAGGTGGGTAATTCTTTCTCCTCCATGTGGTGGTGGTCAATTTTCTAGATGCAATCAGGTTTTCATCCCATAAATGTGATCAATAGCTTTTTTCATCTATTTTCAATTTGATTGAATTTGTTTATTTCATAATATATTTTCTTTATTAGTCCATGCAATTAGGAAGGTAACTCTTGTGATGGATACCTTCTTGTTCATTTATAGGTGGGTAATTCTTTCTCCTCCATGTGGTGGTGGTCATTTTTCTAGATGCAATCAGGTTTCCATCCATTATCTTAGGTGGAGAATAATGACTATTCTATTGCGGTGACTAATGTCTATGATTGAGAGTTTGATTATCATAATGGAAAGGAAGAACTAATTATCTAGATGGATATATAGTGCCTAGCATAGAATTTGTTGCCCCATGATCATCAATAATAGCTCTATAGCTAGTAGTTTGTAATCTGGTAGTATGAGGGTAAGAGCCAAAAGTAGTTGATCATATTGAGAAAGATGGTTTGATCCAATTTCAATATGTAGAGTTGATTCAAACTACAATTATGTTGTTAACAAAGCAACACATCTTTAACTAGTTCTTATTATAGTACTATTCAATTGATAATTTAAAAAAATATTTTTATCTATTTTATTTTTCTATTATTGATAAAGTAAAACATGTACATTTTTTAACAAGAAATGACAAAAAAAATCATTTAAGTGTCCCAAAGACTAGTGGATCAAAAAGTTGAGTTCCTAATACAACCTACACATAGTACAAGAAAATGTTAATAGTGACATTTCAACAAAAGAATACAAAAATGACAAATGTCTCAAGTATCTTAGACATTTCTTATCAATGTCATGATGATGTGACTCATTAGAAGTCACATGTTTGTTCGAATATTATACTAATTACTATTAGATCTCTTATTTATTTTGATTTTGAGGTCTAAAATATTTACTTATCAACCAACTTTTGATATAAAATTTTATGTGATGTCAACATCCTTCATTAATTATATGTACTATAAATATGTTTTAGTACATTTATATATTTCTCTAATGTACGTATAAGCCCCTTAATTAAATAATATTTGATTGTTAATGTAGATAAGAATAATATTCAATATTACTTTGAATAATTTAACAATTTATATAATGAAAATCTTAAAATATTATACAAATAATTATTATAAATTTGTAATATGAAAATTATTATTTTGATAATTAATTTAAATAAACAAACTAATTAATTTTTTATTTAATAGAATTTCATTTATATTCTAACACTTAATTAATTATTATCAACCACAATTTTTTATATATCATGAAATTAATTATTATATAACTTTTTAAAATATATTATATTATTAATTATTTATTAATCTTTTAAACCCTCGCAAAAATATATAAATATCTGACCATAGCTTATGAACTCTTGTGAATTGGTGGGGAATTTTAGGACAGCAAATCTTGATTATATCTCTATTTACATTCATCTTTTTGTTGAACCAAAACAAATTAAATTGCTTATAATTTAATTGAAATGTTGCTATATTTTTTTGTGTTAACATCATCTAAACCTCAAGTTTTCTCTTTTAATCATTATGGGGTATTTTGTGAGTCCATGGTTGACACTCCTCTTTCTCAACTTGCTTTGTAATATTAAAAAATACAAACTCCTCTTGCATTTAAGTGTGCTTCCCAAAATTCTTAGACATCCCCACCCTTTTTTCCAATATGAAAACTTAATATAAAATAAAGAAGGAAGGTTGTTTGTTTTATTTTCCTATTTATCACGTCCCTTCTAATTTTGAGTATAAACTAAAACCATATTAACATATTTAAATATGTTTTAGACTTTCAACTATAAAAAGTAGAAGAGATTGTTTATAGAAAATAGAAAAGCAAATGAGGATAGAAGGGTATATTTTTTTTATGGTTGATATAGTTTTGTTGTTTTATTATAATTTGTGTAATTTCAATCTATTTTTTTGGTTTTTGTTTTTATGTTAGGAGGACAAATCTACATGTGGTCTTGTCTTATTCGGTACAATGACATATATTGACTGTGGTTGTACCCTTCTATAGGAGAGGTATCATGTACAACCATGGCTTTGTCCTCTATATACTTGTCCTTCACCACTTACAACAAAAACGAGTTGTCTAGAAAGGGTGGTGCCAAAGACACCTTTGGGTGTTTGTCCTACAGAGGTGGAACAACAAAAATTCATTGATGAACAATCAAAACTTGCAAAGATTTGAATAGATAGATAGATATGGGAGGGATGTAATAGGTGTTTGAGGAGAATTCTATGAAATATAAAATCTTGAGTTATCTATTGCCAAATCCAATATCAACATAACCATTATGAATTAACTACATGTATAAGTGATGGAGTGATGGAAGGAGAACTCAACATGACCCCCTAAAGAATGCATCCATAATTAATACGTAATTAGTTTCACCCTATGGGAGAGAAAGAGAGAGAATATGTATCCCTCCGCAAAGAATTAGCTCCTAAAACAATAATGAATGCTCAGAGATGAATGTTGAAAATTATCAAAAATAAATAAAATAAAATTCTTCCCTTGGGAAGGAAAAAACCCAATGGCTTATGTAGAAGAAACCCCCATTCCAAGAAGAGAGATGGTGGAATAAGTCTCATGATATACTCCTTTGAAAACTATTCAAGTGTCCACATGTCAAAATTAAAGGATGTTATAATGCAATGAGGTGAAAACAATCCAAAAACCTATTAAGAATCACGAAGAATAGTATCCAAAGATAAAGATGGCATGATAATATGTGTGTTGTAACTATAATCATAGAGGAAATGGATATCCTCAAGTGAATCAAATTTTCAATGTGGGACTCACAAAATAAATTTGTAATACTTGTTTAAAAATCATCCCATAAGGCTAAATCTAAAATAAAAGAAGGACCTTGTTGAGCCAAATTACTAGAAGATGAGACAATGTTAAAGTTTGAAGTACGAATAAGGGGAGTCCCAATCAATGATTTGACACTAGGAATCAATGAAGGTGAAGGATCATCAAGTATCTCTATAAAATTCTTATATCTAAGATAGACTACAAAAATCACATAAACCAATATGTAATGCTCAAAAATAAATTATCAATGCATATAATAAGTTTAAAATAAAATTCCATGGGTGCAAGATATGGATTTTTGAAAAATGCAAGAAAATCTAGGCTTCAAATTGAAATAATAGGCACCTACAAAAAAATATAAAAAATGTACTTGTACAAATGCAAAGTGCATAGAAATAGATTTTTGATGCCTATAAGAAAATGTGAAGAACTAATACCCTAGTGAAAATTTATACCTCCCAAAACATAATCCCCTTGGGCAGATAAAAAGGGTCGCATGCACTATTCAAGTGGCATAATAGTGATTTTTCTAGCCTAGGCAATACACTAGGGAAGTTATAGGCCACATGGTTGGGGTGGTGTGGAGACATAGACTTATCAAAGGATGAGTGGACATAATGATCCTAGAACCATAATCCCTCATAAGGCTCAATGGTACCTTGGTCTAAACCTCCATGGGGCCATGTAGAAAAAAACCTTGAAAACAAAAAAAAAAAAGAAAAGAAAAAGAAATTGTGTCTCATATCCAACTCTTGAGCTATTGACATATATTATACCATCATTAATGCATGAATATACTATATAATCCAAATAGCTATACCATTATTGGTCAATTTTAAAAAATTCTAACTTTACAACCATACAAAATATATGGATCCATGCAATGTACAATTTTTTTTACAATGATAATTTTTTACAAACCTTGAAAAATGACATTTTTCTAGATCCAAAATCTATTGAGCTATATATTAATTTATAGGTTTTGTGGATTTGTACAATCAATGATGAGGTATATTTTACACCAAGATTTACCTACCAAAATTTTATTTTGGAAACACTCCTAAATTAAGAAGGAGCTTGTAGGTATAAAGCTCTTTAATACTATGTAATGAGTCACATTATAAACTAAGCAAATAGGATAAATTTAAAAAAAAAATCCTTCCTATCATAAGGGGGAAATAAAGCATAGGAAAACAACAAATGAATTAAACTTAATCAATTCAAACAAGATTAAATTCCAAACCCATACTCATGAAATGTGAAATGTAAGCCATATTCAACCAAATAAGCAATTAAGAAACTTAAAAATGAAACCAAAACAAACAAATCTTACCATACCATGTCAAAGTTGTATTCATATTCATGTTGAATTGTGTTTAAATCAATATGAAGCCTCCATTATGTGTTTCAAAAGCTTCAAAGTGTGTTAATGGTGAACTACAATATGATGATAATAACTCTTAATATTCTCAAGAGATAATTGCTCAGCGCTTCGTGTTAATGGTGAACTACAATATGATGATAATAACTCTTAATATTCTCAAGAGATAATTGCTCAGCGCTTCATTATGTAAATTCTAGATGATTTGTGAGATGGTAGAAGACTGTTTTATAGATTTATTGATTTGAGATGAACAATAGAGATTTCATAGTAAAAGATCACAATCAACGGTTGAGAACCGTTGAGAGGAAATAGATTGGAAGAATTAGTGTGATTAGATTGGACTAATTGGTGGGATTGGGGAAATCTAATTTGAGTGGTTAGTGGGATTAAAGAAATAAGTGGGATTGGAGAATGGATGAGTTAGTCAACCAAATAGAGTGAGAAATTAGTGATCGCGATTTTCTCAATCAAAAAGAGGGTGGGGATAACTAATTAATTGAATAATTAATTAATATTTGGAGATGAACGTGTAAGTCATGTTTGACTTTTAACAAATAAAGTAGTATTTGTTTGTTGACTATGTTGCATGATGTCGAATATTTGATTTAATTATTTAGGTTTAGAGAAGGAAAAGTGATTTAATTAAATTATTAAGTGATGACAATTTAATTGATTGAGAGGAAAAGGATATGCTAGCAACATAATTAAATAACTGATGTTAATTTAGTTAATCAAGAGGAATAAAGTCAGATTGGGTGAGGAAATAGTGAATTAATTAAATAATTAAAGATTATTCAATTACTAGAGGAAAATAGGGTTAATAAATTGTAAATGATGAGAAATGCAATTAGATTACTGATAATGATGTTGATAATGAAAAATGTCATTTAGGATGTGTGATATGTGTTAGGTCATTTTTACATGTCTACATTTTTCCCCTCTTTGAGACAAAGTACTAGTTGCTTTGTTTCAAAGAATTCAATGTTCAAATAAAGATTTGAAAAATTTGATATGCCTCACTATGCCCCAACGGTCAACAAAAAGATAGTATGATGCTGGGCTTCCCCCTCGAGAGATTGGACGGAAAATTTATTTTTTGGGTTGGGCTCATGATAAGGTCTCATTGTAGTTTAGATGCGTAGAGAGAAAAAAAATTGGCTATAGAACCTGTTAGTGTAATTAATATTTAATTGCACTTGCATAACTTTACTTAGGTAATATTTAATTCCTAGGTTAATTATTCTCATCATTATCTTATTGAGCTATCTTGTTGCTCAAGATAAGATTAGGGTTATGCATACTTTGCTTTTATAAAAAAAATCATCTCATGTAATTATGAATTCCTGAATAATATTATTTTGCACATCTTTTGCAAAGCTCTTGCTTTTTTTGATTTTCTCTTATGTGGAAGGCTTTTCTGGTTTGTATTTCAAATCTTGGTTTCTAACATGGTATCAGAGCCTTGATTTGCAACCTCTTCTCAGTTTTTTGAGAAAATCATTGCTGAGCTCGTTCGGGATTCCTCGAGGGTATCATGCCTTGAGTTCATCTATGAGGAATTTTGGATCATATCGGGCTTCACCATTAGATTCAAAGCGTTGGAAAAATTCAAGATTGCATTTTGTTTTGCAGATTTTGGTCATCATTTGCCAGATCCGTGAGGGTTTGAAGCTTGGTGATTTTTTGCAAACTTTGGGGGTAGCCAAATTTTTGGAGCACTTTGGGCACAAACGGAGGTCACCATCGCATTCGCAGTGGCCCAAAACCCTAAGAACACCTTTTGTTTCATCGATTTTGGAAAAAGTTGATTCTGAGGAAAAAAAAATTTGTCAGGGAGGCTATACGGCCTCCCCAGCTTGCTTCCTGAGGCACGAAAATTTAAAAAAAAAAATTAAAAAGGGTTTTTTTCATTTCCCATGCTAGCGCTCCCAATATTAAAGTTTCTTGCCGCCAAGCGGCC
Organism: Sequoia sempervirens; assembly: GCA_007258455.2. NCBI lineage: Eukaryota > Viridiplantae > Streptophyta > Pinopsida > Cupressales > Cupressaceae > Sequoia > Sequoia sempervirens. The sequence continues at coordinate 42,475,094 of VDFB02105785.1, forward strand.
CCTTGTCGACCGCTAAGGCCAGCAGCGCCACCCAAAGGCCGCCGCCCAGCTAGCCCCCATGAGCCCCTCTACGCTTTGCCCTGGTCACATGGAGGACCGAGGGCCCTCTACCAGCCCCTGAGGGCTTTCCTGCTTCGCCAATGGTCCTATCATGGACCAAACCCTTAGCCTAGCTCCCTGTCAGCCAGAAACGAAATATTTCGGCGGATGCAAAGAATATACCAACGCCTGTCAATTTTTTTCCCAGCAGGGGGCACTTTTTTGCCTCGACAGCCTCTAGGCTGTCAAATTTTTGCTCGTAAAATGATGACATCAGCATGACATCAGCGGCTGTACGTCACTCCAAGCCCCCCTCCTAGCCCCCATTTTCCCTAAAGGAGCACTTTTTTTCTTTTTGGCATAACTTGGGCATATAGAGTCGAAATTGGGAAAACGAGATATCGCTGGAAAGCTAGTTCTGAGCACTTTCCAATGGTGTAGTTTATTTTTTAGTATTTTTCTATTTAGCTACATTTATTTTTTGTTTGAAGTAAGATGTTCATTTATGGCTTCCAAGCTCATAAATTTTTTCCACGATCTCTGATTTTTGTCTTCTTTATGGCATTGAAAAGTTATTAAGGAGCTCTATTTTGTTGTCCATGCACTTTTTTCTGTATCTATCTCAAGTTGATTGTTATTCCATATTTTTCCCAATGGATGTTTTGGAGATTACTTGGATGTTTTGGCAGTTGGAAAGGTGAAACTTGAATATTTGCACTTCATTTTAGTACCACATCATCTTATTTTATGTTTATGCATGTTTAGCATTCTCTCATTTTACAATCATTGGGTTATTGTAATAAATGAACTGAGATAAAGTTCAATCAAGGGGGTTTCTTGCATAATAATCTGATTAGATTGTGCATGCACTTTGATCTTCATCTTGTTTTGATGGAAACTCACATGGGTTATATCTGGTTTCTTAGTTTCTTTTGGTCACATCTTGCTATAGCTTGACACATATCAGATTCAAATTGGTTCACACTTTAGATTGAGAGTTTATGTTTCTTGATCTGCATTGGTTCAAATCCTTCTTAGTTTGAGGGCCATGTTTTTATGGTTAATGTTTCAGAGTCTTTATGGTACTCCTTCCTATGGAAGAGTTTTAGTCTCAGTTTGGCATCAACATCGAGATACACAGCTTCAAGATTTGGTCATCATCTCAACTACTATTGCTTCACAGATTCTAGGGTTGTTCCAGTTTATGATTTTTCCAGTGTTCCATGGCATTGGGTCTGTTGTCGCATTATTATGATTTTGTTTTTGGTTTCTTGTAGACAGAAGTATCTTTCCTTGCTTGTCAGATTGTGGTTCCAGTGTTACTCCATAGTGTTCTTCCAATGCTTCTTTGCAGCAATCATCTCATTGTCAGGGGGTTTTGTCCCACTGGGTTTTCCTTCTCTACCTCATTATTGCATTTGTTCTTGGGTACCTGATCAGGCCTTGTTTTCAGGACCCATTCATGCTTTCTTGCATTCATCTTATCATTTAGGTGCATGCTATTTTAGTCTCCCTAAGTTGCACTTATGGGGGGTGTTAGTGTAATTAATATTTAATTGCACTTGCATAACTTTACTTAGGTAATATTTAATTCCTAGGTTAATTATTCTCATCATTATCTTATTCAGCTATCTTGTTGCTCAAGATAAGATTAGGGTTATGCATACTTTTCTTTTATAAAGAAAATCATCTCATGTAATTATGAATTCCTAAATAATATAATTTTGCACATCTTTTGCAAAGCTCTTGCTTTTTTTTATTTTCTCTTATGTGGAAGGATTTTCTAGTTTGCATTTCAGATCTTGGTTTCTAATAGGACCCTCATTTATGGTTTAGATGTTCCAAGGTGCTCCTAATTTTAACCTAGGAGGGTTTCCAAGGTAAAAAATTAGGGTTTGGGAGGGAAAAATATGAAATTAGGGTTAATTTTCCTCATTTTCACTCTTTACTTTTACTGAATTATTGCCTCTAGAAATCTTGCTTTTATGATTGTCGAGTAGAGATGCCGAGGATTCTAGGTGCCCCACATTGTGCAGAGGCAGTTTGTGACTTCTAGAGGCCAAATGGTGCAAGCATCATGGTATGTAGCTCTTCCTTTCCTATTTTTGTCTTTTCATTTTTGTTTAATTAATGCTAGAACATCTTTTTAACAATAGCGGTATTTTCGTGTTTTTTTCACTTTTGTCTTGATTTTACCACTTTCATGAATCATGAGTGCTATCGCTTTTTTTGTTCACTATCATAAAACTTGTTCACTTTTTTTTATCGATATCATTTAAAATGTGTGCTATTAATTTTGTAAAATGACCACTTTTGTTAATTTTGTGCACTTTCGTGAAATTTTTTCACTTTTTTCAATTTCGTTGCTATAGTTCAAAATCACCACTATTGTCAAAAATAGGACCGCTGTAAATTTTCTTGACCACTATTGTCAAAAAAGTGGTCGCTATTGTCAATTTTGAATGATTTGGCCAATTTACTTACAATCTTAGGTTTGTGATGTGATTTTCTAGAAAATTCTTGGTGTCATGGGTTGAATGTTTGCAAGCAGTTCTCAAATTGTTGTATTCTAGGGAGCAATGATTGCAACATCTGTTTGACTTGATTGTTGGTTTCTTCGAGGTGGAGAGATATATCCTGGATGTTGTGGGTCTATGCTATGTATGTTACATGATTGAGATTCAATGTTATAGGGCTATGATGATTTCCCTTGTAGAGAGATGGCATTTAGAGTCATTGTCCTTCCATTTTCTGACTGACGACACAACTATCACATTGGAGGATGTCTAGAGGATTCTTTATATCCCTATTCATAGTGATCTCATTACCTACAATGTTGGACAGGGTACCTACACCATGCAACGATTTATTGGCATTAGGTGACTACAGGTGGTGGATTCAAAGATAGACTTGTCTTTGTTTGTTGACAACATTGATCCTATATCCATAGTGCTAGTCGAATTGATCATGGGGCTCATGGTGCCTAATCATAGAGGTAGGCAGTTTCCTATTGGTTGGGGTATCTATATTGAGCATATGATGGAGCACGAGACCCAATATGCTTGGGGTTTGTGTCTTTTGGCACATTTATACGGGGACATGCATGAGGTTGCTTATCATGACAACATGGCCATTTTTGTAGGGATGAACACTATTACATGTATGGGCCTAGGAGCATATCCTAGTGACTAGATCAGATGGTGTTTTGGAGTAGAATTTGGAGGATCCATACTCTTATAGATATTCAGATTAACATTTAAAGTGGGAAAGCAATGGACATGAGCCAACCAAAAATTAAAATTTAAGGATTTACAGGAGTAGGATCAATACTAAACTTGTAGGATTAACCTAAGACATGAAAACACTAAGAGATAGATAGGGAATGAATATTTGTATATGGTGGGAAATAATAAGCATATTATATTTATTATCTACTTAAATTCATGTGGATATGGGTAATATGGGGCTAAATTTGGGAGGATGTGTAGGTTAAGATGAGTAATAGCATGGGAGAATTAACTAAAATTTACATAAGAGTGTTATTTGTTGTTACATAATTGCATGAAAATATTTAGTGCAGTCACAAATGGAGGGTCCATAAAGGATTTTCCAATTGTGTAGCTTAGAGTCAACACAATAGAAATAACACAAAAAAGTACTCTGCAAATATAGATCTTTATTGTATTGGAAATCTTACAGGCTTCATATGCCTCATGGGAAAATAACCAAGGGTCACAGGCCTACCGCAAGGTTATTCAACATTACAATTGGCCAAAGGCCTTATTACAATCCCACAATAGGGTAATGCAAAATTTCTAAACTCTAACCTTGAAATCCTAAACTAACTCTTGATGACTACTTTCTTTTGAATTAAAAATGATCTTAAATATGATTCTCTAACTCTAATAATGGTCTATGTCAGCCTCAAGGGTTTACAAACCTGATAGATGACCAAAATGTGTAGGTAAGCCTTCAAAACAAGAAAAATAATTCTATGCAAAATGAAATGAATTATAGATTTCCAAGAAAGATTTTGTGGACCCAAAATGCTTGTATGATGTCCCATTAAGCCTCACATGCTCTGAAATAGGTCCACACAAAAATTCTAGACCAAGTTTGCCCCAAATACTCTGACAGTGAATTAGCAGTGAAATTTTAAGAGTGATAACTTCTTGTAAGAAAATGCAAATATCAAAAAATCTAGATATTATGTAGATTACTTTGTGTAGATGCTATATCCTACTTGAAAAACTAAGAAATGATAATGTGGTGAAATTTGAAATGAACTGTTGAAACTAAAACAAATTGAAATGCAAGAAAATAAATGTGTTTGGTTAATACAAGATTGCTTTACAACTAGGGATTCTCTTGCATTAGACACCCAAGGTTGGAAGAAAAGTGATTCCCTCACTTTTCAAGGGCTAGAGGAAAACCAAAGTGGTCCAACTTAGCCTAAGAAATCCATGATGAATCCTTCATTGGTCTACCTTTCCACTTCACCATCTGATATTCCTTGTACTATTTGTTCCTAGTGCTCCTTCTAGTTCTGGTATCCAAGATCTTCTCAATCTCCTCTAGTGGTTGATGTGCTAACTTCTCCTTCAAATCAAATTTTGTGTTACTCCCACTTGATTGTCCTTCATGGTACTCGTTGATGTCTGCAATATTAAAAATAGGTGATATACCAAGTGTCTTTGATAACTCCACTTCATATGAATTTCCCAAATCAAACTTCTTGAGAATATTACATGGTTTGAACTTCCTCATCTTCAACTTATTGTATGTTCCTACTAGAAATATTCCCTTCTTGAGATAAACCATAACTTGATCGTCAATAGAAAATTCATTTTGTCTCCTTTTCTCATATGCCTTCTCCTTATACTTATGTTTCATGTCCTCCAAATGCTTTCAAACTTTATTATGCAATGTCTCTATGAATACTACAAACTATTCTCCCTTTGCACTCCTCTTATTCTCCATACTAATGTCTTTGAGCTCTGCAACTCCTTTGGGATGTACTCCAGTCACAATCTAAAATGGTGTCTTTCTTATACTCTAGTTTACTAAATTATTGTATGCAAACTCTACTTGCAATAGAACCATATCCCAATTTCCTACCTTTTCCCCAACCAAGCATCTCAATAAGCTACCAAAAATCTTGTTTACTACCTCCATTTTTCCATCTATTTGTGGGTGATATGTCAAACTAAACTTTAGATCTGTCTTCATCTTCTTCCACAGTGTCCTCGAAAATTATCCAATGAACTTGGTTTCTCTATCTAGAACTATGCTCTTGGGTAATCCATGCAATCTCACAATCTCCTTGAAAAATAGGTCAAAAAAATTCACAACATCATTATTCTTCTTGAAAGAAATGAAATGTATCATTTTAGAAAAATTGTCCACTACTACCATTATAGAATCATGTCCTCTTTGTGTTTTCAGTAATCCAAATATGAAATCCTTACCTATATCTTCCCAAGGTCTCTTTAGTACTATCAATAGTTTATACAATTCAGTATTCTAATTACTTCCTTTTGCTACTTGATAAATTTTGCAATTCTAAACATACTTTCTAACATCCTTGTATATCTATAGCAAAAAATAGTGTTCACTCACCAAAGCTATTGTCTTATCTACTCCAAAATGTCTTGCTAGCCCTCCACTATGGTTCTCCTTTATCAAATTCTCCCTCATTGAAATCTTCATAATACACAACTAATCTCCTCTAAACAACATATCTTCCTAAATAAAATAATCCAACCATTGACTTCAGTCTGTCACTATTGGTTTTGTATAATCTCTCCATGCTTTAGAAAAATATAGATCATTCTCATATATATGTTCAATTTCAATTCCAAGTACTTCTATCCTTATTTCTATCAACAAATTACTTCTTCTACTCAATGCATCTATAACTTTGTTTGAATTGCCACTCCTATGCTTCAACACAAATGTATAACTCTACAATTATTCAACCCATCTCATATGTCTCTAGTTCAATTTCCCTTGATTTTTTAAATATTGTAAAGCTTGATGGTTAGTGTACAACACAAACTCCTTAGGCAACAAGTAATGTCTCCACTTCTTCAAGGCTTGAATTATGGAATAGAAATCTTGATCATAAACTAAATATCTTCTTCTAGCCTCATTCAATTTATCACTAAAATAAGCTATAGGTCTCCCTTCTCTGCTCAACACTTCTCCAATTATATTCCCACTTGCATCACAATCAACTTGAAATACTTTGTCAAAATCAGGTAATGCTAATACTAGCTATTCTATCACCTTTTGTTTTAACAATTCAAAAATTCTTTGTGCTCTAAATGTCCACTTAAAGTCCTTCCTATCTCCCCTCATTGTCTCTATCATAGGTTTGTAAATGCTACTAAAGCTGCTAACAAACTTTTAGTAGAAACAAGCCAATCTATGGAATGATCTTACCTCTCTAATGTTCACCAGTGTAGGCCATTCAACAATTGTTCTAACCTTCTTAGGATCTACCTTCAATCCCTCAACAGAAATGACAAAACCCAGATATACCAACTCTATCTTCATAAATCTACACTTCTTGGCATTAATCAACAATTTTTCCTCTCTTAGTCTCTACAATACTTATTTGATGTGCCACAAATGTTCTTCTCTAGTCTTACTAAAAATTATAATATCATCCAAGTAGAAAATAACAAACTTACCCTAGAATTTATTTAGTACCTCATTCATCAACATCATGAAAGTGATATGTGCATTATTCAATCCAAAAGATATCACTAACCACTCATACAAACCTTGATTTGTCTTAAATGTAGTCTTCCATTCATCTCCTTCTTTGATTCTAATCTAATGGTAACCACTCTTTGTTGAACACCCAAAATACTGAGAGGCGGGGGGTGGGGGGTGATTCAATATTCTATTAAAAAAATCAGTTATAAACCATCCAAACATTAAATCGCATCTAACTGCAATTGTAAGTAAATACATGAAAGAGATCATAACACCACATAACACATAAACACCAGTATTTTTACATGGAATACCCAAAATGGGAAAAACCACAGTGAAGATTAGCTCACAATATATTATAACTGATAATAAGATATTAAAGGGGCGGACTGTTGGGACACACTATCCTTGAAAGGCTCACAACCTAAAATGATTGCAAAATGGAGTGTGGCTCACTCCCAAAAATTGAAGTGATGGAATACACCTTTCATGTGTTGAATTTAGTTCCAATTAAGCTTTGAAATATAAAATCCTGCACTGATTTGCAGTCTTACAATATATACTGCAATTCTTCCTTGATACAAAACTCATACATATAAGCTTGTGTATAATCACACTATCACACATCACTTCTTATCACATGTCACATCTTCAATAAAAAAAAAATCATATATATATGCTATTGCATCCTTACACATCAATTAGGTCAGTCTAATTAGATGGGTAAACCCACAATAGTGGGTTACAATTTTTTGAACGAAGAAAAATTAGAAATGCTCATCAAAAAATTTAAAATGGTTTACCCCTTCTAATGAAGGGGGTTAGAATGAACCACCCTCCTTCTAATGAACCCCCCCTTCCAATGAACCCCCCCTTCCAATGAACCCCCCTCCCTTCTAATGAAACCCCTTTTGCACCATATGGGGGTTCTAATGAACCCCTTTTTTACCTTCCCTCCACCATTTCAAAATTTATGCATTTTTTTGACTATCAAAGCTTGGGAAGGAGGTGCAAATGGAGTCAACTTGATAAACCAAGTTGGATGATTGTAGTGATCGAAACTGCTTTCCAACAACTATAAATTTAATATATTTTGTTTTTATTTTATATTTTATTTTTTAGTTTTACTGTATATAGGTTTTTCACCGTCAAGTTTCAATGAAAATCATTGTGGAAAAATAGTAAATTTGAGGAAATTTTTTTTGAAAAATATATATCCACTAGGTATTGATGTCCTCATTCAACAAAAAAAGAAAAATGAATTTCAATACATACCAAAATAGCCTGAAGTGCACCTATGCCTAAATTTATAAATGTTTTGACTTCAAAACTTAATTAAAAGAAAAATATTCAACAAAATGCTATGAAACAAAATGAAAGCACTAGATACTTGTGTTGACAACCTAAATTCAAAAGAATCAAAATTTTATCCTTTATAGAAAAAAATTTATGCAAGCCAAAGTACACACCACTTTTTAAAAATGTTGTTTACTATTAAAAACTAGTTATCAAAGGAGATGCAAAAAAATTATAATTTAATTTCAATTTTAAAAAAAAAAAATACTTTTAAAATCTACAAACAAAATCTCACAAATCACTAGTTTACATCATTTTCAAATTCCTAATAGTTTACCTACTATAAGTGTCAAAAATTGAAGTTTTCTCTGAAAATGTTGATTTCAATGTCAAGTTTGGCCAAAAAGTGTAACCCATTATTGTGGGATGACCCAGATGTACACCCACTTAATTCAAAAATAGCTTGTCAATCCAAAAAATTAAAACAAAGTTCCTTTCGTGCTCAAACCAAAATGTGCAAGGCATGATTTAGGTCGAAACAGACCTAAAACGGATCTCTTTGATATCTGCACAACATATTAAACTTCATACCACTTATTCATGTCGACCAAAAGAAGAATTGGTGATATGCACAAATCTTGAGTAGAAAAACTATATGTCGAACTTCTGTCATTTGTATCTTTCAGACCATTCAACCAAAATCAATAAAAACTTGTTCACATATGCATTTAGTAGTCCTAAATAATATACTAAAAGCACATAGACCGATCTTCTAATATAAGCAATTTCATACCAAATTATTTGATCAGAGTAACACAAACATTGTTTACTAGATTGTCACCAAACAATGTTGGCATCAATGACAACACACTAAAGGTTTCTTCTTCATTCTTCCAACACTCTTTAGGTTAATATTTGTAAAATACTTTGTTCCACTCAAAAAATCCATAATGTCATCCATCCTTGGCAATGAGAATCTATACTTGACTGTGATCCTATTGATTTCTCTAGAATTTGTACACATCATCCATTCTCCATCTTTATTTGGTGCAAGTACAACAAGTACCACACATGGGCTTAAAATTTCTCTGATCAATCCCTTCTTCAACACCTCTTGTATCTGCCAGTTTAATTTTTGCATCATCTACTGGTAGCATTCTGTGTGTTTTCTTGTTTCATAAAATTTCTCCCAATATTAGGTCTATGTGATGACTGATGCTTTGGACTGGGGGTAGTCCTTCTGGTACATTCATTGATACGATGTCTTCATGCTCTATTAATAGCTCTTCTACCTCTTCATTCTTTGTGGTAGGATTCTCTACCTCTTTTTTACCACCCTTTTTTGGTATCAATACAAAACACATGTTCTCATGCCTCAATCCATCCAAAAACTTTCTTCCATCTACCAAACATAGTCTAGTAGTACTACAAACTTCACTTTTGTCCTCTTCCTCCAAAGGTATCAACTTAATTCTCTCTCCATTTGAAGTCACACTAGAGGAATTTCTTCTTCCATCATGAATTTATTTCCTATCATATTTCCATGGTCTTCCTAATAGTAAATGTCATGCATCCATAGGCATAATATCAAACAACACTTCATCATGATATGATCCTATATGAAATTTCACAAAACACTTCTCATTCACCAATGTCTTATGCTCATCTTGAATCCAAGCTATCCTATAGGGGTTTGGATTTTTCAATCTCTTAAAATTCAACTTGGTTACCATTTCTTCTAAAACTAGATTATTAGTGCTGCCACTATCAATAATAAATTTACATACCTTTCCTCCAGATTTACATCTTGTTTTGAAAAAACTCTTTCTTTGTGGTGGGTCCTCAATCACTTCATGCGTCAAATCTCTTCTCAACACCAATGATTTTTTTTGGCTTTCCCATTGGACTAGGGGATCCAACAGGTTCTTCATCCATATAATTTTCTCTTCTGATATGTTTTGTTTTCTTACAGGTACGTCCTTGATGACATTCAAATGCTCTATTTCCTTCACCTCCACACTTGAAACAAGTTCCTTTGAATGGTCTCTTCTAATATCTTCCTTCATCTCTCCTATACCCATAATTTCGGTAAGAATTATGACCTCTATCACTACAATAGAATTTTTTTCTTCTCTTCCTCTGCGGTATGAGTTATACTCCTTTTCTTTGCTGCAGTAGGTTTTTCTATCTTTTTCTTTCTTTGCATAAGGTATTTTCTCTCTATAATGTGATCCGCTCCTCTGGAATCTTCCTCCTTCACTTCTATGCATTTGTTCAAGCTTCTTGTTCAACTTCTCCCCCACTTTCAAAGCAAACTGGTATGCCTCTTCAGTTGGTGTCATCTTTAATAGGCCCTCAATTATTCTTGAATGTTTCTTCTCAATCCATTGATGTACCTCACAACCTTCTCTTTTATTTCTTCACTATGACTGGTTTTAATCAACATCTTGTAGAATTCTTTAGTGTACACTTTCACAGATTTCTCCTTTTTCCTTAAATTATACAATCTTTTCAATAATTCTAGTTCATAATCAGAAGGTATGAATTGATTCTTCAACTTTGTCACCATTTATCCCATTTGATGATTTTATCATTTCCTCTTCTATTTCTATCAAATTGAACTTATTTTCATCATAAAGCAACATGTCCTTTCAACTTTGATTTTGTAAATCTGACTCTTTTTGGATCTTCAATTTCTTCATATTCAAAGTATTCTTCCATATCATTGATCCAATCAATCAATTCTTCAGGGTTTAAATTTCTTGCATAATTTTGGATTTCAATACTAGGCCTCTTACCAATTTTAGAGATCACTTTAAACATCTTCATCTGATCTAATTCTTCTTCTTCATCATCTAGGTCTTCTTCATTTTAATTCATAGCATGAATCACTTTCATCCTCATGTCTAGGGTTTAGACCTTTCCTTCTATCATATTCTACTACATCTGATTGCATTCACATTTCTTGCATCATCTCTAAAATTTCATCTATTCTTCCAGTGACATTCACTATAGCAGGTGCTCTCCTTGGCAGATATATCTCCTTGGATTTGGTGCAACTGCCTCAATTCAATGATCTGGACACAAGGGTTTCAACTGCCTCAAAGTCAATGATCGATTAAAAACACATGTAGTTTTCCTCAAGTCAGTGATCTATTCACCACAAGGAATGCCTTCAGGACTCACAAACTCACTCTAAAACCACTTGTTGTAGTCATAGATGGAGGTTCTAGAAAGGACTGTCCAACTGTGTAGCTTAGAGTCAACAAAGCATAAATAACACAAGAAAGTACTCTACAAATATAGATCTTTATTGAATTGGAAATTGTACATGCTTCATATGCCTCATGGGTGAATAACTAGGGTTCATAGGCCTGCCGCAAGGGCATTCAACATTACAATTGGCCAGAGGCCTTATTATTGTCCCACAACGGGGTAATGTGAAATTTCTAAACTCTAACCTTGAAATGCTAAACTAAATCTTGATGAATTCTTTCTTATGAATTATAATTGATCTTAAATATGATTCTCCAACTCTAATAATGGTCTGTGTCAACCTCAAGGGTTTACAAACTTGATAGATGATCAAAATGTGTAGGTTGGCCTACAAAACAAGAAATATAATTATTCACAAAATGAAATGAATTGTGGATAAATTCCAAGAAAGATCTCGTGGACCCAAAACACTTGTATGATGTCCCATTAAGCTCTGCATGCTCCAAAATAGGTTCACACAAAAATTCTAGACTAGGTTGGCCCCAAATACTCTGACAATGAATTAGTAGTGAAATTCTGAGAATGATAACTTCTTGTAGGCAAATGTAAATGATCGAAAATATGGATATGATGTAGATGACTTCATGTAGATGCTATATCTTGCTCTATGAACTAAGAAATGATAATACGATGAAATGCGAAATGAACTATTGAAACTGCAATAGACTAAAATGCAAGAAATTAATTGTTTTTGGTTGATATAAGATTTCTTTACAACTAAGGATGCTCCTGAATCAATATTTCATTAAAATAGACCCAAAATTAAATGGAAATTAGGATGGATATAATTTTTTTATTATTATAGTGTTCCCTCACTTTGAGACACATACATGTGAATCCTAGAATGATCATATATCTCAAAGTATGTAAGTACTCAAAAACATGCACGCAAATTAATTTTTATGACATAAAATTATATTGAGGCCCATATAAATTAATGAACCTCTTTAGATATCATTATGTAAGTCTATTCTTACACATATATGCTCCATTATAACCTATAAAATATAGAAAAATATGCAATGGTTAGCTTCTATAATGAAAGTAAATATAAACACAAATGTAAGTTGAAATTTACTATTAATGATCATGAAAGGTAAAGAAGAGGGGTAGGGTTAGAAAAAATATTCATGTATGAAAAGTGGTAATGCTTTGTCTAGCACAATGACCATAAGATGATATAACCTATTGAGCATTGAAATGTTTTGGTATGTGATAATTTTCCATTGAGTCATGGTGTTATATATTTGTTTAGGCATGTATAATTATCTACAATATTGACATATGAGTGTTAGCAATAAGACATGCCCCCTTCAATTGGTTGTAACCATTGGATGTAATAAATTTAAGAGGGAAAATAATAAATGAATTTCTAATGTAAGTACATAAATAATGTAAATTGATAAGCATAATACATATATTATATATAAAAAAAGCATTAAAGCATCCTAAAATATAGGTATAGAAAGCATATGGTATAAGGATGACCTTCAAGGTGAATAAATTTTTCCCCCATTATACAAAAAAAAAGTGGTGATGTGACCCTCAATGGCTAGAAATACACATCCAAGTATATGAGAAAATGAACTAACATATGCTCCCAATGTGAAATTCAAGAGTGTAAGCACACATTGGCTAGGTAAGGTGATATAAACCTAATGGATAGATAGATCTTGATACATGAAACAACATGTAGTTGATAAAGTGGATAAGGTTATGGTGTCTCTAGTGTAACTCATAAAACACGGTATTTAGGTAATCCAAATATATAATATGATAGGGGAGGAATAATGCATGATCCTAACAATGTGGTAAGTTGGATTTTAAACATGGTTAGTTCATGCAAACATAATAATGTAAAGTATGATCATGAGAGTACCTATCAAAATTATTGCCCCCACATAGGCAAAAAACATAGATAATGACTAATCATTGAGATGATGAGGTAAGATATTCTCAAGTGGCATGATGAACATCATGTAATAATTTGGTAGTAGGTCTTCCTAAAATGGATAAGAATGTGTACACAAATAAACATTGATGTGTTCTTGAATGCATATATAAAATTATATTTAGTTCTATCAAGTTTTATTTGCAAGATTCGTGATTAATTCTTTGGTAAATAATTAGACATATGCATAAATACAATAAAAATAAAAAATAAAAAATAAAAAAATATGTGGCTTCAAAATATTTCAAAGTGAATCCATAAATGTCATGAACCATATTGTATTGTCAATAGATGTTTTAGGTCATAAAGCTCGTTAACACAAAATAAGGGTTATAATAAATAAAAACAATCTAAAAAATGGTTATTAATGTGAGTAGGTAATATATATTAATCAATAATGTGTTTCATCATCCATATGATTGAATTGGTTTGAAAATAGAGGTTGTAGGATATATAGTTTATGTTTTAGATTTTTATCATGCTTTATCTAGGGTGAATATTGAAAAGTCGATTTTATTTGCATATGCACTCTTAGAGAACATTATAGTTTAAAATTTGAGAATAATAATTTAGAGGAGGATCATGCCTATATCATTCAAGTATAATCCAACATTGAGTGTAGTGAGATCACAGATGCACTATGTTGACTTTTGACTTTTTTATTCATTTTTATATTTTTTTTATTTCTTGAAAAATGTTTATTGTTTCACAAAATAAATATAAGTTTATTTTCAAGAATAGAGATCCCTAAACAATTTTTTTTTTTAAAGAAAGGCATGGCTATCTTCATCATTCATTTTTTATCCTTCATTTTATTAGAAAAGTCAATGATGAGAAGCATAGCATAGGGTGAATCCACCATGATATGAGTGAAACTTCCATGGACTATGGACACGTTTCATAGCTATTTTGTACAGTCTCTATCATGTATATGTATTCTAAGACCTATCCAACTATTTGAAAGTACAGTAAAATGGAGTCCGAAAGAGAAATCCATGGCCTCTAGAAGTTAGATTCTCTACATGGTAGTTGTAATGCTACTGGATAATGCATTGAAAATATCTGGTGATTTGATCTTGTTTAATATTATCTAGCAATTAAAGACATTAGATTTCCACAGTCCATATTGAATTAGTGTGTTTTTTTCTGAATTTGATTGATGCAAAAAATTTCACGTAGTCAAATTCAGAAAAAAACATACTAATTATCTAGCAAATTTAAGACATTTCTAACAGTTCAAAAATAAGGTCAAATGAAAGTTCAAATGAGAAAGATGCAAGCTCTAATAAATAGAATATGCATTTATAATCAAATTGACAAGTGTGAATTTAGAAGATGAGGAAAAATTAAGAAGTTAAAATGTTTTTTAAGTTATATATCAAGAATTACAAAACAGAGAATACAAGAAAATAGAGTACATAAATGAGGGCAAATAAACTGCTACAACACTGTTTTTAACTGTACAAAATGCGTCTTAAAATAGTTTAAAAGAACTCATACAAATTCAAACTACTCTAACCAGTCAGAAAATCAGCCTATTACATAACAGTGAATGATTTCCTTCTTCAAAAATTCTCACTGAACATCAAACAAATATCAATATACAGCTATACACAGCAGTATATTAACTTACAAGAAAATACCCAGTATCAAAAAAACAACTGTATAAGACAAATCACAGAGACAAGCAGGAAATTTTCCCTTCCAACTCCTGTAGCTGTGATTGCAAATGAGCCAGCCAACATATGGAAAAGGATAGATGTTCTAAGGAATTATAAACTACTTATATAGAGGGGGAAATTAGAACAGAAAGTGACTAAAAGGCAACTGTACATATTTGTGAGGCACAGGTTATCAGTGGACACAACTAGCATTTGAATACTCCCTCCTCACATGAGTCAATGTCTAAGGAACACAATAATGTGGTATTCCAGAGTTTGAGTGTTACCCATCTTCTAAGAAACCCTCTAGTCTTAGGACTCTATCCTACCTGTTTATGTCAACATCTGACAGTTCCTAATTCTCTGAATTAGACAGTCTAATATTGTTAATATACTTTATCTTGATTTGAATGCTGAACTATAAACCTTTGTTGTTTTAAAGAAGTAATCTTTTTAATTTTTAGTCCGACATTTAGTCTTTTCCATCAGTAGTCATCCAACAACATGTCATATCACAATGATATCACAACGTTTAGTCAATAACATTCTAATATACTACAATCTAAACTTCACTACCAAGATTCTTACAGATTGATTTCCAATTAGATTTCCCATTGCTAGTCAATTTTGTGTGGCCAGAATGTCTTCTTGTTTCTTTTTTTCTAATCTCATTCCAGATCTCTTCAAGAGCACATTCAATCATACGCTAGAGCCTAAAACTATTCATCGTACAATGTCCATGCACACAATTAATTATTTACGTAATCAATGTCATTAAGGTTTAAGACATTTTCTTTCTTCCTTTACTGATGTTTGTATCTTCATCATGTATAGTGGTGCTAGCAAGATCTTGTGAAGGGCAGCATAATATGTTTAAAAAATGTTTAACCTTGATAAGGATGTTTCATTTATCTTTCTCACGAGAGTTGTTTTTTGGATAGATGGTTTCTATTTTAATATAGAATTTTTTTATTTTAGATTTTTAGATTATAGATTATTTTGTTTATTTTTTTGTTCAGTTTTATCAATTATTGTGTCAGATTATTAATTTTCTAATTTATAATGGTCAAATTAAGTTTGTACTAGATTTATCTTTATACTTTGTATATAATTCTTATTATTATAATCGTTTGGAACACACCATCTAAACATGTGAGATAAATTTTCTTGTGGTTTATTTGTGTCATTTCAATTAAATTTTTCTTACTTCGACATTTGATTATTGAATTACCATCTATATAAATATCTATGTTGTATTAATATTCCTATTTTTTGGTTTCTTAAACCACCTCCTCATCCTAACTTTTCATATCCATAACTCATTACATTTTCTTGCTTTTAAAATTATATGAACCCCCTCTCTCTCTCTCTCTCTTAATGATATTGTTGCTCCTTAGTGCCTCCATGATGTCATTGGTGTAGGTGGTCTTTTACAAAATCAATGTTCTCTTAATCGTCCCTTCTTAGTCTCTTTGTCATATTTCCTACAATTTAAGTCTCTTAAGTTGGGAATACTAAATAAGTGATTGAAGGTATAGAGTAATTAATCACAATAACAACACACATGTTTGTATGTATCTACATATTATCCTCACAACACATAATTAATCAATACATCCACTTCTTTCTACCCAACATTGTTCTTATCCTCTACGAACTTTTCTTCACTTTCATCCCTTCACATTTTTCATATCCTCCTTGTTTCTTTTTCTAATTATTCTTCTCTATGTTTCTTTTCCATATCTTTCCTCGTGTTTTATTATTGTTTTCTCTCCTTTTTTTTTTCTTAATTTTAACTTCCTTTTGTTTCTTCCTTCCTATTAACTTGTACATTTCTTAGGGGGTTCAATTCTTTTGGATAACTCATTCTAATATGTTTAGGTGAATTTTTGTTGTGTTTTGTCTTGTTGGATTATTCATGTTCTAGTGATATAAAGCTCACTTATATCATCTGGTTTCTATATTTTAACTCTTCAATGTACCAAAACCAAAGTCCTCTTCATTGGAGTTGGAGGTTTGATATGATGAGTTATATTTTCTTTTAAATGTTGGAGGAAAAAATCTCCCCAATCTATTAAGTTCCCTATGTTCTCTTGTGAGGTAATTTTTTTTTTCACAATTCTTATAAAGTGTTAGCTTTCTTCCTCCTAGTCTTCTTATGGTGTTCCATTGGGATGACATCTCCTTTAGATCTTACTTTTATTGGGAAAACTAGGATTAAAATTAGTGATTATTTCTTGTCTAACTAGAGTCATGAAATTACTTGGTTCACCCTTTTTTATCATTTTTTTTCACAAAAGTTTGTATCAAAAAGTCTAGAATTATTGGTCATCAAATTGTTTATCCTATATAAATATGTTATTCCATATACCATCCAAAAAATTTCATATAAAAAAGTTATTTTCTTGTAGAATTCAATCTTCCACAATACATTGTTCAAAATAGACAATCTCCACAAAAAATTATGCCTTCACAAAATAATATAATAGATGCTTATAGCCACTGTGTGGCCCATTATTAGAATGAATAATAAGAATTAAATAGGCAGGACCTTATTATATATATAAAATTACAAAAAAAACATATAAGATTAATCTAATTAAGATTTGGGAGCATCTAGAAATAAATTGCATGGCCAAATCTAGGAAATATTAAAAATCTACTTTTGGTATTTTATATATTACCAAATTTTCATTTTTAAAGGCCTTTAAAGAAGAATTGGCTCTCAATAGTTTCAATTCTTTCCAAAGTTTCCGAGACATTTCCCTTTGAGAAAATGAAACTAGGCCTCTTGCAAATATTTCAATGTATCAAACTAGTTTACTGTCCACCCAACAAGCTAGGTGTTATGGCCCTACTGAGGTGGGGTACCAAAATTAAACAATTCTCTTATTATTATTATTATTTTTTGTTAATTTATCCTCATTCAATTGTCCATTTTAACTTCCAAGGAGTATACAATTATGGTGCTTTCATTTCTATCAAGAACCTTAGTTTACTATTTTTTTAAAATAAAAGTGTATCTTTGTATGTCTATAAATGGGTTGAATTTGAAGCAAAACCATAGAGTAAAAGGAATTTTTTTATTTCATATAATTTTCTAAGTTTGTATGAGCTCTCTATTTTAATAAAGTTATCTTGTTTCACTTAAATAGTTATGTATTTGTATTCTAGCTATTTTTCCAATTATTGGTTATAAAACATCAATTCCTCACTAGAGTATCATCCTCTAAATTCCTATCATACTTTGGATTAGTGGTAAAATAGAGTGCTTAGAGAAAATCAAAGATTTGTCATACTTGTTTCCTTCATAGAAGATGAAGTGGATAGTTGGATGAGGATAAATTAAACTAAATAAACTAATAAACTTAAAGAGGGGTAAAAATTTATTCAATCCAAAATAGAGAAAAACAAAGCAAGGGCATTACACATCCCTATCTATCTCCACTAATTGGTCCAAATTTTGTGACAAATCCGGGGGTAAGTGACCCCTTTCCACAATATTAACTAAAAAGTTAAAAATTACTATAGAAATTATTTAATTTTGGCACCCAAACTTAGCGAGCTCATAACTCTTAGCTCAATGGGTAAAAATGAACTACTTTGGTGCATTAGAAAGGTATCTATTATGCCTTTCACACACACCCCCATCATTTTAGTTAGGTAAATATGGGACCCCTTTTGTTTTATTTTTTTATTTTTTATGTTTTCACCTTTTGTTGGTTTGTTAATCCCACTAAATATTTTGATGGCTTTGTTATGTTGTTTTGTAGTCTAATTCAAGTCTTTATTTACTTGTTTTAAGGTTCTAGGTTCCTAGAGAAACTTCACACCTGCTTTAGTTTTGGGGTTTTATACCTTCCCAAGACCTTATCACTTTGGAACTAAGGTTTCAATTTCTAAGTGCATCCAACTCTCTACCACCTACTTTATACCTTTTTCTTTTGTATTGTAGTTCTAACTAGATTGCAAACCTAGACAAGGACTTGGAACTTAAAGTTCCAAGTTTGGACTACCTCCTACAACTTGAAATCTACCTTGTTATGAGCATTAATGATCAAGTGTGTAGGATCATTATGGTGTTTAGATGTTTGTTTTCATTCATTCTTCTCCTCATATATATGTATTCAAATATTATGTTATCTCCTCCAACTCCTCATAACTCCTTATTTGATCATGTTTAAGGGAGATTTTAGTTAACTATCAAAGATATTCTTAACTTTATGACTAATTACCTAGGGTTCCCAAACTTAAGATTCCTTGTACTCATTGACATAAAACCAAGTTGGTATTTTCTCTTCATTATGTTGTGTTCTTCATTATTTTAGTAATTATTTGTGTTTTAGCAAATAAAACTACTACTATGTTTGTTCAATTGGAGGATTATGATTTTAGATGTTTATATTTTTCTAGTTATGGTTTTGGTTTTGTTGTTAGTTCAAATGTTTAAAATGTTGTTGTACTGTATGTTGCATTTTTTACAATTTAGGTTGTAGAATGTTATATGTTCACAATTTTTCAAGAAGATGTTTAGGTCATAAAACTGTGAAAATGGCTATAGTAGGTTTCAAACTTGTGATATCTGGATCTAGTTCCCCTTCTCCTCCATCCTTTCATTAATGATTCTTTGTAAATGAGTAGTTCTCATCGAACCTCGAGATCTCATAGGGTTTTGGAACCTTAAGTTTCAAATCCTATTTTTTATCTCCAATCTTCACTATATACTTCCCCAATTGGGAATTTCAAAAAGTCTTCATTTGAGTATGGGATTCAAGACTTAATTGGCACTTAGAAATTTAAGTTCTATGTTTCAATTCCACTTTGCCTCCCACATCATATTTTACAATCACTCCTATGTGCAATAAATATAAGTTCTCCATGGACCTTGAGTCTTGATGAGACATTGGAATCTAAAGCTCTAACTTCTTATTTTACCCTATCCTCTAACCTCTATGTAGTTATTATAGCTTCACAAGCTTCAAGCTCCTACTCAAAACCTAGAACCTTAAGTTCCAATTCTATGATCATATTTACAACATAATTCTTAAGTCTCAATTTTCTTTTGAGCTCCAACCCTAAAATAACCCATTATATCCTTAATGACTTAGTTCTCATCAAACCTTAGGTCCTAACAAGAACATAAAATGTATTTCTTAGTTCTAATTTTATTTTCCTTTCCAAATTTTAGCCTTGCTATACTCAACATTACTTAACCTTACTAGAGAACCAACCTCATCCTAGAATTAGAACATTAGGTTCCAAGTTCTTGTTTCACTCTGTAACCCATGACTTGCCATACCTTTTCACACTTAGTTTTGGGTCTTGTTTCTCTCCTATGTTATGAAATCAAATTAGCTTTATTTAGTTAAGGTTCCAAATGCTTGTGCCAAACTGATCCCTATTCCCACCAAAGATTAAAACTCAAAATTTTCTAATTGTAAAGTAGGATCCCTCTTATTGTTAAAACACTTTCCTAAGGATTTATAAGACTTAGTTTTACCTATTTATACATAATTATTTATCTCAAGAGACTAAAATATTTGTGCCACATAGTCATTTAATGGATTTAGTATGTTTACTATGGCATTTTTTCTAACTTGTAAGATGACTAATAAAATTAAGAAAGTGGATAAATATGAAAAATATCTATAGTGATGATATACAAATTCCAAAGGTTTGTGAATTTTTTTAAGATAGTTTCCATAGTTCAAGATGTCACTGACATAAACTTAGGTCACATCAATCTTAAGTACTTTCATAGAAGGACATTTGGAGATTCTCAAACTCTAAATTCCATAAGTATAACTAATTTTTGGTTAGCACATATAGAAAAATTCCCATTAGCCATGTAATTTCTTAAACTAATTCTATCATATGCTCAAACCTATAACCCTAACACGAGAACACATAGAGACTTAGATGGGAATATCATCTTGGAAATCACACTAGAAGTAATATCATGTATCTTTTATCTTCCTTTCAAGGAATCCTTGAAAAACTTAAAAGAATAAAGTACTTTGAATGCATACCAAAAGAATGAAGATAATTTCAAAATTTTGACTAAAGCCTATTTGTTGAAGGAGAGGAAAGTTGTCACAAATATTCCTAAGAACCTCACTAGATTAGGTTTTCACTTGGAGAAATTGGTGATATGATCACTTATTTGAATAGATTTATGGGGAAGTTTGATTCCAAGATGCATCAAACATGGATATATTAGTTTATGAGCACGATTCTTAAGGAGAAATAATGTATTGATTGGGTTCAATTGGTAATTGACAATCTCCATCAATAATTAACCACCATCCTAACCAATAAGAAGTTCACAATGACACCATATGTCATTTATTGTTAGCAAGGTAGGTGGCATTCCCTAGATTGATCAAAAAGGGAACATTAGGGGAAAATGAGGGGCATAAAATATTTTGGGAGCATTACTCATAGCTTTATTACAAAGAAGCTCAAAATCATTTTAAAAGAGTTAATGATTATTTCATCTTTCCTATAAGAAACAAGTTATCTAGGAATGATATTGTTAGGCTTTCCATTTTGAACAATTGATAGCAAGTTGGGGACATTGGTTTATCCAATTCACCAAGTCTACATATATTAGGGTAGCTAGTTTCATAGAAGCTCAATTTATTTTACTCAATTTTTTAATGATAAGATAATATTATTGTAATTTTCAAGGTAGATCATAGGGGTCCATAAGAAGTTTACAAAGAAACATAAATCTAGAGAAAACTTCTCTTTTATACTTATTTTTTATGCTTGTATCTCTATCTTCTATGAAAAGGAATCAAATGAGGAGTTGTCTTCTTTAAATCTCAAGAGGTTTCACTATAGAACAAACTATGACCCTAAAGGTAAATTTAGGAGAGTTTTTGGACCTAAATATAATCACATACCCATCATAGAGGATTTTTACATATTTTGAAGATGACCATGATGCCAAAAAAGGCTCTTTAATAGATTAAAACTCAAGAAAATAAGAAGAATTAATATTGGAGGATAGATTCCTTTAGGTTTGGTTGATGATTGCAATGTTTTGAATCTAATTTATAATCTTTAAGTTATTGAAAACTATCCTTTGCTAGATATAAATTGGACATTGAATCCAATTTATGATCATTAATTAATACGTATTATCTTGATTTAATTTTTGAATTATAAACCTTTTTATTTTAACAAAGCAATATTCTTTTTAAATTTTACTCTAGCATTTTAGTCTTTTCCATCTATAGTCATCCCAACATGTCATATCACAACATTTGGTCAATAACATTCTAATATTCTGCAATCTTAACTTTACTACCAAGATTCTAAGAAATTGATTTCCAAATAATTTCACATTGCTAATCAAAATTTTATTGATCGAAATATCTTCTTTTTTTCTAATCTCATTCTAGATGTCTCCAAAAGCACATTCAATCATGAGCTAGAGTATAAAAATACTTCATCATCAGTATCCCTCATAGAATGTCCATGCAATCAATGCCATTATGGTTTAATACAATTAATTTTTTCCTCTATTGATGTTTTTATTGTCATCCTATAGAGTGGTGCTTGTAAGATCTTGTAAAGGGTAGCATAATATGCTTAAAAAATATTCAATCTTAATATTTTTTATGTTTCATTTATCTCTTTGGCAAGGGTTGCTTTGAGTAGATGGATGGAAGAAAAAAGTTGGGTCCACATTTAGGGGAATCATTGGGAAAAAAACCTAACAAGAACATGTGTCTGTATAAAAATATATATATACCTATTTAGAATTGAGACCCTGAACCTAAATTTTTAAAATAGGTACCCATTTTATTTTTTAAAATGGGTACCTATTTCTAATTACAACGTATTCCCGCTTCGTTCCAGTAAGAGTACATATTTTAGAGTAGGCATGTATTTCATAAATTTGAAATGTGAACCCCATGGATTTTCTTCTTTTTTTTGGCTTGAAAACCCACTCCTTAGCCTTCGATCTGCAAGTACAATTCCATGAAAAGAGCAAGAGAAAAACTAACTTTAGCAATATGACTAATGTGTTTTTTTTAGAATTTTTTGAGAAAATTAAAATCTATTATAAATGATGATGTCTAGTTTTCAAATATCTAATTTTAATGATTGGATCTTTTTTCTATTTATTAATTATTTTTTGAGGAAATTTGTCCATATAGAAATGTCACGTATTTGTATTTTTTAATATTTTGTTTTAAAGTTTATTTTAATATATGTCATCAATCTAGACACAATTCTATACACAATGAAATAAAAATCACTTTATGATTCGTCTATATCAAGTTATGTTTTACGTACAAGAGGGGTTTTCAAAAATAGCAATTAGGGCCAATAAAAAAATAATATAATTTTTTTAATCCTCATCAATATTTAGTATAATACAAATATTTCCCAAAGAGGAATTAGACAAATGATTTTATGTATGATAACTTATGTGTGTTGTACACATGCATGTTATGGTCCAAAAAAGTAACTCTTAAAAGTAGTTTTTGTACAAGCCTATAAAAAATTAAATTGTATAATTTGGGTATTAGAATAAATTACATATTTGAAAACTAGATTCAAAATCCTACATTTCATATTACTATACTTTTTAAACATTTTATGTGTAAGTGCTTCAAATTTTTATTCCAATTGTGAAAAAAAAATGATTTTAAGGAAAAACACTTCCACTAATTGACCAAAAAGTGGACCCAACTTCTTGCACTTACCCAAATGATTAGTATTCTAATTTAATTTTTTAATTTGAGATATTTAAATTATAGATCATTTTTTTTTTAAATGAGTTTAATTTTGTCAATCATTGTATCAAAGTATTAATTCTTTCTAGTTTATTTCATCACCATTATATTTAATTATGGTCTAACTTGTTCACATATAATTCCCATTATTCTAATCTTTTAGTACTTAGTATCTAAATATATGAGATGAATTTCCTTGTGGCTTATTTGTGTCATTTCAAGTAAATTTTCTAAATTCATTATATTCTCAAAATTGATTTATCAAACGCCCATCTATATAAATATTTATGTTGTACTAATCTTTCTTAATTTTGGTTTCTTAGACCACCTTCTCATCTTACGTTTTCACATCCTTTACTCTTTGAACTTTCTTATTTTTAAAATTATATGGTAACTACTTCATTGAGTGACATTCACTTGGTATTATCTCAAAAAATAAATAATACAACCTAACTGATACTTGTGTGCAGCTTGATTCAACACGTGCATCACACTTCTTTCTTGTCCTTATTAGTATTAACCTTTAGCTCTGTAAACATCCTTATCATTCCTTTCTTAAAAAATGTGTGATATGGGACATAGAGGTAATACACTTCTCCAAGTCATTGCTACTTTCATTGATCCTTGTTTTATATTTATATGTGTTCTCTTGGTTTGTGGCTTAGTCCAATGAATCACTATATATTGTGTTGGTATCGCTCTCAACTTTTTTATATTTATGTGTCAATCTACATCACCAATGATACCAATATTAATATGTATGTGTATTTTTATATCAAATCTTTGATAAACCATGTTTTTAAAACTATTTTGAGGGTGAATTCTTCAACTTTGATAATAGTTCTTTCAACTTTATCTTATATATTTGGACCAATTAATTCCTTTTTTATCTTGTGCTATAAACTATTTATGTTATCTCTATATCATATTGAAACAACTTTAGCTCTTTTTTCAAATGGTATCTTAACTTCTTTGAGAGACTCATGCCCATTCTTATCCTACTAGTGTACTAGTATATTTAAATAGCTCACAAGATTACTAAAAAGGATATGTACATAAATCATCATCACTCTTTCCATTTTTTTCTTTAGATTGAAAAAAATTAAGCTCTTGTTTCAAATTATCTCTTAACTTCTCTAAGACAATCATGTACATTCTTATCATACTAGTGTACTAGTACTAGTATTTCATGTGTTGATCATTGTGATTATTCTTGGTCTACATTGTTTTGATCATTTATCACACCTTGATATGAGTGTTGATTGGCAGAATTGATATGCCTTGGTCATTTTTCAGATTTGATATTATCCATGCAATGGGAGTTCCTAGATATGTATATTCTTTATTGATAGGTTTTATACATGGATCTTTATTGCAGATTATGGGTTGTATATATTTTTGATTTGAGTTTATTGATTTTATTGATACCTAAGAGGTATGGATGGTTGGATGTATTATCATGTGTTTTGGGTGCTATTTTTTATCATGTGAATTTTTTTACCTTTGATAATATCTTAGAGCCTTTGTTATCACTTAGATTTGATGATTATGTTCTTTGTATTGGTGCATATTCATCTTGTCTTGTTCCTTTTCTTTTATAGGTGGCATGTTGGACGATGAGAGGAGTTCTTTCTTGATATGGTGGTCACTTTGGTTTTATTGCATGTATCTTGATGGAGCATGAGAGCATGCTAGAGAATTATGCGGTTTCATGTATGGCTATGATGATGTATTTCAATGATTTACCAAGTTATATAATGTATACAAGTGGAAGAATGTTAGGATTTGGTGTTGTACACCATTGCATAAATTTATTTATTACAACATTGTAATTAAATGATTATTTAGTGTGGTGCACCTAGAAGATATGTTTATCCATATTTTGTGATTATTTGGGGCCACTTGTAAGTTATATTATAACATTGGGTTAATTATTTTATGTGGTAGACATAGGATAATAATTTAATATTTGGGGAAAATATTTAATAATGTGCAAACTTAGTACCCAATATCAAATAAGGGTTCAATGGTTTTGTGTTCACATGGCTTTGTGACACATGGCTTTATCTTACCACCTAGTTGGAGTGTGAGCTTGAGTCTATATTAGCAAGCACATGATTAGTAGTTAAGGTTGGTTGGGCGAGTGGGCTATCATATTATTGAGTCTTTTGGACGATTGGAAATGTGAAGCATGGAATGGGATGTGTAGATTCATGCTTGGAAACATGGGGATGTTGAACACACTGAAATGTTGAGAGTGGCAGGGGTGAATTAGCATATACTAAAACTTAAACAATTCCATGTTTTAGATTAAACATCTATCACATTAACTAAAAGAAAACCAGAAATGGAAACATGCACCACACAAGGACACCAAGATTTTTACGTGGAAAACCCAATGAGGAAAAACCATGATGAGAGTTAAATCACAATATATGAAGCTCATTGCTTACAAAAATTACAATGTTGTTATAGCTCACTACATAGAATTGCAAACAAAGGCACACAACCTTAGGGAAAGATACAAGGAAATGTTGAGACTTACTATCTCAAAGTAGGATACATAAAAAATTATAATGAAAAACATGAACATGAACTACTATAGAGAAGCATCCAACATATGTTGATGTTGCAGTCCCCTTTTCACTCAATTAATCCATCATACTAACTTCACACACTTCATATTCAAATTACTGGTCAATATCAATTCTCTATACATAGTTACCTTCACAAATGAATTTTTTCTTCTATAAATACCCTCTGCAACGACTCAAAACCTCAATTTGGTCAACTCCAAGATGACCTTTAGATGAAACATATGATACAACATAGGTCGTCTCCAAACATATACATAATGAAGAGAAAATGAATTGTGGATCAATAGATGACATAACAGGACCAAAAGGCACCACAACACATTCTCCAAAGAAAAATCAGTTAATCAAGATCAACCACATATGAAGAAAACAAGATTGTCGGCCCAAACAATGACAACACCACCAAAGCTACCAACTGTTCAACTTTACACCACCAGGGAGAAACTAAAAACATCATATATACCAAGATGTGAGCATTGTAGATTATGTACAATACCTCTTCAACCACCTTTTGAAGTATATGATCATTAAGTGCTAGCACAAGAAGAGAAACATATGTTATGCAGAACAATTAAGCATCTAGAACCAACTATACTACATTGTCCTTTGAAAAATGCACTTGTAGATCACCAAAACACATGATACAGTAATAGAGTATGCATTGAACATCATTGAACATTTCCATGAAACTGCAAGGCTAGAAACTCACTTTCAGATGAATGCGAAGCATTCCAACATGCCTTCATCAATACTTTACCATATCACAAACCGAAACTATCACTTATAACTTTCACTTTAGAAAGTGTAATGACTTGAATTTTTTATTATAATACATTCACATCTTGACCATCTTATCTTCTAAACCACAAGAAAAAATATTTCTCTGCGGAGAGATGTGGACCAAAATACCATGACTTTGTCTTAGAGTATACACTGAGAATTCCTTAGTGAAAATTAGAAACCTTATCTCCATGTGTGATACACCAAACAAGAATGATATCAAAGTAGACATGCAATAAACATATTGGAACAAGTGTACCCACCTCTGCATCACACATAGACATCAAACTAATCACCATTCTACCTAATACTACATTGTTGTCTTGCACTAGCTGATATCTCTGTACATCAACTATCATTGGAGTATTATAAAATCTTCAACACATATAATAGACATCAATGGCAACACATCTTGAGTTGAAATCAATGAAAAAACATATTTCCAACAATCTCCCCCTTTGTCATTGATGGAAACACACATATATCTACAAGACTTATCTCCCCCTTTGACATCAAGGGAAAAGAGCATAATATCTTCTACTTATATCAGCCCAAAAAATTGTATGAACTACCCCTTATTGTATGATTTCTATCAAAACCACCCCCGTAAGATGGAGATGCCCCAAAATAGATGCTATGTACAAAATATCTTCAACAAAAACCTAAAAAAACCTAAAAAGATATTGTAATCGTCCACAAAACTATACAAAGACAAAATTGTCTTATCTACATCCTTGTAACTTATAAGGTAGAATTTTTCTATAGATTACCTTTAGGTGTGCCAAAGTTGCAGCCCAATTTTCCTTTTTTGAGGAAAGAATGTGGTTTTGAAATTCAAATTGCATGCATAAATCCTCAACCTCATCCATACTGTTTGGAGCCTTCCACTTTTGATCAATCTTTTCTTCTTTAGCAAGCAACCCAGATAATGAAGCAATTATTAAGTTGACTTCTTCCCTTAGCTGACCAAACTATTTTTTTATCTACTCTCTTTGGTCCTAAAGCAATGTCAACTTCACATGAAGATTTTCTATTTAAGCTCTTATTAATCCATCCTTATATCCTTTGACAAATCATATGTCTTGGCCAATTGAGTAATCTATGACTCAATGGAGTCAATCTAACCTTTGATGTTCTTGGTGGATCTTGGCCATTTCAAACAAAATTGATAGTGAAATGATTTCATCAACACAATCCTTAAACATATTTATGTTTTCCTATAGTTTATTGTGTGCACTAGCACACCAGTCAAATGTTTTAGTCATTCTCTTATTAGTTATCTTCCTTAAGGCCTCTTTCTCTGCCTTCTTCTCAATGTGTGAAGAATGATCCTTAAACTAATCCATTAAAAACTTCAATTTGTGTTCCAGATACAAGGAAGAATCTATGTTTACCTATGGTAAACCTTCTTGAATGATCTTCACAGTATCATCAATTAATCCACTCTTCTTCACATGTTCCTAAAGAATCTCATTCCTTGCAGAAGCATGCAGAATATCACCAAGCTGTAACTTATGGAGGGGAGAAATTTTTGACAAGTCAACTTGTCCCTCATGGGTAGGAATTTGTAGAAGTTGAGGTGTCACCACAGGTTGAAAATGCATCTATAGTCCTAGCAGCTCTTTGAAAGAATTTGAAGATGTAGAACCCTAACCTAAATTCATAGAAGCATCTTGCTTCTCAACTGTCTTCTCCTTTGCATCTTGAATTTTCTTAGGTCTGTCCTCTTTCTTTTGCTCATCATTTCCTAAGTTCTCTAGAGGAGAAATATTAGTTCTTTATCAAAATTAGTGTTCCTTGGAGTAGGGACACTCACTTCACATTGATCTCTCACACTAGTATTCTTTGGAGGAGTAGTCTCCTCATTCTGCATATCATTTTCTCTTTATCATCACCATCTATCACATTACCCTAAAAAAATGATAGATCTATGTCATGAGTTGACACATCAGGTATATCCTGCAAGATAATATTATCTAGAGGAACTTGTTTCTCAACAATCACCTAAGCCTTCTTCCTTTCTTCAATAATTTTGGTTGTCTTTTATTTTATCTCTTTCTCCATCCTTTCTATCTCTTCTTTGTCTTTCCCCATTAGAGTATTTATCCTTTGTTTGGTTTTGAACACTTGTGCCTAATATTGGGATAATTTAACCCTTTCTTCATGAGAAATAGATAAAGCAACATTCTCTAATGCTTGTTTCCTTATTTTGGCTTCTTCCACCATAGCTTCATTCCTCTTGTTACTGAGTGTATCTACAAGACTTGGTGAAATTTGATCAATAATCTCATTTAGAGTCATATTAAAGTTGTTCATATACATGAATATAACCTTTTCAATTGTGTCCTTGTCAACTAGAGGCATCTCATCATAAAGATCAACAATCTCTTTTAGTGCATCATGCTATACAATTGCATTGATAGTAGCCTCAAGTTGTAGAGGCTCATGTTCAAGTGTTTTTGGAGGAGCCTTCATTTTTTTGTTTAATTTTCCTTTTTTGTTTCTACAAGGAGATGCCTTCATCTCCAATCTTTTCAACTTCAACTGATTCTTCCTCATTTTTCTTTTCTCTCTTTACATTTCATTTAGGCCTAGCATGCACTATTTTAGTGATCTTTTTCTCTAAAGGAGTTACAGATGTAGCTTTCCTTTTCCTACCAAATTTTTGTGTAGACTCAGAGGGATACATAGCAAATGCATCAATAGAGGAAGATCTACCTAATCTCCTTGAAACCTTAATAGCTTCCAATTTAACATATTTGGCTTTGGAAACCTTTGTAGGAATATCAAATGTAGTTTTTGAAGAAGTACCCAATATATTATGAAGCTTATCTTTATCTTTTATCTTTGAATACTATGGAGCACCCATCTCCTTAAACACCCCTTCCACTTTCTTTTCACTGGTTTCATCTCTCTACTTTCAGTAAATCTCATCCATGATTTCTCTATGTGTACCAAATATTTTGCTTTGGGATCCTTAGGTTTTGACAACAAAATATCTATATAACCTTGTACAAATTCATGTTCAACCTCATAAGGCAACTTAGGAATCCATGAGGTTTTGGGATCCATTGCTTCCATGAAATAATGATCCTTGTTTACCATAAAAGTTACCTCATTTTCATACTTCCAAACCAAACTAGATGGTATCCTATATCTACTTTGCATCTCAATTTGCAATTTCTTGAAAAATCCCCAATAGAAAGTAGTATATACTTTCTTATTCTAAAAAAAATCATATGTTGTTTGATCTGAGCTGCTACCAGAGTGAGCTTATCCAAAATTTTGCACTTAAAACCAAGTAACTCATTCAAAAAGAGAAAAGTAAGGCATATAATCAAGGAACTAAACTTGAAGTTATAATTAGTTTATTTTGTCCTCTTCAAGTTCTCCATTAGCTACTCTCTCAACAACTCACATAGATCAAATTTGCACCTTCCTTTACCATTTGATATGCAGTGTGAATTGCAATGGTGATGGAAAACCCTTCTCTGTTTATGAAGTAAATCTTTTATGTAATCCCCATTGATGCATACCAAACACCGGGATCAAGGATACCTTTATTGTTAAGGATCTCTTATCAAATTTAGCACTAGTGAGCTCCATGACTGTTTCATTCTTTACAGATGTTAGGGTGATCCCACAATACTAGTTTACAACTTTTTGCCAAATTGGACATTGAACTAATTTTTTCTAGCTAAATCTTCACTTTCGGGCACCTATAGCGGCTAAACCATAAGTAATTTGAAGATGATTCAAACTAGTGATTTGTGACATTTTTTCTATAGATTCTAAATATATTTTTTTCAAAAATTTTAGAATCAGATTACAGTTCTTTTTCCATCTCCTTTGAAAACTAGTTTTTTCAGTAAACACCATTTTTAAGGAGTGATGCTCACCGTTTACAACATATTTTTTTTCCATGAAGGATAAATTCTATTTTTTTTGAATTTAGATTTGTAACTACAATATCTAGCCCTTTCATTTGGTTTCATAGTGTTTTATTGAATATTTTTTCCTTAATCAAGTTTTGAAGTCAAACCAATTACAATTTAGAGATAGGTGGACCATATACAACATAACTTTTTTTGTATGTATCGAAATTCTTTTTTTTTTTACTGGATCAAGGACATCAATACCTAGCTTGCACATATTTTCAGAATTTATTTTTGATAATCTGCTATTTTTCCACATGTGCAGAACAGAGAGGTTGATTTTTGGTGAAAAACCTATGTTTAATCAAACTAAAAAAGAAAATACATAATAAAACCAAAACATCTTAAAATTATATTTGATGGATAACTCATTTTGAGGACTACCATCATCCATTTGGATTTGTGAAGTCTCCTCCATTTTCATCCTCAACTAGAGCTTCAAAGGGAAAATTTATGGAAATTTTTGGTGCCAGAGGGGGAGAAGGGGGAAAAGGGGGGTTCGAATGAACCCAAGTTCAAGTGAACCCCCCTTGGAGGTTTGCTTGAACCAGGGTTCAAGTGAACCCCCCTTTCCACAAAGTTTCCCTTTGTTTTTTATTCCAAGAAATGAAAAATATGTGGGACCCATCATTTAATAGGGTTCGCTCGAACCAAAAGTTTGTTTGAACCCCCCAAAAACCAAAATTTTCACTATGGGGGAGTTTTTTTGCAATTTTCCTTCCTCACTAGAATTGTAAACCAGTTTTGTGGGTTTACCCGTTAGCACCGAGACTGGTCTAGAGGAACAAAGACTAGTAATATCCCTAATTGCATCCTTTATGATCATGTAGGGTTTGTTTGGCCAAATGAAATTCTCATGAATGTGGCTAAAGATAATTCTTACCAATTCCTTACATTTGTAGAAGTCTAGAAAGTCTTTCTAGATGTCTAAACCTTTCACAACAACATTTGTATATTCTGGCTTGTATACTCCATTCTCATTCATCAGCTCATGCTAGACTACTTCAAAGGATGAAGTATGATCAATCTCATTCAACTAGGCATGGATGCAAATCCTTATATCTTCACAGTACACATCTTCTGGAACAATTGAGAATTTTCCATCTTTCTCCACTTCCATTGCCTTGAAAGGCAACTTCTTGTATTTGGGCTTGGGTTTCTCCACAACATCAATTACCTAAGGTTTTTCATTAGAATTCCTTCAGAAACCTTCAAACACCATAGTAAGGGTTTCACACAAATAGCTTGAGAAACTAAGCACTCTTCTTCTTCGCTCTCAAACACAATTTCTCTTGATTGAAAATGAGATCAAATGATCCAAAAATCAAATAAAAGGTCTTTCAAAAGCCCTAAATTTCCACCATAAATGTATTCACACTTTGTTAGGTAAACCCTATGTTGAATTTCACTATGTCATCACAGGGATAAAATGAAGCTCGGAACACCTCCGTAAAAAAAATTCTTTCTTTGAAAGCATCATCAATATATTCAATATTGTTTAGCAAATCTGCATGATGGAGGAATTGTTCCAATTGTTCTCCTATGCTGACATATTCATCATCTTGTCCTTTTTATGGGGCTAAAGGGTTTGAAAATCATAGCTCCCCCTGAGATAATGCACTATCTCATTTTGTCTTGGGATCTTATGCAAAATCATCCTTCTCATTTCCTTAAACTTGTTTTCCTTCCAAACCTTTTTATTACCCATATTTTGTTGATCAGTCTTCTTTCAAGAAGTAGAAGGTCTTGCATTATTTCCCTTGTAGACCCTTGCAATATGTCCTAATTTAGTACAATTGTAGCAAGTGATACTATATTTTGGAGCATAATTACTTCTTCTCACATAGATATGAAATTAGTAGCCTTATGACCAAACTTGTTGCATGTGTAGCAGTAATCGTAGAAGGATTGAGAAGTCATAGTGTTACTATTCCTTATCACTTTACTTATGTATTCATTAGCCTTATGACCAAATTTATTACAAGCATAACACTGACCATGAAATTATTGAGAGTTCATAGTATTGTACCTTGGAGGCCTAAATGAATTTTGACTCATATTTCTTCTACACTCAACAACCTTGTGTCCAAAATTATTACAAGAATAACAATAGCCTTGAAAAGATTGAATAAACCTAGTAGGGGCATGTTGTCTAGCTGGTGGAGGACCTCTGAATTATTTTTGTCTCCACACATGAATGAATTCACTTCCTTTCTTGTTGTCTTGATTTTTCTTTGCCTCTCCAAAGGATGTATCTTTAGGTTTTTTAGTGCAACATTTCTCCTCCTTTGTTTCACTTTCCCTCTACTTTGAAATTTTTATAAGTTTGTAGAAGAATTAGATGATGGAATTTTCCCTTTTTCAAAACCAATACCAAATTTTTCTTTTGATGGATTTTTAGAGCTAATCAAATCATCAAGAATTGCACAACTTCCTTTCAGTTTTAAGCCTTTTTTAATTCTCTCTTTTTTCTTTTTCTAGTTCATTTCTCAGAGTGACAATCTCTTCCTCAAGCCTTGAACATTCAATTGCTTTATCATTGACCTTGGTATTCAAGAAATCCTCAATCCTCTTGTCTTCTTCAAATTTGACTATCAAATTAGATATCACATCTTCTACCTCCATGAGTTTAACTTCGTATCCTTTATCTCCTCCTATTTGAGCCTTAAATTTTCTAATTTCTTCTTTTCATCTTCCATCTTGTACCTTAAATTTGGAAATTATCTCCTTTGATGTTTCAAGCATGACCTAATATTCCATATTTAGTGTTCTTTCTTCATCCAAATCTTCAAGAGTTGATTGGAGTTCTCCTTCAAATTCTACCTCACAATCATTTGGATTGATATCCCAACCTTTAGGTTCCATTGACTCTAGATCCAATTTTGGAGTGAACATATCATTTCCCATTGCTACAGACCTCATGTGTTCAAGTGCAACATCTACCTGAATTGTTAAGGTTCCAAAGGAACTTGGATCTAATACCAATTGTTGAACACATTGAAATGTTGAGAGGGGGGGTGAATTAGAATATAGTAAAACTTAAAATATTCCATTTTAAAAATTAAACATCAATTGCATTAACTAAAAGAATAGAAAAAATGAAAACATGCACCACATAAGGACACAAAGAGTTTTATGTGGAAAACCCAATGAGGTAAAAACCATAGTAAGAGTTAACTCACAATATATTAAGCTCACTGCTTACAAAAATTACAATTTTGTTAAGGCTTACTGCCTAAGGACTAGCAGACTAAGGAATACAAACTTAGGGAAAGAGACAAGGACCTATTGATACTCACTATCTTAGAGTAGGATACAAATTACAATGAAAAAATGAACTGCTATAAAGAAGCATCCAACGTATGTTGATGTTGCAATCCCCTTTTGGACAATTAATCCATCATACTAACTTCACACACTTCATATTCAACATACTACACAATCTCAATTCTTTGTACATGGTTACCTTCAAAAATGATTTTTTTCTTCTATAAATACCCTCCACAACAACTCAAAACCTCAATTAGGTTAGCTCCAAGATGACCTTTAGATGAAATGTATGATGCAACATAGGTGAACTCCAAACGTATACATTATCAAGAGAAAATGGGTTGCAGATCAACGCACAACATAATAGGACCAAAAATAATCGCAACACATTCTCCAGAGAAAAAATAGTTAATCATGATCAACCACAGATGAAGGAAACAAGACTGTCGACCCAAACAATGACAACACCACCAAAAATACCAACTATTCAACTTCACACCATTGGGGAGAAACCAAAAGCATCATGCAGACCAAGATGTAAGCATTACAGACTATGTGAAATACCTCTTTAACCATATTCCAAAAGTATCTGATCATTAAGTGTTGGTGCAAGAAGAGAAACATATGTTTTGTGGAACAATTAAGCATCCAAAACCATCTGTACTACAATTTCCTTTGAAAACAACACTTGAAAATAACCAAAACACATGATACAGTAATAAAGTATGCATTGAATATCACTAAAAATTTCCACAAAACCACAAGGTCATAACTTCACTTTCGGAGGAATGCAAAGCATTCTAACACACCGTCATCAATACTTTACTCTACTAGAGCACAGACATGAACTCTGTCACTTATAATTTTCATTTTAGAAGTTGTAATGACTTGAATTATTGGATATAACACCTTCACATCTCTACCATCTTATATTCTAAACCACAAGACAAAAGCTTGCTCTGCAGAGAGATGCAAAAAAATTTACCATGACTCTATCTTAGAGTATACACTGTGAATACCTTAGCAAAAATTTTGAACCTTATCTCCATGTGTGGTACACCAAACATGAATGATATCAAAGTAGACATGCATGAAACATATTGTAACAAGTGTACCCACCTTTGCATCACACATAAACATAAGACTAATCACCATTCCACCTCATACTACACTATTGTCTTGCACTAGTTGATATCTTTGTACATCAACTATCTTTAGAGTATTATATAATCTTCAGCACACATAGTAGACATCAATGGTAACACATCTTGAGTTGACATCCATGAAAACACATATTTCCAATAGGGGATGCATTGGAGAGGCTTTATGTTTTAGAAGTATTCATTGTAACTTTGTACATCAACTATCTTTAGAGTATTATATAATCTTCAACACACATAGTAGACATTAATGGTAACACATCTTGATTTGACATCAATGAAAACACATATTTCCAATAGGGGATGCATTGGAGAGGCTTTATGTTTTAGAACCATTCATTGTAACTTTGTAATTACATGTATTTTTTTATTGTTGAATAATAGATGGAGTATGGATGCTTTTGGAGGCTGGTTTTTTTCCCTTTTGAGGGTTTTCCCAAGGTATATCTTGTGTTATCTTGTGTCTTGTCTATTTTGATCTATGTATTTGGTTATTTTTTAAGCTTGTATGCATGTTTTTCTCTCATGGGGTTATGTAGGAAATGAATTAAACTAATTGGGTATTGATGCATTATTTACTAACATTTATCACCTATTGAAGTCAAATAATTATTTTTAACTTCTGAGCTCACAATTTTTTTCCTATATCTCTAAATTTTATGATTCTTGAGGTGTTGAAAATTTATTAAGAGATCTTCAAATCTATTTATGTACTTTTTATTGAATCTACCCCAGGTCCGTTTTATTTTATTTTTTGTGATTTCACATTCTAGTCAATTACTTGTATGTTTTGGCACCTAAAAAGATTTTTTTTGCATGAGATGACTTCATTTGATCTTCTTTACATGTATTGAACTTATTGGTATTTGATTATTTAATTTGAGGAGGTATCATGGTTTTTTTCATCCTTTTATGGTCATCTTGGAAAAAGATAATTATGGGTCCTGGAAAAATGACATCTTGACACATCTCAGGTGGCTTAATATTTTTCCTTATCTATATGGACTTGTACCTAAAACAAACACACCAAGGATTAGATCATGTTGGGGTAACATTATTTACCATGTTGTAGAAGTGATTTGTTCTAGTGTTGATCATGATAGTATGTGTTCTATATCGGACATTGCTCGTCCCCTCACACTATGGACTAGACTTTTGTAGATCCATGGAGACCCTCATAACTCTTCATTCCTAGAAGATCCTACTAAAAATTATCTTATTACCCTTGATGTTGTAGATCGTATACCCTTTGATGATGATACTTTAGAGTAGCTTGACTATATCATAGGTATTGCATGTTCTGATGGTTCAAAGATTTTTCTTCTTGTTCTGACTCTTCATATTGAGAGAAAATCTATATCTTCAATTGTTCCTAATTAGTTTGGTATCAAAACATATATGGCCCATAATGGTTTAGTGCAGTAAGACATCTATAATCTTCTAGATATAGCTACTTGGGATTCCTATCTAGCAAACATATCATCCTTGTTTTTGGAGTCTCATATTGTATATTTAGAGGATTGTTTTGAGGACATTATTCTCCTCATTCATGACAACCACATCATCATTGTTATCCCATCATCTTTATCTTTGGATCTTGTTCTACATTAGTCTTCACAAGATTCTAGATTGACACCATACCATTCTTAGATGTGAACATTTGAGTATTTCTTAGAGGAATAGATCATTTGGATTTGGATTCTCATTTCATCCATCTTATGAGAATGGCTTCTCCAAATGCCAATAGATTTTTTTCTTCTTAAGGGGATACATGTTTTTGGTAAAGTAAGCAGCATTTACAGGGTGTTGTACCCTTCACAGAGAGCCACAAGGGCCAATAGAGTCCAAATCAAAAAGTAACAAAACAAAACACTAAGCCAAAAACAAACGCAGATAAACAACACACAGTCCAACAACAGACTAGTAGCAGACTAGCTAGTGTTAGCCTTCTTCATCTCCATCTCTTCTTTCATGATGGAAGACAGGGTACTAGTAACACAGTGAACTAATTTGACTATGAAACGGGTCAAACCATTGAATTTTTTGTCCATTTTTTACATTCCTTTTTTCAGCACTTCGAGCTCCTCACCTCTGCCCATAGTATAGTCAAGATCATTCTGCTCAAACTCCAGCGGTTCCGGAGAGTGAGAGGAACACACCTCCTTCTAAGCTTTACCCTTGTCATAAATGAAAGGGGGACCACTAATTTTCACCTCTTCATCACCTTCCGACACCTCTTCCACTCTGCTATCTCTGTTGTCTGACAACTCCTCTTTAGTATCCAAATCTCTAACCAACATTTTATTTTTGTTCTTCGCTAATCTACTCAAATGATGAATGATGGTATCACAACCCACAACCACAATCTCCACCACCACCATGTCACCCAACTAATCCTTGCTCATGACA
This sequence comes from Sequoia sempervirens, assembly GCA_007258455.2. Lineage (NCBI taxonomy): Eukaryota > Viridiplantae > Streptophyta > Pinopsida > Cupressales > Cupressaceae > Sequoia > Sequoia sempervirens. The sequence continues at coordinate 42,512,944 of VDFB02105785.1, forward strand.
TTTAAGGGGATAAATGTTATTTGTAGACAATAGATCATATTTTGTCTCCACGCTTTCACTATTGGCACAGGAGCTCTTTTTTTATGGGGGGATTCATATCTATTGAACACCTAGAATACAGAGTAGGGGTGAATTAGTATTCTTAATAACTTAAACATTCATTCAATGCATCACATTAAACATGCAGTAATGAATAGGGACATAGTTAGCAAGCATCACATCAAAGAAGACAAGAACACCAAATTTATGTGGAAAACCCTAAAAATGGAAATACCACGATGAAAATTAGATCGCAATATAGATAACATAACAGATTATAAAGTTTGATACAATTGATGGACTCACTATCCAAAGGAAAGAAAGGCTCACTATCAGTGGCTCACTACCAAAGGGATCACTACCTAGAATAGAAAGAGATAGAAGAAAGGGTGGCTCACTGTCAGATATGAATTGCCAATAATGCATCTAACCTATGTTAAAGATACAATTCCACTAATGCTCATAATACTGACTTAACACACTTCATTCTTCACTTTAACAATTCACACACCTCTGCTCTGAATCTCGCACACACTTGATTATTATGCATCTCTCTTAATTCATCACACAAGGAATTAATCTTGTATATATAGAAACCAACCAAAACATAAATTAGGTTGGCATAATTGATGTATCATGCAATACTTCATCCTATCGGCTCAAAACTCAACCATAAACACCTTGTGAAGGGGACCAAATAATATAAAAAATTAAGATAGGTTGGCATGACCTATAAATATTCCCATAATTTTGCTCCAAACTCTACTCATCTTTGCACAACCCAAAATAATTAGGTCAACACCACTGGTGAAGTAACAATAGAAATATGTTCCCTCACAACTTGACATGCGAACAACCAAAACACTTACCACTTGGAACAAATACACTTTGAAAACTTGTAAGTACTTCCTCAAAACCGCATAGGAAAACAATCATCCATAGTGGAATGCGGAGCAGTCCAATCATACACTTTGTCATAGTTACACTAGTATTTCCACACCGATACTATGTCACTATTATTTTATTGTGAAATACATTAGATCATGAAACTTTGTATTTAGAGTATTCCAACATACACCATCATTAGCTCATATTGGAATAACCAAAATTCTTCATGACAGAGCATTGCAAACCAAAAGACTAGTTCTTTGAGCACTGACAAACTATACTCTAGATAAAATATCCAAATCATCTGGTCTTCTCTAGACAAACACTTTTGCACCTATTCAATAGGCTAGTGAAAATCACCATATACTACTATGATCATCACTCTTCATCAATCTTTCTAGTCAACTATCTCTTCACACTATACATCAATGAAATCATTTGTAGCATACACAAGCTTCCATCAATCTCCATATCCAACCATCTTCATACTATTGACATCAATGAAAACACTTGTAACATAATTGCAACAATCCCCCCCTTTTTCATTGATGTAAACACTACTCAAACTTCTCCAATCTTCTCCAATACTCTCCCCCTTTGATATCAAGGGAAAAGGGGCCCTTAATATCAAACTGTTCAACTTTCTACTATTATCCCTTTTTGAGGATATTTATTTGTATGTACATGGGAATAACTCCCTCTTACTGCTTCACTTATACTCATCTCTTCTCCAAAAAACTAACCAAAAAGGTATTGTAAAATTATCTAATACATATGCATATGTACATTGCAATCTGAAAAAAAAAATGTACAACTTATCTTGTGGAGGGAAAATTTCCCTAATTGGACACCTTCAATTTTGCAAGGTGTGGATCTAGATCCTTCTTTGTTGTCTTCCATTCCTTCTTAGCAAAGACAATTAGTCCACACAAATTTTCAAACTTCAAATGGAGCTCTTCACCTTCTTTCAAAGAGCCAAGTATTGGATTTTGTTGTAGCATCTTCTCTGCATTAGCCAAACTTCTAGTTAGAGAAGTAAGCCTTGCACTTACTAAGTCTCTAAGTTGACTATATTGTACTATCATCTTCTCTTTTTGTTCTTGCAGCTAGAAAAGTTGACCATGCAGATCCTCAATTGCTACCCTTGTTGTTCTATTTACATCTCTCATTGGATCATAAACTTTGGCGGCCTTTGCAATCTAAGAATCAATTGAGTCCATCTGGCCTTTTATGCTCTTGGTGGAAAGAAGCCATTTCAAGCAAAATTGGAACAAAATTTTTTCTTCCTCTACACAATTCTGAATATCCTTCAAGTTTCTTTGCAACTTACCATGTGATGTAGCAAACTTATCAAAAGCCTCTACCAACCATTTATCATTTATCTTCTTATCACTTTTTTTTCCAATTTCTCCTATAAGCTGATAGAATATTCCTTGAAGGAATCAAGGAGGAGACTTATTTTTTGTATACTAGACACAAATTCATCAATGGTGGCATCAAGAATGTAGTCTTGTAACACTTTAACAACTTCATCTATCATCTCTACACTCTTTTTGTGGGTTTTCAGAATCTCCTTTCTAGTGGAGGCATGAAATGCATCACCAAGTTGTAGCTTGTGTAAGGGAGATATCTTGTTTATGTCAACCTATCCTTTTTGCATAGGAATTTGTAGCAACTATGTGGATGCCACTAGTTGGAACTAAAATTAAATATCCAGTATACTCTTCAAAGGATCCCCAAAAGTTTTGGAGGATTCACCAACTGTTTGAGTGCTTCTCTCTTCCTTTTTATCTTTATCCTTCTCCCGCTCTTCATTTCCAGAGTAGTCTTGTGCACTCTTCTCTTCCTATGCAACTTTATCACCATCTGTAGGAGGAAATTTTTCATATTTATACACCTTAGAGTTCTTTGGGTTCTATTTTTGTCTTCCTTCTGCTCAACATTATTTTTTGCATCAAAGAGAGGTAATACTTGTTTTGCTTGAGCTTCTTTCTTCTCCAGGGAAACATCATTCTTATCTCCTTTAACAATATTTTCTACAACCAAAGGGACATTATTTGTTATCATGGCTTCCTAATCATCCTTAGGTTCAGACACATGTTCTTCTTCAACATTCTTAAGTTCATTGACATATTCATTGATCTTTAGAGTAGATACATCAAACTTCATTTTAGCCTCATCATTCAGAGACATGTCTAACATCTTTTCCAAAACTACAACCTTTAGCATTATTTCATCCTTCCACCTTTTTTATGTCTTCTTTATCCCTACTCATCAGGGTGTTGACTATTTTCTTTGTTTTGAACTCCCTATTTTAAACCTGAGCCAATCTTTCCATGTCTTCATCCATGAGAGAAGATCTAATCTTCTCCAAACCAAAATTCCTTATCTTTGCATCCTCATTAGATGCCTCTTATATTCTTGTGCTCAAGACACCTTTTTAAGTCATCCAAAAGATGAATTTCAATTTCACTTAGGTTGGTATTAAAAGTAACCATATATTTAACAATGGCCTCTTCAATTGTGGCCTTATTTTCAATGTTTTAATCTAGATACATATGTGCAGTTTCTTCCAACAGACCAAAATTTTCAATTTAATTAAACAAAGCATCTAGTTTTGGAGGGTTTTGCTCCCTTACCAAAATAATTTGTCCTTCTTTCTTTTTCCCTTCTCATTAGAATACTTTTCTCCTTCACTATATCTCTTTTCTCTCTTTTGAATGACAAACACCTTTTGCATCTCTACATCTTCTTCGCTCTCTGTATCAACAATGTCAGCTTTAATTATTTTCACTTGTCTCTACCTGAGAGATACTGGACTTTCTTTTCTGGACCAACTTAGGTCCTTCTTCTTCTTCTTCACCATCATAGCCCACATACCTCTCCTTGTATCTTTCTTTTTTGTTCTTCTTTATGGAAGCTTCTGCTATGTTGTATGGGCACTGGGTGCAACTTTCTTCTCCATACCAACTTCTTCTTTTCCAAGCTCTTAAATTTTGGTGAGCTCATTCATCCAATAATATGTTATCTTAGTGTAGAGGAGGGCAACTGACTGCTTAGGGCCCCAGATCATGGGAGGGTCTAGAACAATCAACTACCCTGATCTACCTCACACTAAGGGATTATTTAAGATAGTTTTGATGTTTAAGAGGGTGAAAAGGAAGGGAAATTGATATACCTATTTCCTTCTACCAACCTGAGAGGTTTAGGAAGTCAGGTGAGTGGATTTCTAGAGTCCAAACTGCAACTTAGGTAGCTCACTTCTAGAGGACCCCAACGCGGGGAACAAATGACAACGCAGTGCACTGGCGTCTCAATTCGGCGTTGGAAACCGTATGGAAAAAGAATGTAAATTATAGTTAAAACTAAAAGAGAACCTACTAACAACCTAAAAAATGTAGTTTTATATAATAATAGAAAGTAGAAAATAACTAAACTACTGGAATAACAAGAATACTTTAACTTCATAGATAGATTGATTATGAATGGAATGATGAGAAAGGGTAGTAGAAATCCAACTTACAATATGTCTAGCCTCTTGCAAGCTCCACACGAATGAAATACATACACACAATGATGAGAAAATGTTGGGGTTGTGTATAGAGGACTACCACACTCAATCCCTCACTTTGGTGTTTCCACCTCCACAGACAACTAGTATAGCAACGATAGAGAAATATTGAAATGGAAGTACTATGCACGATGCTAAACAATGATATGGTATGAAACAATACAATTATGCTAAGTGAATGAAAAGTGGAACAACATCACCTTCAACCATGTGCAATCGAGGAAAATGGGAGAAGGAGTGATCTCACAAGCTTGGAGATGCCAACGTTGCTACAACAACGAGAGGAGTAAAACCAATAGAGTATCAACTTAAAACTTCAAAGGTGGTGAGAATGCTATGAATGATAAAGTAGAATGCCAAGATATCAAGAAGTTGCCAAGAGAGACTCAATGAATGAAGGAGATAGAAATTTGAAGGTGAAATTGGAGGTAAGAGAGTCGTTCGAGGTTGGTCAAGGGCGCATAAGCATTACACTTCATCATCAATGGAGAGTTGTAATCTATCTATAGATTCCATATGTAGGAATCTTGTCAGGATGGCAGTGCACCACGTAGATGTCCATGCATCGTGCTATTGTCCTTGATAGAATATCCTCCACCGATGCTAAAAACAACTACCAAATGGATGGGAAACGAATGAGGGATGTGGAATAGCATCATCAAATTTAATTTATCTAAGGTACGAGGTGCATAAATGAGGAATTTGTGAGGGGTTCAAATTCACGCCATTACATTTTTCCCCCACTTTAGCGAGCATAAGTGTTAGCAGATGCATAGTAAAGTAGAGTGAAAGCTTAGAAATGTATACCTGAACCATTAAGGAAGCATACCACAATCTGGCACACTCAAAAGCACAAGAAGAGGATATGACTCCATAGGTACTCATTCTTGAGGAGAGTTGAAAAAATGTGCTACAAGTCAATGGACCTACAAAAGGTGAAAAAAAGGCTCTATAGGTGCTTCGTCCTACAGAGGAGGCACCCCAAGTGCTTGGTCTTGAGGGAGGTGAAATGTGAAAGGATCTGCAAAGTCTGATAGGCCCTTACAGGTGCTCAGTCCTACAAGGAAAGCTCGAGGTCCTCGGTCCTCTAAGCTTGGTCAGAAAAACCAGCTTCACAAGTCCTCAATCCTACAAAGCAACATGTTAATCTATAGAAAAAATATGTTAGATAGCAAGAAGCCACAGAAGAAAACATACATACACTCATGCAAATAGTCAACAATTGAAGGAGAATCTTTCAAAGGGGTCCCTTGGGAACCCTTCAAAATAAAAGGGGTTCGCTTAAGGGACACTTTGTTTGAAAGGCAATGATAGTTTTTCACAAATGATTCTAGCATCAAGGAATTTGAAAGGAAGAATACTCCCTTGCAAGGGCATCTTTTCAGAATTCTTCATCAAAAAAAGTACTCCCTTCTCAAAGGAAAAATTTCAAATTCTTTCTTTACAAATCTGTGATGAAAGAAAAATTTAGGGTCCTTGTTGAAGAATACAATTTTTGAAAAATAAAGGATTTTCAACAAGGGATTCATTGGCCACTAAATACACCTTTTTGAAAATCGAAGCAGTATGATAGGCCCCCCTTAGGATGGTGTGTGTTGAACACAAAGGCACATGACATCCTAAGGAGAGAGATGAAAGTGATGTTGTGGCCTACGATACATGACAAGATGTAATCGAGTAAATGTTGTCGCACATGTGAGGGACAACACATAGGCACCACAACATCATGAAGCAAGCAAAGAAGAGAGAAAGATAAAAATATAACATAAGAAAAAAAAAGAAATCAAGAGGTAGGGGGATCTTATATTTCAAGATCAAAACTACTCATAGATATAGATAGATAAATATAATATAATAATATATATGAACTTTCATCAACCCCCTACTATATCAAACCATGTGGAGAAAGGTATGTGTAGACAAAATAAAAAATCGAGTCAACATGGAAAGGAGGCCTAAATTCCCCCAACACTTTACATCGTCCCCAATTATCGAAAATCAAGACACAATAGAGGAAGAATGATGTAATAGATAGAAGAATTTTACAACACAAAACACTCTTGTATCCAAGCACCTACGAGGGTGACAAGGGTCCTCTAGGAACATATAAAATAAGCATGGGGAAAACACAACACAAACATAATATAATCTACAGATAAAGAAGATGTTCCCTCCTAGTCCTCATCAACCAAGAGGTCAGCATTCTCCCAATCTATATCATTATAAGGGGAAGCTGGAATGAGCCTGCAAGGGAGGGATAGCAAGGGGAGCACCCTCTGAATCTCCTATGACAAGAGCCAAGGAAGAGGGCCCCTCGAGGTCTTCTTCACTCAACTCTTGTGAGGTAAACATCATTGATTTTGTAAAAATCACCAACAAAATCAAGACGTTGTCTATTGAGTTGAACATGCACTTGATGGGAGTGCCATGTTTCAACTGAGTAGGCGATGAAAGAGGCACCTGAGATCCACTTTCAACCTCACCGAAAGACTCGGGGGTAGTGAAAAACTCAAGGGATGTTAGGGAAACCTCCATCACTAGGACGATGCAAGCCAATGCAGAACCAACTTCCAAAGAAGGTGACCGCTTCTTCTAACCCCCATTAGAAGTAGGGTCATCCTCCAACTTGCACTTCATTGAGGGATATGCAATCCCCACAAATGAGGTGTAAGGTGAGGAAGAAGCAAAGAAAACTATAGTGGACACCACCGAGGTATTCGACATATCCATGAGCTTGGAAAAAGGTGGGATGTCTAAAAGGGATATTAGGAGAGGAGGCTCAACTGAGGGAGAAATAAACACTTGCACCCTCTTAGGGTAAGGATCATCCACGCTTGTGTCCAGAATCAAGATGGAGGTGGCAGGAACTGAAGCAAAAGGGGCATAAGAGGAGGACACAACAAAAGACACTGAAATATGAGCTATTGGATCCCCTTCCCCCTTTTGCAAAGCAACCTACTCAGTGGCTAGAGCCTTCCTCTGGCGCTTCTGCTCATGCACAAGGAAGTTTCTTCGGCTCTGAGAGCTAGTGTCTATAGCTCAAGGAGGAACAAGAGGCTCCTATTATGTCATCAGAGTGTCCATCATATCCATTTTTGGTAGAGGGAGTGACTCATTGATAGAAAGAGGAGGAAGAGATGTAGGAACAAACACCACAATCGATAGAGAAGCAGAATCAAGCACCTCAGTGGCGAGCCTCTTCCCATTCGCTACCCTAGGGTAGGGATATTAGGAGGCCATGGAGGCTGAAATGTAGAGGTGAATCCATAGGGGCCCTTCCCCTTACCATAAAAGATGAGTTGAGGCACTGTGGGAAAGACAAGAAGGTCGAACACCTAATGCTTAGCCTTCTGCCAAGCGGGCACCATCAGACTCTCCAAAAGATGCATAGGGACTGAACCTAAGGGTGTCGCAGCAAGACAGGAGGAAAAAGTAGGTGGAAATACAGAGGAAGAAGAAGAAGGCTCCTGAAAAGACTTCTCCTTCTCCTTTCAAGAGGCAACAACAACTCAATGTTGTGCTATCATAGAAGCCTTTACTGAAATAACGTAGGGAGGAGGATAATTTACTTTTGGTGCTATGCCCCCATTCTTGTATTTTATGTAAGTGGGATACAAAAGGTTTTTCCTTGGAGGAAGTGGACCAATAGGGGTAGGCTAGAAGTGATCTAATGAATAATCCCAACGCGACACGAGGGGTTTGTACCCAGTGTTGTGTACGACATGCACGAAGCCTTCATGGGAGAATTTCAAGCATTATGGATCACCAAAGGAACTGCATTCATGGAAACTAGCCAAGGAATTCCTAGCTTCACTCTGAACAATTCAAACTCCAGGATAATGTCGAAAAGGTAATTCATAGTCCCCAACCAAGAATGAAAGGTTCATAGAACTGATGGGAGGGACAAAAATCCCATCATGCGTACGTATAGTGCTTTTAGATTCATCATACCCATCCTTATGCAAGAAGTTTATTAACATAATATCCTCAATGATAACATTAATCCAACACATAGGATCAACGAGAATGCTAGTCATGGTATTCTCATTGATACGAGCAAGAATGTACAAAGGAGAGGGTTCTCTATTAGCATTCATTGTCAAGTCCTATGAGGTAAAGGTTATAGCAGGAGACCCACTTGCAAGATACACAAATAGGATGGGAAGATGCATGAAAGAAGCCATCTTCTACGTACAATAGAAAGGACTTCCTTAGAAGATCCTAGGGGTTTAACAATTAGATAGTGACCTATTCTAGAGTTTGATTCACAAAGTTAGCGACTCTTCTAACCATGCCGCTAGGGGTCATAGGTTGGGTTGCAAGGCTAGATGCCCTGCAATGTACACACCTACAATACACCTAGAACACAAAAGAATATTCCTTCAACACTATGAAACGAAACCAAAATAATTCACGTCGGGTTCATCAAAATGTAGAGGAGGGGGACCAACTGCTTAGGATGCCAAGTCACGGGAGGGTCTAGAACAATCAGCTACCCTAATCTATTAATAACATTTTGTTTCCACAGTCCATGATGCTAGTATGCAAGATTTTTGGAATAAACTGTGTGTGATTTTTATATCATCAACGTTTCGGATCATACTCCATGATCCATCATCAGGATGATTAGCAGTAGAGTCAATAAAACGTTTCGGATCATACTCCATGATCCATCATCAGGATGATTAGCAGTAGAGTGAGAATGAAAGAGAGCAGACAGACTTGGATATAAAGGAGAGGGAAGAGGGGTTTGGGAAGGTTGAGAGGCACGCTCCCCACAAAGACATAAAATAATTATAAATATATATATGAGAAACAACAAAACCTAAGTATATGTTTGAATTATATAAGCAAAGGATAATGAGAAAGATAAGGAAGAAACAAAACAAAAATAAATATAAGAAATTAAGGACAAACGAAAATAAATAAATAATTAAGAATAAAAATTATTGAAAAGTAAATAAACAAGGCACCATTATAATAATGGATGAAAGGAAACAATTAATCACTAGAACCAATGGTAAATTGTAAGGGAGAAATAAAAGAGAAAAGACCAAGTAAGAATAGCTCAAAAATTATCAAAGAGTAAAGGAATCAGGTAGAAAACGAAAGAAATCAAATGATGAAGAATGAATGAAACAAAAACAATCACAATAGTGAGGACTAAATGGAATAATTCAAAAAATATAAAAAGACCATTATTTGAGTTAACAAGAGCCAACAAATGATGAAAAGGAAGGGAAATTGATCTGCCTCAATTTATTCCAAAAATCTTGCATACTAGTACCCTAATCTACCTAACACTAAGGGATTATTTAAGATAGGTTTGATATTTAAGAGCATGAAAAGGAAGGGAAATTGATCTGCCTCTTTCCTTTTGCCAACTCAAGAGGTTTAGGAAGTCAGGTGAGTAGATTTCTATAGTCCAGACTGCAACTTAGGTAGCTCACTACTAGAGGACCCCAGTGTGGGGAATGAATGACAACGCGATGCACTAGCATCTCAGTTGGACGTTGGTGTCTGTATAGACATAGAATGTAAAATATGATCAAAACTCAAAGAGAACCTACTAACAACCTAAAAAATGCAGTCTAATATAATAATAAAAAGAAAAAAACAACTAAACTACTAGAATAATAAGAAGAATAGTTTAACTTGATAGATAGATTGATTATGAATGAAATAATGAGCAACAATAGTAGAAATCCAACTTACGGTTAGTCCAGCCTCTTGCAAGCTCCACATTAATGAAATACCTACACACACAGTGATGGGAAAATGTTGGGGCTATGTATAAAGTAATTTCATTGTTAGTCCCCCACTTTGGTGTTTCCACCTCCACGGACAACTAGTATAGCAATGATAGAGAAATATGATAAAGATAAATGTTGAAATGGAAGTAATTTGCACTATGCTAAACAATGATATGCTATGAAACAATACAATGATTCTAAGTGAATGAAAAGTGGAACAATATCATCTTCAACCACATGCACTCGAGGAAAATGGGAGAAGGAGTGAGCTCGCAAGCTTGGAGATTCCAACATTTCTACAAAAGCGAGAGGAGTAAAACTAGAATAATATCAACTTGCAGCTTCAAATGTGGTGAGAATGTTGTGAATGATCAAGTAGAATGCCAAGAAGATAAAGAAGTTTCCAAGAGATACCGAATGAATAAAGGAGATAGACATTTGAAGGTGAAATTGGAGGCAAAAGAGTCATTTGAGCTTGGTCGAGGGTGCAAAAATTTTATGCTTAATCACCAATGGAGATTTGTAATGCCTATGCGAATTCTAGAGGTAGGAATCTTGTTAGAACGACAACATGCTATGTAGACGTCTATGTGTCGCACTAGCATCCCCGAAAAAATATCCTCCATCAACGCTAAAAGCAATTTCCAAATGGATGGGAAATGAATGAGGGATGTAAAATAGCATCATCAAATTTAATTTATCTAAGGTGGGAGGTGTTTAAATGGGGAATTTACGAGGGGGTGCAAATTCATGCCTTTACACTTTGTATGAACACATTCTTCCATTTTTAGATGAATGTACATTCACACATCCTTAGTATGCATTACACCATATGAAACTCTCAAAAACATGTCTTCCAGATTCATTTCCACGGATTCAAAGGGGTGTTTCTTGAACTTAGGTCCTGGCCATTCTAATACATCAATTGCTTGAGTAAACAGTGTGAACCTACTTCTGAAACAAGGGTTTTAGTAGGAAATGATAAATACCTTCAAATTCTTCTGTTGGTAGGGTTTCACAAAACACTTCACTTTTCCTTTTCTCTACTTCTTCAATTTTCAAATGCTCGATTACAAATGAAATTTCCATATGAAAAAAGTGTATTCATTATAGTGAATAATGTTAGGTCAGAAAGATGATAAACCCTAACTGTGCATTCACAATCACCTTCAAGCACTCTATAAATCTCCACAATAGGAAGTTTCATACCAGAATGTCATCAGTAGATCTGCCATGATGATCTACACATATACCAGTGTGTTGAGAATATCAACACCACAAATTTGGTGGGGGATTAAGGATCTTTTGCTAAAACTCCCCCTAAGCCAAAGCTCTTTAATTAGTTTCTGGAGGAAACATCTACAATAGGGACTCATCCTTCACTTCACTTTCTTCTTTCTTTTTCCAAATCCTTTTTATTTCCTTCTTCATCTCCACCAGATCCACATTCTTTTCTAGATCTTGTTCATTTCCTTCTTCATCTCCACCAGGTCTACATTCTTTTCTAGATCATCCTTCTTTTCTGAAACTAAGGGTTTCACATTTCTACTTCTGTAAAACTTTGTTATGTGTCTTGGTTTATTGAATTTGTGACATGTAACACCTTTTTGAACAAGATTACTTCCTCCTATTCTATATTTCCATTCATTATCCTTATGTCCAAATCCATTCTATGCATAACAATAGCCATTGAAAGATTGAGACATCATGTCTTTATTGTAACCATTCATCATGTGATTTTTGCATTATCTAGCTATATGACTGGATCTATTGCATGTATAGCACTGATTTGAAAATGATTGAACATTATGATTCAGTTTGCTTCTACATTCTACAGCTTTATGTCCAAAATTATTGCAATAATAACAATAACCAATAAAAGATGGGTAACTTTGTGTATTTAGTTGTCTACTATGTGGTCTCTTGATATCTTTCTTCTAGTTTTAGATCTATTTGGCATTTCCATTCTTTTCATCTTTCTTTTCAACATTATTTGGAGTCTGATCTACCTTTGTACTTTCACATTTCTCAAACCCTAATCCTTCTTTGTCCTTAGAGCCCTTTTGTCCAACAATCATCTCATCAAATAGTGTGGAGCTCTTCTTGATTTTTTCTTCTTAAATCCTTGCTTTCTCCAAATTTGATCTCAAAATAACAATCTCTTGTTCAAGATTTGAACATTCTTCAAATTTTTCTTTCAGTTTAACATTCATTCAATCTTCAACTCCTATACCTTCTTCAACTTGCACTTTTAGATTGGTGATAGTCTGATTTGATTTCTTGAGCTGCTCATTTGTATCTTTGATTCTATTTGTAGCTTTCTTGAGTTTCTCTCTCACCTTCTTTTAATGCACTCATTTGCATCACCAAGATCCTTTTTTATAACTTTGTTCTTAACTTTTGCTTTATCTAAATCATCAAGAGTTGATTTGACTTCTCCTCCCATGTCCACTATGCGATCTTCTTCAGTAAATATTTCAGGGATAATCTATTCTGAGGGAATGGGATATTTCCTTATATCCATGTGTTCAACTCCAAGATCTACCTCAACAGTCAAGCCAATTGAAGGAACCAAGCTCTAATACCAATTTTTGAACACTTTGAATACTAAGAGAGGGGTAAATCAATATTCTTAATAACTTAAACATTCATTCAATGCATCACATTAAACTTGTAGTAATGAATAGGAACATAGAAATCATGCATCACATCAAAGAGCATAAGAATACCAAATTTATGTGGAAAACCCTAAAAATTGAAAAACCATGGTGAGGATTAGATCATAATATAGATAATGTAACCTATTGCAAAGTTTTGTACAATTGGTGGACTCACTGTCCAAAGCAAAGTAAGGCTCATTGTTAGTGGCTCATTGCCAAAGGGCTCAATTCTTGGAATTGAAAGAGATAGAAGAAAGGGTATCTCACTCCCAGATATGAACTGCTAATAATGCATATGACCTATGTTGAAGATATAGTTCCACTAAAGCTCATATTACTAACTTAACATGCTTCATTCTTCACATTATCAATTCACACACCTCTACTTTGAATCTCACACACACTTAATTATCTTGCATCTCTTACTTCATCACATAAGGAATTAACCTTGTATATATATAGCAACCAACCAAAACATAAATTAGGTCAACTTAATTGATGTACCGAGTAATACTTCATCATGTTGGCTCAAAACTCAACCAACACACACCTTGCAAAGGGATCCAAAGCATATAACACATTAAGATAGGTCAACATGACCTATATTTATTCCCATAATTTCGCTCCAAAATCTACTCATCTTTTCACAACCCAGACTACTTAGGTCAACACCACTAATGAAGTAACAATAGAATGAACCATATGTTCCTTCAAAGTCATTAGATTTCCACAGTCCATAGTATTGTGAAGATTTTTCTGGATTTGACTGTGTGATGTATTTTTGCATCAACGTTTCGAATCACACTCTGTGATTCATCATCAGGATGAAAAAGAGTTGTAGGAGTAGAATGAGAGATTGCAGCCCAAGACCAGATAAATAGAGGGAGGGAAGGAAAATGAAAAGAATAAAATAAAAATACACGCAATTCAAGAATATGAGAATTATGTATATATATATATATGAAAGTATCGTGTACAAAGTATAGAGATAAATAAATTAAATAGAAGTAAGTAAATGTAACAAAAATAAACCAAAAATTAACTAAGTTAGGGAGAAAAGGGAACCAAAGACAGATAAGAAAGGCTAAAGGAAAAACGAGATACATAAGTTAAAAAACAAAAAATCCAAAAATCAAAGATATAGTGAAAACAAATTATTATGAAAATTGACAAGGAAAAATAAATATAAAAAGTATGTTGATGAAAATATTTAATAAAGAGTAACAAGTAAATAATTTTATAAAATGACATAAGAAAATGAAACTAAGAACATGATAAAAATCAACAAATGACTAAAAAGGGGGAAGAAACGAGAAACAAAGATTAATGAAAGATACCAAGACTAAAGCCCAAAAAATTAATGATAAGATGATTTTTATTAAGAGAAAATAAAAACGAATATATATAAAAGAAAAGTATATATAAATATAAAATGGCATATGTAATTAACCACAAAAGTAAAAATCAGCACAATAAGAATAAGAACACAAAATATAAAAAAAAGAAAATAAGCTAAAAATTTTGAAGGATAAAAATCTATTAGACGAGGAAGACGAGGTTAATAACGAGACAAAAAGGCTAGCAAAAAAATTAAAAGAGTGAAGACAAAAGGAAAAAATAAAATAAGAAAAAAGAGAGAAACGACAACTTTAAAATTAACTTGTAAAATTAGAGTAACAAGTAAATAAGTTTATAAAATAAATAACTTAATAAATTTGTATATATATATAAAACTTAAAGTAACTTATTTAGTTTGTATATAAATAAATTAAAGTAACAAGTGAATAAATAAGTAAGTAACTTATTTAATTTGTATATATATATAATAAAGTAACAAGAAAATAAGTTTATAAAATACCATAAGTAAACGAAACTAAGAACGTAATAAAAATAAAAAATGACTAAAAAGGGGGGAAAACCGAGAAACAAAGATTAATGAAAGATACCAAAACTAAAGCCTAATAATTAATGATAAGAAGATTTTTATTAAGAGAAAATAAAATGAATATATATAAAAGAAAAGTATGGATAAATAAAAAATGAATATGCATATATGAATACGTAAGGATTGAGAAAAAATCAAATGGCATAAGAAATTATACACAAAAATAAAAATTAATCAGCACAATGAGAAAAAGAACACAAAATATAAGAAAATTTCCACTTGGAAAAAAGACACTTCAGACACCTGCAAGTGCTTCCTCAAAATTACATAGCAAAATAATCATCTGCAATGGAATGCAGAGCAATACAATCATACACTCTATCATAGTTACACTAGTATTTCCACACCAATACTCTGTCACTATTACCTTTTATTGCAGAAGACATTAGATCATGAAAATTTTTATTTAGAGTCTTCCCAAATACACCATCATTACCTCAAAATGACAACCAAATTCTTCATGGTGAAGCATTGTGAACCAAAAGACTTGTTCTTTGAATATTGATAAACTGTACTCTGAACTTAGGAAAATATCCAAATCATCTTATCTTCTCTAGACCAACACTTTTGCACCTACACAATAGGTTAGTGACAATCACCATATATTTCTATGCTCATCACTCTTCATCAATATTTCTACTCAACTATCTCTTCACAGTATACATCAATGACGACATTTGTAGCATACACAAGCTTCCATCAATCTCCATACTATCGACATCAATGAAAACACTTGTAGCATACTTGCAACAATATCCTCATTTTCTCTCTACTATTGGGAGGACATTCATTATACTTGTGTGACAAAATCATTCCTTGGGGAGTCATATTGAGTCCTCCTTTCCTTTTTTCACTCGTACAAATTTATTATATTTTCTCTTTTGGGATGAGATTTTTTCCATGTGATTTTCTTCTTTTATCTGGTTATGAGATATTCATTTGTTTGTATATGTGTACCTCATTAGGTACAATATTTGAGACCCATCCATGCATCCATCATTGCATTCATCATTAGGCTTTTAGCTTCTCCCTAAAAGTCTACTTAAGGGAGCCTATTAGAGTAAATAGTAAAATCACCTAATAATTAATTAATCATTAATTAATTATTAGGCCCCTTTTACATTATTCACTTAACCTAAACTTGGGAGTTATTTTTTATATTATTAGATAGAGATTTTTTAGGTCATGTTGTCTCATAGCATAGAATGTAGACACTTGTTATGATCTAACTAAATCCTCACCTAGGGTTTTATCTAGGTTCCTTTTTTTATTGTATGTGAATTCATTCATGTAATCATTCATCCAAGTTAATATAATTCAGTAATCAATACAAAAGAAATATCAAATGCTTCTTTTGGATCAATTACTTCTCAAGGTTACATAGCAAGTCCATCTTTCTTTTCATCTCAATGTGATAGATGTTTTGGTTATAGATGATTTCTAGGAGTTGTGGGGTTCACTATGAACTCCAATACTTACACACCATAATATATCTTTACATTTCCAAACCATGGCGAGATGAATAAATCCTCATCTAAGACCAAAATACACTAAAATATAAAGTCTAGTAAGCCTCTAACTGGGATGCCAACTCTCCACAAGAAGATAAAAGCACTAGATGATAAAACAAGAAGTGTGTATAAAATATATTAAAAGAAAATTAGCAATACAAGGATGAGACACCTGTTTGAACATATAGGGTACCCATGTGAACCAACCAATTATGGTATAGGATAACATTGGAAACTAAATAAAACAACTACAATTATTCACAATAACTTTTTTGCCTCAAATAATTGGCTCTTATTCCAATCTCCATCCATGGTTTGGATCAAGAAGAGTAAGAATGCATCATTTACACTTATATTGTATTTGAAGATATCTTTTAGAGTTACCTATAGATAATATTCATAAGCATTGACTTGGCATGGAGCTATTCCAACTATTCCTACTTTATGAGTCAAGAGACCACATCCCTCATTGCCATTACATAAACCAAGTATGAAATAATATAGAATATTCTAGTCTATTTTTCCTTATTTAACTACTCATGTATGGTCTCACTAATGAGGGTTTCCCAATCAATCATCTTCTCATTCTTGAGTACAATAAATAAAAATCTAAACAACCATGGGGAAAAGGTGGAAGTAGCTATTTGTCTTTTAATTCTATTTAGTAGTGTAACCATGTCTCCAATTTTATAAAAATAAATAACTTCTTAACAATGTCTTAGTAATTTTGGAGATGGTGGAACATAGTTTTTATATCCATATTTTATTCAATCTTCTCAAGAAGTTTGTATCTTCACTAAAAGCTACAAGAACATCCTCAAGCTTCAGTTGAACTATTTAAATAAATTGGGGAAATAAAAAAAGTCTCTACAATGGCCTCTAGAGCTCGGTACAATAATTTTCCCTTCTATAATGACTATCCTTTATTTTGCATCATAAAACTTGGCATAATTCATGAATAACTCCAAGGATTGAACAAAGGTGGGAATGCTAGAAACTTGAGAAATTAAATTATTAACCATGCACTTAGCCTAGTTAGGGGAGCATCTCCATACACTCAAATTTAAAATCGTCCTAGTCAATATAACCCAAATAAATATCAAACACCTCACCTAAGGAAGCATTTATTTTGAATGAAGGGGTGACTCCTTGAAATTCATACTTCATTGCTCTTAATGAAAAATTCATAAATCCAATTTACAAAGACCAATACAATGTTTAATCTAAAAAGATTAGGAAAGAAAAAATATTAAACTTGAAGTCTTTCATTCCTTACACAAATGTGTAACATTTATTAGGATATAAAGACTTCAAACAATATCATATTGGAAGATATCTAATGAAATCCCACACTCTTTGAATATTGAAAACAAAATCATTTTAATTTCAAATAATGCAAGGTCTACAAGGATCATTAGGACATTAGAACTTCAAATTGAAAATTTAGAGAGGAATATGCCTACAAGGATCCTACAAATTTCCATTTAAAGTGCAATCTACTTTTTAACTATGAAGTGAAGATTTTGGGTTTATTGGGATGTCCAAAATTTGGATCAGAAATTTGAAAGTTTGAATGTTAGTAGAAAACAAAGAAATGTACATACCTTTCTTATATAAATATGGAGGTAAGCCTCAAAATTTGACCCATCATTGAAAATTTCATTGATTCAATATAGGGATGTGGGGATCATCATGGCTTAGAGATTTAGGACTGAAATGTCAAAATTCCATATGTAAGTGTCAAATCTTAATCTTACAAACTTGTATTTAAATAGGACTTTGTGGGATCTTAATGGTCATAAAGATATTTTATTAACAATATTTTTTATGAAATGTAAAAGAAATTTTTAGGGCATAAAAATAATATTCAAATAATTATTCAAATAAAATATTACAATTAAAATGTTCCCTAATAGATCTAAAGTTTGAATTTGAATGACCTAGCTAAATTAGGATTTAAGATCAAGAGTTAAGTAAAACATATTTCAAAAAAAAAAATTGAAAAAATAAATTACTTGTCATAGCTAGAACCTCTCATGCATAATTTAAGAAAATATTTTCCAAAACTAAATTAAATATGTGATTGAATGGGATAGTAAATTTTTCCTTTCAAAAATGGCGATAAAGATCAATAATTCTTACTATTTCAAACACTAAGATGAGAAATAATAAATTTGGTATGCCCTAAACTTTCATCAACTATTGTAGACTCTGAGAATATGACCTATTGGCTCCAATATATGTCCTATCTCTCCAAACTCAAAAAATCTAATAAGTTTTATGAATTTTAGGATTTTACGAGCACAAAGACCTCAAAAATTTAATTTCAAAAGGTTCAAATGAGTGAAAATTTTGGTCTTATGAAGGGAAGATTCATGTACACAATACATTATTACAATGGAGTAGTTAGGTGGATAGGTGTATGATGGATGATGGAAAGGTGACACAATCAAAAAAAGGAAAGTGGAAAAAATCCATAAAATCTCCACAAACCTGGACAAGTGACATATCACAATATTGTAGAGTGGCTAGGGAGATTGGGACTTCAAACTCATGAATATGGAAAATAGAATCTGATAAACTCACACAATGTGACCATGTAGAACTCATTGAGAACCAAGGACTTCAAATTAAGGTGACCAAGGATGTGGGAATCTAAGGGACAATGGAACTTTAGACAAAAAGGTGGAAGTCCTTAAGTCCTTTATAATTATGCAATCTTAGAAAGGCTTAAGAAACTTATGTTTAACCTTCTAACACATTCTTAAGAATTTAAAAACCATTTGGAAATCTCTTTGACATCAAAATTCACTCTCCTATGCCTCTTCAAATGTGAATTTACCTTAGAAGAAACATAAACGTGCCATAAAATTCAGTCAAGGTAAAATTATGAAAAATATGAAAAAGGGAAAAAAATGGGTCCATGTTTTTCTAAGGTAAAATGGGGTATGTGTGCAAGGAATAACAAGTGCATCTAGGATATTCTAAGTCACCAATAGAACAACTCCACGACCTTTGCATGACCTTTTCCAATCTCCATTTTTATCTTATATTGAAGTGTTCACCATTTCTTTGTACCTAAAAAATATTCAAACTATATAAGATACTCCCTCTAATAACCAAGATTAATATAATGCCAAAATTACCCATTTCCCATTGATCAACCAAGCTAAAACTGTCTCTTCTATTAAATGCAATAAATCCAACACATGTAACAACACTTGACAAGTTAACATTGATACTAAATATAAGAAATAAAATTAATCTAATTAGAAGAATAATTAGAGATAAAATAGAATCCAAGAATTCTTGCAAATAAATAAACACATAACACAAGATAAACCATTAGAAAACCCTTTCAAAAAAACCTAGCATCCAAAGCACACCCAATGTATTATCAGCAATAGATCCATTATAATATAGTATTAGAGTATAAATGCTCTATCAATAGGAAGAAAATATAAAATTCATCACCTCCAACACATGCTCTCTAACCCTTGAACAATATAGTAGCATCAAATCCATACATCTATAGACATATTATAATGTCATAACCAAAAATGAGAGATCAAAACTCTATAACCATGGAACAAATCTGGTATCATAATAATTCTTTCAAGCCACATAACATAAATAGTCCATCCCAAACACTCTCTATATAGAAAATGATCAACAAGAAAACTTAGTTTCCTAATCAATGCACCTTAGAGAAATTTTGAATTCTTGTCACCCACATTTGACTCTAGATCCAAGAGTCATTACAACCTCAAAGAAAAAACCTATATGACTCTTAATTTAATTCTTTTTCTCAAGATGACATGTTTTTCTGTAACCCCTCCATATACACTAAATGCATTTTCCTAGTTTTAATTATGGGAACTTCATAGGAAACTATTTGTCTACCCAAAGTGTGCCATCCCATTCCAAAATGGATTATAAATTTACAAAATATTAAATATTTTATGTAAGGTGTTTAGCACCTTTACCAACAAGGTGGACACTTAAAAACATATATAGTCTAGATAAGGGTCTAAAACAAATATTAAGTGTAGACACCTAAAATTTATCACATCCTAAGAACCATCTAAAATCACCATATTCAACATCAAATATATCCTACTGTAATGTCATAAAATTGCACCCCATTACAATTTTACATACATTCTTGTATCCTCTTTAGTGTCCACTCCCTTAGAACTTGTGTAGGCTCATTTTAGCTCTTGCATTAGCCTTTTCCCTTCTCAGAATGCTCAGGGCCCCTTTTCAGCAGCTACCCTCACACGTCATCTTTGTGTCAAACCTTGTAATTTTCCTATTTGTGTTGTTTTGTAGCGCAATATGTCTAGACACTAGTGCATTGCCCAAACGTCTATGTGCTGCACTAGTGTCCTGTGACATTTCAACATTCAAATGACCACTTCTGAGCATGTTTTCCAATTTTCAGCAAGTTTTGTTAGTGGTAACAACTCAAGATGCCTTGTAATCACTTGGGAAGCTTCTTTTCCCTCCTATTCTATCTTTTTAATCCATTCTTTCAATTCATTTGAGGTCTTTGGAGATTTCTCTCTTGCATACTCATTTCCCCCTTTACTATCTTTCTTGCACAAATCTATCACTTGTTATGTAGTAGCTTCAAGCACTCTCACGTTCTTACAATGCTCTACATTGCTCTCTTAGCTCTCCCAACTCTGCCTCTCCCTCTTTGGCTTCATTAAGCCTTGCAACTAACATCTCCCTTATCCTATGCTTGCGAGCATCTTGGGATTTCTCACATCCCCTATCAATTGCATCTCTATCTTGTGATATGGGTTCTCCTCCGTGAGCGGGGATTACTTTTATCACTCTTGCATTCATTTCATTCCTATTATCTTTCTCTATCTATTTGGTTGTTCGTGGAGGTGGGAACACAAAAACAGGGGTTGAATGAGGCAAACCCCTATATAGCCCCAACATTTTCTCTCTATCTTACACATGAAGGTATTGAATATATTAATGTGTTGTCCAGGCTTCATTACTTGGGTTGTTGTGAGAAGTTTCTTATCTCTTATCCTCTTTAACTTTATCATTTACTTTACTTCAGTGCTATTGTATCTTGTTAGTTTCCTATAGTCTGTAAGTTCTTACCAATCTAATTGTCAATAGTCACCTTGCTATTCTATGATAAACTTGGTTTTTGGTCCATACGAGACACCAACGTGCCTCTAGGACTCCAACGCGTTGCATTGTCATCCTTGTTCTATGTTGTTGTTCTTTGGTCGAGAGCCTGTTTGTTTGTCCAAATTTTTTTTGTGATTTTATGCCTTTGGATTCTAGAACTCTCGCTTTGTTCCCTGAGGTAGTTTAGGATAGTTCACCCCTTGGGAATCTCTTGAGAATAAAGAGACTCATGAGTAGTGAATCCCCCTTCTCTACAGCTACATACCCATCTAATCATTCTTCAAGCATTATTTCAATAAATTACCTCTATTTAATAAATAAATTTAACCAACTCATCTTGCTTATCTCTCTAATGGTTCATAGCATTAATTGAATAAAATACATTTATTTAATTAATTTATTTAACCAATTCATCCATTTCTTCTAATATTCCCACTTAAATTTCACTCATATTTTTGTAACTCATGATTTCTTGAGATTTGTAATACAGATATCCCATATTTTTCAACAAGAAGCTTGTCTTTCCTTCTCAAATTTGTCTTGTGCAAGTATTGTGTGTAAGCTTTTAGGATAATTTTTTTGTGATTTCCATGAAATCCTTCTTTTTAATCTTATTGCCTCAATGTCTTCTTTAGATTTAGTATGTTATAGTGCAGGTCATTGACTGTGTTTCTTACACTTGTTGAATGCTTGTTATGAAAACATTATCATTTTCTTTCAAACAAACTTCAATTTTAGAAGCCTATTGAATGAAGTATTTATGCAAAATATACTTGATTGAGTTGTGTATCCTTTAGTTTTCAAATTGATTTATCTTGTGAGATTTTAAAAGCAGATTCAGCTCATCGTTCACATATTGGTGAATCACCTATTTTTAGTTTTTATTTCTTTCTTAAAAGTCATTCTATCCCTTTTCACCTGTTATTAAAAATCAGTTTTACAATAAAATTCAAAGAGAACCAGCCCATAATCTAGAGGTCCACTTCATTCCCTGGTCACCCACAACCTCAAATTTTTCCCATGTGTCAATAGGTTGCTACAGTTCATAACTTAGCAAGGGTGAATCATCTTCTCTAATTTTCCCCAAAAATTAAATAAATGCACCAATATGTATTTAATTTCTATAAAATCCCCCTCATTATTAGTTAAATAAACTAATCAAGTTTGTCAATTAATTAATCATTTCCATGTTCCTCCACCAAATAACGATTAACATAATTGAAATTATACCTTCCACATGGCTCCAAATGCATATGGATCCAAAAAATGACTCCTTTCAATCTTTTCCCTTTATAAAGATTGATTAAATCTTGACCCTCCTCTTCTCAATCCTTTCCCTAATAATGTGTACCAATTGCATGATGCCACTTGTTATTTTCTCATTATCTCCTAATGAGAGTCAATCCTAATCATCCACTTACAAGATCAAATCATATCCATCTATCAGTTCAACCCAAAATATATAAATCAAGCACCTCCCAAGCCATTTTCAAGGAACAAGATTGGATGTGAATGTTATGTTTTATTTGAGCACCACACCCTACTTCAACTATCAAAACATCAATTGAATCAATCATAATTGGTCACCAAAGGTTTTTAAGGTTAAATTTTAAGGTTTCATTTCCTTTATCTTCTATTTGAATTCATTTAGCTCTAATATGATGTGCATGCTAGTGTAGGCTTGGAATCATTATTTAGGTTATTTCTTATTGTTTTAGGCCTATATTTTACTAGTTACACTAAGTGAACACTAAAAATGTATAAAAATGTAGTAAAAAAATTTGGAGTGAATGCATAAGAATATCAATGACCAACCTTTACAATATTTTTAAGCATCAATAAAGTTTTTGTAGTCATACCATTAAAAATGGATGAAGTTCTTGAAATAATTCAACCTTGTTATTAATTACAAGCATGGTATTACAAATAATACAAAAAATATTCTCTCTATGCCACCTCTTCTCTTTGTGTTGGGTATACTTAGCATGCTAAGGCCCTTTGGAAGATGTATATGCCAAAAATTACACACATGATGATGATTTCGATGAGATATATCAATAAAAAAGACATAAGAATATAAGATTTGGACCTCAACTTGACTATTATCTCATTGACGGGATTATATTTAAGTCAAGGAGTCTATGTTTATTAAAAGAATAAATATTGTTGTTCATGAGGCACATACATCACAAGTTGTATGAAAATTTTGTGTGACCAAGATGGCTACAAATATTTAGGAATATGTTTATTGACCCCATATTCAAGTGAAGGTTACCAAGTTTATAAGGAGTATTCAATTGTGTAGCATAAACAATCCAAACATTAGGAAGCTTGGAGTGTGCCAACCTTTGAGTATGATTAAAAGGCCATGGGAGAGAATCCCCATGGACTTCAGGTGTATTATCAAAGGCTAGAAATCTACATGACTACATCTTTATTGTAGTAGACAATTTTAGTAAGATGATTATTTTATTAGAAAGTGAAAAGACACTAATTGAGAATGATACAACATAGTTATTATTTAGTATGCATGGATACACTTTCAACTTCCAAAGAGCATTATATTTGAAATTGATGCTCAATTTTTTGAGTAATTTTTGGTGCAGTTTGGAGTATAATTTGGATACAAAGTTGAAGAGGTCTATATATTTTCATCCTCAGATGGATAAAAAAATAGAGACGGTAAATCAAAAGTTGGTATAGTTTATATGTGGATATAATAATTATTATCACAAGGTTTAGGACGATAAATTTTCATACATATAACACTCATATTATAATTGTATCCACTCATCTATATATTTATCTCCTTTTTAGGAGAGTTTTGATGTTAAAATTTTGGTGTTTCATGATCCACGACAATTGGTAAATTTGATTACAGAGTAGTGAGGATGATCTAGAAAATATTGATAATATTGTATTCAATTTATTGACATCATCATCAATCGAAAAAGTTAGAATGGAAAAATAAAATCTTGTCATGGGTGTAAATGTGCTTTTTTTCCATAGATCATATGGTGAATTCACAAACATCGCAACAATTTATTAATTAGAAAAAATGGTGAAGGTGTTTTGCATCAAGAAATGAGTGGAAACTAAAGGGTATGTACTTAAATTGATTCAATTCACACTTTTCTCTAATTTGGAACCAAGAGGAATGTGAGAATACATAACTATTGTAAGCATGAATTGTGAAGAGTTGGTTCAAATAGAAAAACTTCTTGAATGTTTAAATTGTATGAACCAATGGCAAAGGATATGGTCTATTAGTTCTAGGGTTAAAAAAAAAGTGTGAAGGGGTTTGTAAACATTGTCAAATATTTAATTAGCTTATAATTGTAGTAGAAGATTGCTAAGATAGTGAATGAGATTCTCATGGCACACTTTTGCTAGATTTTTTCATGCAATTATGGTATTCTACAAGGTAATTTGTTATCTTGTGTGTTCTTCTATATGTCTAATATTTGTTATAAATTTTTTCACGTTGTTAATAGCTTACAAACATATGTATATATTATTTTTCATTAATTTTGAGATGTTAGAAAATATTTGAAGGTTGCATTAAGTGAGTTGATATACAAGAAAAATTGGTCATGATCACAAGATTTATAACCTCTCTTTTTTGTTGTTGCTATAGGGGTATCCCCGTGACCCAGCCTAGCGTCCAAGGGGCGATTTGAGGTGAGACTAACCCCCTATAGGTGGGCACAACAACCCACAAGCTAGTCCACTGATTATGCCCAGGAGCAAGAGTTGAACCCAAGACCTATGGGGAGCAAACCCACAGCCCAAGCCAACTCTGCTACCTATGTGGGCTAGTTATAACCTCTCTTTTTTAATCATTATTCTCTTAATGATATTAACTTTGTGATCTAGAATCTAAATTTCTTCAACATTATTGTAATTCAATTAGGTTCTATATTTTAAAATGAAGGAGGAAGAAAAAATTAATAATTTATATTCTTTGGATCGTATTGTTATGTCCAATTGTAGTAGAATGTTTAAATTAAAGCTTGAGGGAGTAGAAATATCCTCACTATCAAAACAAATGAGGTGGAAATACATGATGAACCTAACAAAGGATGTATTTTTTATAAGAGTGTGCTTCAAATTAAATTAGAAACAAGTCAATGGATATAACTAAATTCTAGAGATGGAGCTAAATCTCCAAGAAGATCTACAAAGAAATGTTTGAACTATGATAATATTGAGCCTTTTAGGAAGCAATGCAAATTTTAAAAGGTTGGAAAAGGTAATTCATCTAATTATTCCCGTTCCACATAAACAAATATCTCAATTAAATAAGTTATAAATTTATATTAGACATCTTTAAGTACACACCCATGTCATGTCAAGATGCACAATTCATTAAACCTATTTTTTTAATATGACTTCAAAAAATACTTTTCTAACATGAATGTTATAATGGAGATGATGTTTAAGTACAAAAAAAAACCTCCCTAAGTCTTTGCATATTCCAAGTGTTACTAGAAATATGATACTTGTAAGTCAAATTAATGGTGTAATATGAAGGTAATATTTTGAAAAAGATGGTTGCAAGATGGTTTGAGGAGAAATGGTATTAGAAAGAGAAGTCCACAATTGAACTTGTAGCATCATAAATTGTCACCCTTAACAATTTCACACTATGTTTTTCTCCCCTTAAATTATTGAGCCTGGTTGACCCTCTTATTTCCAAAATTATGCATTTTATAGCCCATTTTCACCATTTTCCAAGAAATTGCAAGCATTGAACAAATGTGTTTATTTAATGTCTTTCCCTTGACACCCTATTTCCTAGAAAATAAGGCTAGGATTGGGATGCCCTTGGGCATCTAATTCCCCCTAATTTGTCAAGATCCAAATTTTAATATGTCGGTGTCGACATTTTAACATTTAAAATTCAAATTGCAAATTTCAACTATTGAGATTTAATTTACGGGAAGTCAGATAAATGCCTATAAATACCTATTTATTGCATCATTTGAAAGGGGATTTAGAAAACTATTGGCAAAACTTATGATCAAGATCACTATCAAGCAAGTCAAGAGCAACATTTTAGAGATTTATTGCAATAATTCAAGATCCAAGCATCATGTCAAATCCTATGTGAGTTTGTGCATGTTTATGTTATCATTGTTTGTGAAGGATAATCCTTTTTGTAGGTCTCCAAGAAATTCAAGCATTCAAGCAAGAAAGATCCAATTCCTTGAAGTGATGAGTGAATTCAATCCTTCAAGGAAGCCCTCAAAGGGTGGTGAGTGTAAGGAAAAAGGTGGAGGGCATCTCATAGAAACTCCAAACAGTAGTGCCTTCGGTAAATTTCACTTTGATTAGGTTGCCTCAAAGACACGTACTACTATGTCCTAAAGCAGAAACAAACACAGTTTATTTCCCACATTGATCCTTCTGAGAGAAACACATGTAAATTCAATAGCAAGCAATAACAGATTCTAGAAACAGAATCAATACAGATGAAAGATAAGACAAAAATCAGAACACAAAGATTTACGCGGGGAAAATCCTCTCGGATAAAAAAACCCCACACTCCAAAGATCAATCCATTGTATTATTCAGCAACAGAATGGTTACAATACAAATTCAGACTCATAGCCTCTTTAGAGATTCATCTTGTTCATTCTAGATACAACTGGTAGAAAACTCTCCCAGAGAGATCAACCATGGCATTCATGATCAAGAGAGATTCCAGCACAACTCTGCCTCTCTCTTCCTCTGCTTCGACCTCATGGCCTCAGCCTTTCGGCCAACCACTCGGTCCTCACTATCTCTCTCTCTGGCTCTTGGCTCTTTAGCTCCTTGGCTTAACATCACCTGAAATAGAACATCCAATGCATACATATATGCATTTGTTCTCAACGGGCTTCATTTTCAACTGTCAGACAACAATCTCCAGCTCAACATCATTATCGCCGTTCCATTCTAGTGTAGATTTTTCCTTCCAGACCGTTCAGTTCCATTGCAACTGCTACAAAAATCCAACCGCCAACCGTTTGAATTTCGCTTCCTCTGATTGGTCCACGAGCCACCACATCGGGTAGTCAAACTGTCAAGGAAAATAATTCACTAAGTTCGCATGTTGATGAGACACGAGAAGTGTCTCCCCAATGCTCAAAGGATTCACAGATGATATCGGCATAGGTTTCAACAGTCGGCAAGAGGTTATATCGAACGCCATGAGTCATACCGAATCTACCGATATCCATTGCACTTCTATTGGCAACCATCAAACAGTCGGCAAGAACTACCGCTCTCGCCAGGACATCACGCCAAGCCTTCATGTCATACCGAAACCCATTGTATCGGCAAGAGTCTCCTCATTGGCATGATTGGCGAGACCTCTCACCAACCTCCAGTTGAACTCATCCACCAACGCTATCGCCAAGACATCCAACTATTGCCAAGAGGTTATACCGAGTCTCCTCAAGTTTCACCGAAGCACCCGACAGTCGGCAAGACATTCATCTTTCGCCAAGACCATACACCAAGTGAACATTTCACCCTAAAGACTTCTATCAGCTAGACATTCCACATTCGGTAAGACAACATACTGAAACACATGTGTTACACCGAAGTCGCCCAGCCATCGGCGAGACCAACACCTGTCACCAAGACTTCACACTGAAGTCTCCAGGTTACCCCAAGCCCGCCTTTCACCAGGAGTCATGCCGAACACATCCCACACCGTCGGTGAGACAAATTCTCATCGCCAAGAGTTCTCACCAAACTCTTTCATTACACCGATGACCCCTAACACTGTCGCCGAGACATCTCCTAGTCACCACTTGACTTCACATCAAGACCCTTGAATTACTCCGAGTGTATACCATTGGCCAGACATCTCCCAGTCACCAAGAGATCTTCCTGAGTGTTCAAGTCACCCCTATGACTTCAATCGGCGAGACATCTCCTTGTCGCTAGGACCACATATCGACACACTTGAGTTACCCCAATGATCTAGTCGCCATGAGTCTCCCCAACATCCGCTAGACACCAACCCATCGGCCAGAGATCTCCACTCTACAAAAGGTTACAGCGAAGGCCACAAGTCACAGTGACATCATCAGTCAGCAAGACAGAAGCAAAGTCTTAGTGACATGAGCAATATAGAAAGTTACTAAACTGCCACTCGGCCAGACAGAAAGTAAGTCACACTGACTTTGCTTTTCCAGAGGTTACAGCCTGTGAGATTGAGGCACATGATTCCAACAATATCCCACTTGACAAAGATCACACAGGCACCTCCAAAGCAACCAGGAACAAAGATTACACTAGCTCCACCAATTCAAACCCTACAACACTCAAGACACCCGATCAACATGATTCCACAGATAACAGTTGACCCGACAATCTGCAACAAAGACCAGGCATCCAACTGCAACTCACTGTCAACACGACAACTGATCATAACCCTCCAGGAAACCACATAGATCTCAACATGCTCTCATGCTTCATCAAGAATTCTGCTCCAACATCCAAGATGTTCACCATTCAGGCAACAATCCTGTCATCTTCCAACATGCCACCTATGGAAGAAGGATACAAAGCCAAGGTGTATAAGCACCATTCCAACGAACATAAGCAAAAGATCCCAATGATATTACCAACAAGATACTGCTACCACTTCACTGTGCTCAAATGCTATACAGAAGCAATATCAACTTCAAAGCTTCAAACAGAGCACAATAGTGAAGTCATTCTCCAGAAACAAGACAAAACACATCAGCTAGAACAATAATCAGACTGACTGCTTCCATCCAACTGATAAACCCACATGACTGAAAATAGCACCCACAGCTTGTGCTATACCATCCAATCTCACATAGCTCAACAGGTGTCAACATTAGTAAACTTATGCCAAATCAGAACCAACTCATCAACAGCAAATACAAGCTCCAAGTGCCAACCAGTCTAAGACGACAAGACACATACAGAAACTCCCACTACCTGAGTAATCCAGATCTAAAAGATCAAAAGGCATCGCAAGTCTACCAATAATAGCACATAGAAAATGTAGCCATGTAGTACCAAGGAAATATCCACAATGATATGCACAACCTGCAACAAAACTGCTACAAGAAACATTTCTCTCACCACAACCCTTCACGGCCACAAAGAGAAACTATGCACATCATCTTCCTGTAAAACATCCTCCTACATACACTTCTAACAGCCAGTTGTGTCAAGAATGATCTTCTTCACATCCTAAAAGAAAGCCTTAACAACATACATCCGTTCAATCACCAAGATCAAACCAACTTTGAAAACAACATGGATGTAAGCATCTCAAAGAAGATCAAGCTAGTTCATTCCCCATTTCAGTAAATCAGCCCATACAACATCTCCTACCAATTCTCATTAGTAAAAAGGAGATAAAATAAACTGTACAACTTCCACTATGAATCCTCCAGAATCATTAAACAGTAATTCAAGATCCATATCATGAAAGTGAACATAAAACACATCTGAAGGATATAAAGGGCCAAATACCTTTCAGATAAACTGCCGAGTAGACCAAGAGTGGGAACGAGAATACTCCTTCAGGATATACAAGCCATCATGACTAATCCAAGAGCAATCTCCTCATTGGTCTCTGTTGAACTCACGTTCAACCAAGGTGTAGGCTTCTCAGACTTTCTGCTAAAAAACTTCAACAAGAGTAACAAGCAGCAACACTTCTCTCACAAGAGAAAGACAGCCTCACCTTATTCTTGATGTATCCATGAGTACTAGCAACCGATCATCTCATGCTAAACTTCAACTGCATTACTGCACTATCACGAAGTATCAAGCAACTAATCACAACACTCAATACACAGAATTACCAAACCATTGTCAAAGCTCCAACCATTCTGAATCAGGAACTTATCATGACACCATGATCTACACATCCCCATAGGAGATTCCATGCTTCAAGTGACCTCACCATTGTCTCAAGTACAATGCACAATGCCAAAACTCCAGTGCGCAAACAAGAGTATACCATGACATACAACAAATAGACTCAAAAACAAACATCACCTGTCAAGCACCACCAACACCTCAGCCAAAGACTCCAAGCGTCTTCCATGGTTCCAAGATGTTGCACATCTTCAAGTAATGTCCATGCAAATGCAAAAGAACCCTTCTGCAGCAACAAGGTCTAAAATTTCTCCCTAGAAACATTTGCAACACCAAAGAAGACCATTCACCACCATGTGATGAACACACAGTCACTACTAGAGCTCCCACTGAAACGTGACACCCGAGCTCTCCAAGCATCATGACCACCTACTTCAGGTTCCCATAACCAACTATTCAAGTACTCAATAGTATCCATCCTCTCATCTCAAAACAATCACACCAATGCACAAGTGACCAACGGCAAGGCCAGCTAACAAGTCTACACCAGCAATGAATCGATCCTCATGGATAAAGATAGTCCACATGCAAGTTATCTCACTGTAGCCAATGGGTAGCTAATCCATCAACCACATAACTCGTAGATCACAAGCATCAAACGTGCAAACCCATCATCGCATTGGAAACTACAACACTGATATTTCAAAGAGAATAACCATGTAGACAACATGACTCAAACACCAGATCATGCCAGATTTGATTTTCCAATCATGTCCACAACGAGCACCATAATCAAGAAACCCACAAGCACTACCACAAGAATGTTAAGTGACGAATCACTTACCAACACTCCCATGTAGAGAAGAAAAGACACCTCCTCAAAACCATGCACCAAGCATGCATGCAAAACTGCAACTATCTCATCCAGCAACACCCCGAAAGCCAGGGTCTAGACAATAGCTTAACAAAAACTCCACATGACCACAAGTTTTGCTTAACCGTGTAAAACTTGCAAAATCATAGAGCCATGCAAGTACAAAACATCCTTCAAAAGAAAATAGCAGTTCAGGAAATCCAGGCCCCTTATAGGCCAAATTTGAATCACCAACATGTACATGCATCCGAGAAAGAGAGAAAGGCTATTTCAGAAGCTTGCAAATCATCTGATGATTAACTCCATAGCCTTTATGTATTTGAGGTTAATTGGAAATAGTGCCTTCCAACACCAGGAACCACCACCTAGCATAAGCACTCTCTTCCATGGCTGAGAAACAACCTAGGCTTCTCCATATCACCTAGGAGCCTACCACATAGACACCCAATATGAAAGCTTTACTGCTACATAGCCATGAAGCATATAAATCCACCTCATACTCTAAGGTTAAACCGCTACCATCTAGGAGACACAGATCGCAACATGATCAACTCCCTTTTCCATCTTGACCATCCTTCAAGCTGCATGTTGTCTTAGAATACCACAAGACTTCTACTCACCAAAGGATCAATACATCAGTCCATTCCTCCAGATCTCTTCCAGCCTATCAAGCTAAGAAATCTTCACAGGAGAAATACCCAGAACCAGCAACCAGAAGAGGGCTCTGATACCACTTGTAAGGAAAAAGGTGGAGGGCATCTCATAGAAACTCCAACTAGTAGTGCCTTTGGTAAATTTCATTTTGATTAGGTTGCCTCAAAGACACATATTACTATGTCCTAAAGCAGAAACAAACAATTTATTTCCCACATTGATCCTTCTGAGAGAAACACATGTAAATTCAACAGCAAGCAATAACAAATTCTAGAAATAGAATCAATACAGATGAAAGATAAGACATAAATCAGAACACAAATATTTACGTGGGGAAAATCCTCTCGGATAAAAAACCCCACACTTCAAAGATCGAGCCATTGTATTATTCAGCAGCAGAATGGTTACAATACAAATTCAGGCTCATAGCCTCTTCAGAGATTCATCTTGTTCATTCTGGATACAACTGGTAGCAAACTCTCCCAAAGAGATCAACCATGGCATTCATGATCAAGAGAGATTCCAGCACAACTCTTCCTCTCTCTTCCTCTACTTCGACCTCATGGCCTCGGACTTTTGGCCAACCACTCGGTCCTCACTATCTCTCTCTCTGGCTCTCGGTTCTTCAGCTCCTTGGCTTAACAGCACCTAAAACATAATGTCCAATGCATACACATATGCATTCATTCTCAACGGGCTTCATTTTCAACTGTCAAACAACAATCTCCAACTCAGCATCATTATCATCGTTCCATTCTGGTGTAGATTTTTCCTTGCAGACTGTTCAGTTCCATCGCAACTGCTACAAAAATCCAACCGCCAACCATTTGAATTTTGCTTCCTCTGATTGGTCCACGAGCCACCACATCGGGTAGTCAAACGGTCAAGGAAAACAATCCACTAAGTTCGCATGTCGGTGAGACACGAGAAGTGTCTCCCCAATGCTCAAAGGATTCACAGACGATATCGGCATAGGTTCCAACTGTCAGAAAGAGGTTATATCAAATGCCATGAGTCATACTAAATCTATCGATATCCATTGCACTTCTATCGGCAACCATCAAATAGTCGGAAAGACCTACCGCTCTCACTAGGACATCACACCGAGCTTTCATGTCATACTAAAACCCATTGTATCGGCAAGAGTCTCCTCATCGGCATGATCGGTGAGACCTCTCATCGACCTCTAGTTGAACTCATCTGCCAACGCTATCGCTAAGACATCCAACTATCGCCAAGAGGTTATACCGAGTCTCCTCAAGTTTCACCAAAGCACTCGACAGTCGGCAAGACATTCGTCTTTCGCCAAGACCATACACCGAGTGAACATTTCACCCTGAAGACTTCTGTTGGCCAGACATTCCACATTCGGTAAGACAACATACCGAAACACATGTGTTACACTGAAGTCTCCCAGCCATCGGCGAGACCAACACCTGTCGCCAAGACTTCACACCGAAGTCTCCAGGTTACCTTGATCCCACCTTTCGCCAAGAGTCATGCTGAACACATCCCACACCGTCAGTGAGACAAACATCCATCACCAAGAGTTCTTATCGAACTCTTTCGTTACACCGATGACCCCTAACACTGTCGTCGAGACATCTCCCAGTCGCCAAGACTTCACGTCGAGACCCTTGAGTTACTCCGAGTGTATATCATCGGCTAGACATCTCCCAGTCACCAAGAGATCTTCCCAAGTGTTCAAGTCACCCCAATAATTCAATCGGCGAGACATCTCCTTGTCGCTAGGACCACATACCGACACACTTGAGTTACCCCGATGATCCAGTCGCCATGAGTCTCCCCGACATCCACTAGACACCAACCCATCAGCCAGAGATCTCCACTCTACAGAAGGTTACAGCGAGGGCCACAAGTCACAGCGACATCATTAGTCAGCAAGATAGAAGCAAAGTCTCAGTGACATGAGTAATACAGAAAGTTACTAAACTGCAAGTCGGCTAGACAGAAAGTAAGTCACACCGAATTTTCTTTTCTAGAGGTTACAACCTGTGAGATTGAGGCACATGATTCCAATAGTGAGTTGCAGTACTTAGTTGTTTTTTCATTCCTTCCCATCATTTATCTTTCCTATCATTGGCATTACCATTGTGGAAGTGGAAACACTAAAATGGGGTTTGACTAAGGAAAGCCCCTAAATGGCACAACATTTCCTCTATCTTTGGATGTGTAGGTTCCAAGTTTGAAGAGGATTGAAGGAAGACTCGAGATTATTTATCTATTGTTGCATTCAAATCCCTACACCTTGGAAATTCATAGAAACTCACCTATATAATTATCTGACAATGATCTGACAAGTTTGCAAGTGAAAACAGGGATCTCAGATCTAGTATTAGAGGATTGAAAAAGTAGAGGATACCCCTACAAGGACCCAAACACCCTTGAAAACTTTGTCCTAATATTCAGGTTGATACCAAACTTTCAAGATAGGTACACATCACTTTTCCCTTCCCAAGTTTTCCTATAAATATCTATTTTAGTTTGTTAATTATCGATATCTTACAATTTTCATATTAGGGCACATAGTCTAATTAGGTTAATCAAGGCAAATCAATTCCAATCCATTCCAAGAATCAAAAGGATGCAGATCCAAGTCTGATTGGATCACCTCCATGGTTGAAATTCATTTTAAAGACCTTGATCTCCATCTTAATGAAATATTAGAAAAAGACACCACAAACCCAAAACAAAATTTGAATCCCAGGTTTACACATTAGACGTAGGGTTATATTTTTCTTTGTTGCATTTTGGTGAACCTGACCTATTAACATTATATACCTTTTAAAATTCACCCTAGATCTAAGTTTTGCATTGTATTTTTTGTATTTCTCGCTTAGGGTTTCATTTTTGCATAATAAAAGACAAAAATTCAAAAAAATTGCATATCATATTGCATCATATATTACATTAAGGTTTATTTTAGTCATTTAGATCAGATCTACATTAAAAATTATATTCATGATTGTCATTTGTTGTTCAAGAATTGTTACACATTTATATTTAAGTCACATTATCTTGAATTGAGCAAAATTTGGAGAAATAGTGACTTTCAGAACTATTTGCACACAAAAATAAAGCACTTAGAGAGACCAATAAACTCTTAGCTTTTTAGTTTTCAAACACCTTATCAAGGACACAGACACCCTTGGGTGCCTCTGCCTTTTGTACAATTCTCTGTCTCTATGTCTTCAATCTATGTTTGCTTGCAAATCTCTATTTTGGAATTCTTAATTGCATTCATTTAGGAATCTTTCATATAGCTCAAAGAGTGAAAAAAGTGAAAAAATTTGTATTGTTTTGTTTCAAAATTGTATCAAAATATTAATTTCTAGATTTCTGCATCTTATAATTAGTCAATTTTTGCATTTTAGATCAGAAAAAATTGCATTCAAAATTGTCGTGTTTACACACTGTACACACTTGCATTGGTATAAATTGAGAAAATTATGGAATCACATTTACTGTTAGACCTATTTGCAACCAGATCCAGAAACCTTGAACAATATCACACAGTCAGCTTTTGAAATTTATGAAATATTGACTAAGATAGGGATGCCCTTGGGTGACTATGTCCTACTCTTTTTGGTTCAAAATTTATGTGACAAAGTTTTCTTAGGATCCTCTATTCAAATTTGTTATATGTTCCAATCACCTATTACATAAGATTCTGAATGTCCTTAGTAAAAGCATCATCATGATGTCTCAATGCTTTGGTAAGATGTTTACTTCTTTGAAGTCCTTGGTTGATGTTTCAAGTTGTGTGTTTGGCGATGACCCTAATTCCAGTGGAATATTCATGATCCTTCACCTCCCAATGCATTTCCTCATGATGTAGATGTCTTGGGACAAGATGAGGAGAGCATGAATGAAATATGAATTCATACATAATTCTTTGTGAAAAATAGAGAATAATGTAGCCTTTTATCCTTCCATGAGATTTCCTAATCACCCATACCAACAACCAACACCACCTATCATGCCACCACTTGAAATGTTTTCCACATTGCATAAGAAAAATGACTTGCAATTCATACCTCAACCAATGCAAATGGAAACACCTATCAATAACAAACACAAGGAAATCACATCAACCACTCTTCCATTATATGAGCATAAATTTACAAACACACTCGTTAACTTGAAACAAATCCATGGAAAAGGATTTAAGATATTGACAAAAAAAGGATGTGACATTTAAAGAATGAACATGAGATCCACTCCATTTTAGAACAAACACCATTTGAGGATACAAAAAGAATAGGTTACCAAGGTCCTCCACCTTTACATAAAATAATTTTTCCACCAACCAAGAAATACATAGTCCATACTCCTATTAAGAAAGGTGTGTTACCCTCTCCACGCCCTTTATCAAAGACTAAGAGTAGTCTAGCTACATGATTAAACTTGGGATTAATTACAATACCACCAGTACGTGAGTGAAAATACATTAAACAAAAGAATACAAATACATCTTATTGTGCATATCATAAAATATTTGGACATACTACTGATGAATGTTGTGCTTTAAAGAAGAAGTTGAGATAACTTGATCCTTACAGGGATCAAGTTGAACGTATGATATATTTGCATTCATATGTTTTTCTCCTTGCTATGTGGTAGTTGTAGTATCACAACATACTCACTACCATGCATGGGGGTATAAATTAAGTTTTGTGCAATCATATTTCATCTTGCAAGTTGCAGCTTATCATCATCCATTTTTGGGCTCATCTTTGTCCCTACACTTGGGGGTAAGGGGTTAGGTAGCCTTGTGTTAGGTGCATTCCTTCTAGCAAGTGAATCCATTTGATTCTCCTTTAAACATTAGTGTAGAAATTATACTAATATTTTAAGGGGGGCATATAGTTCCATGCTCATCATTTGCACGTGAAATGGTCCCTTTTTAGTGATGATAGCATACAGATCCTAGGAAGTGTGATGTAGTGTCTCTTTAGTGGTTATATTGGGCTTGATATCCCCTAAGAGTGTGAAATTTCTTGGCATATGGTGTTCCCCTTGGTGGTAATGCTCTGTTCTATGCCCTAAGGTGTGAGTTTCTATCCCACAACTTGTCCTCTCTTGGTGATGATGTCATGTGTGATATTCCCTAAGAGTGTGATCTTTCTTGGCATATGATGTTCCCCTTGGTGTTAATGCTATGGCTAGTATTCCCTAAGGTGTGATTCTTCTATTTCATGACTTGTCCTCTCTTGGTGGTGATGTCATGTGTGATATTCCCTAAGGTGCAACCTTTCATGCATTGAGAAAAGGCCCTTTTTTGCTTTTGTAAATCACCTTCTATGGTGGTGTCGTTAATAACACCCCTTGGGATTTTGGCCTTATCTTGTCATCATTTATGTGCCTCCTTAGGCAATTTTTTGCACCTCCTTAGGTGAGTTTGGCATTTTTTATTCACTTTGTTCACATGCATTGAACTTAATGATGTGTTGGAATAACATCTTGATCATTTTTAGTACCTTATCAGAGTTATCAGGGAGTATAACTCTTGCTATGGTTGTCAATGGGTGCACACCTAGTGAATAGAGGACTTCACTAGACCTAGTGTGTTTCTCATTTTTCTACCTTGTCTTGGGGGCTCACCTAGTGAATATTGGACTTCACTTGCTTGTGTTTCCTTTTGATTTGTGATTCACCTAGAAAATATTGGACTTTTCTATTGTGTGAATCATGAACGCCTTAATATGGTCGCCTAGAATAACACACCTTGCTTGCCAATAGATCCATGTGTTTCGAGTGTTTATCATAACACAACTTGCTAGACTTATGTAACCCATCATATTCCATGGAAACCTAGCATAACACAACTTGCTAGCTAGTAGATCCATGTGGCTTATGAGTGATGTGGCATCAATAAACTTGCTATTCATCATGGGAACATTCCTTTAGCTAAGATTTATTCGATGAATGGTGTTTGGCATTTGAGACAATTTAATACTAAGGTCTCTTTGCCTTACTAACTCGAATCCTTTTAGTACTAACCTTTGGTTTTGTTGTGTTTCTTTTGTGTGTTTTCTTCATATTTGTATCATGTCCGCATAATGTTTGTGTTCATTTTGTTATCATCTATATGTTATGTTATGTCATGTGTTTTTGTCACGTATGCTTTGTTTTTTCTAACATGTATGTTTGTGTATTTTGTCTTGTTGCATTTTCATACATGTGTGTGTTCCTTTTTCCTTATCTTGTCATAGGATCTTGGATCTTGGGAGCTTGTGCAGTCCCCCTTGGTCCTTAGCCATCCTATCTCTTCAACATTTGAACAATCAAACCCCTCTTGACATATATTTTCTACTTTAGTGTGAGTATGAGCATAAGTTCGTACTCTCAATAAAGTGGGGGATAAATGTAGCATCATAAATTGTCACCCTTGATACTTTCACACTATGTTTTTCTCCCCTTAAAATCTTGAGCCTAATTGACCCTCTAATTTCCTAAATTATCCATTCTATAGCCCATTTTTACCATTTTCCATGAAATTGCAAGCATTGAACAAATGCATTTATTTAATGTCTTTCCCCGACACCCTATTTCTTGGAAAATAGGGCCAGGACTGGGACACCCTTAGGCGTCTGAGACCCCTATTTTGTCAGGATCAAAATTTTACTATGTTGATGTCAACATTTTAACATTTGAAATTCAAATTGCAAATGTCAGCTATCAAGATTTAATTTACATGAAATTAGAGAAATGCCTATAAATACCTAGTTATTACATCATTTGAAAGGGGATTTAGAAAACTATTGGAAAAAATTATGATCAAGAGCACTATCAAGCAAGTCAAGAGCAAAATTTTAGAGCTTTATTGCAATAATTCAAGATCCAAGCATCATGTCAAATCCTATGTGAGTTTATGCATGTTTATGTTATCATTGTTTGTGAAGGCTAACCCTTTTTGTAGGTCTCCAAACAATTCAAGAATTCAAACAAGCAAGATCCAAGACCTTGAAGTGATGTGCATGTTGCAGTCCTTCAAGGAATCCATTGAAGGGTGGTGAGTTGTAGAACTTTGTTGATTCATCATTCCTTCATATCATATATCTTTCCTATCATTGACATTGCCATTGTGGAAGTGGAAACACTAACACGAGGTTTGACTAAGGCAAGCTCCTAAATGGTACAACATTTCATCTCTCTTTGAATGTGCAGGTTTCATGTTTGAAGAGGATTGAAGGAATATTGAATAGAATTCATCCTTTGTTGCATTCAAATCCCTACACCTTGGAAATTCACATAAACTCACCTACAAAATTATCCAACAAGTTTACAAATGGAAACAGGGATCTCAGATCTAGTATTAGAGGAC
Source organism: Sequoia sempervirens (assembly GCA_007258455.2). Lineage (NCBI taxonomy): Eukaryota > Viridiplantae > Streptophyta > Pinopsida > Cupressales > Cupressaceae > Sequoia > Sequoia sempervirens. The sequence continues at coordinate 42,552,203 of VDFB02105785.1, forward strand.
TGAAAAGGTAGAGTAGGAAACCCCTACAAAGACCCAGATTCTACTGGGTGACTTTTTCCTCATATTCAGGCTGACACCAAACTTTTAGGACAAGTACACATCACTCTACCCTTCCTAGGTCTACCTGCAAATATCAGTTTTAGTTTGTTAATTGTCAGTATCTTGCAATTTTCATATTAGGGCACATAGTCTAATTAGGTTAATCAAGGCAAATCAATTCCAATACATTCCAAGACACAAAAGGATACAGATCTAGGTTTGATTGGCTCACCTCTATGGTTGAAAGACAATCTAAACACCTCGTTGATATTCATCTTAATGAAACATTATAAAAAGACACCACAAACCCAAAACAAAATTTGAATCCTAGGTTTGCATATTAGACCTAGGGTTCTATTTTTTATTTGTTTCAGAACTTTATTTACCCTTGAGACAAAAATTGTGAATGATAAAAGTAACACATATACTATTTTTTAAGTTTGAGCACATATGTTTCTTGTAGAGAAGGCATTGCTTTCAATTGATAGAATGGGACATATTGGAGAGAATGGCCTTTGAACTTTTCTCACTAAAGGTATGTCTAAATAAAATTATGATTGCTCCTTAGGTTTTATTTTTTATTTTTTGTATATTATGTATATGGTAAATAAATCAAGTTATAAAATTCTCCACAAATGCTACAAGAACATAGACATTTGTAGCTAATATGTAGTGATGTGTTAGGACCTATCCTTGTTTCCTCAGGTAGAACTATGATATTTTCAATAAACTCAAGGAGTTAAGGGCTCTTATAGAAAACCATACAAAAAGGTAATGTGTTGAGGACATATAAGAGTGGAAATTTTCACTCAAATAATTTTGATAATTTTTTGAAGTTATGTGGAGTTGCAAAGAAAAAGACAACTTCATCTACACCTCAACAAAATAGAGTTGCAAAATGAATGAATGGAATGTTGACCATTTAAATATCTAGGAGTATGCTTAGTAGTGTAGTTTTAGAATAAAAGTTCTAGGAAAAAGTAATAAACACTACATGTTTCTTATCAATCACTCATCTACATCAACTCTTGTTAATAAGACTCCATATACAACATGGACTAGTAAAAAATCCTCTCATCAACATCTTGGATGTTTTAGTGGATGGTTATGCGCATGTTCCAAAGGAAAATAGAACCAATCTCAATTATAATCTAGAGATGTGTATATTGGATATGATGATGGCATAAAAGGAAATAATTTTTGAAACCTATAAACAAAGAAGATTGTTTATAGTTATAATATAATATTTAGCGGAGTAAAAAATCCTCCAAAACACAAACAACAAATAAAGGAATAGTTGTAAAAAGTGTAGTTTAAAATAAATTTTAGAGAACCTATATTTAAATAAAAATCTATAAAAGATGGTACACTAGAAGAGGAAGAATATCTTACTCCAATATTCAGGATATCAACTAAAGAAAGAAGGCAACCAAAAATGTAGAACGCATTTGATTTTTGTTGTACTTTAGTATATTTATTACTAGTGACTATCTTAGAATTGTTGTGAAGGCACTTGATTCAAAGGAAATTAAATAATGGAGCAAGTCTACTAATGAAGAAATGAAGGCCAAATGTCAGCAAAAGTGTCTGATGAGATTTAATTAAGTTGTCTAAAGAAGAAAACCCATTGGTTAGAAATGGATGTTTAAGAAGTTCAATGGAGAAGGTAAAGAATAGAAGTTTAAAGCTCATTTGTCACATAGGGATATTACCAAGTGGAGGGTATTGATTTTGGTGAGATTTTATCTTTAATTTCTAAGTTAAATTTTATTAGGTTTTTTGTTGTTGTGGATGCTTTTGATCTTGAAGTAGAATAGGTGGATGTGAAGATGTAACTTTCTTCCTTTAGGGCCTTCAAGGAGAACTGTATGTCATAACTAAAAATTTCTATAGTTAAATGAAAGGAGAACTTAGTTTGTAGGTTGGATAAGTCCCTTTATAATCTATAACAACTCGTAAGGATGTGATATCAAAAAGTTGATAATTAGATGTTAATACATGGATTTGTACAAAATAATGTTGATCACTATGGATATTTCAAAGAGATCAATGGACATTTTGTTATCATAGTATTATATGTTGATGATACATTACTAATTGTTAACAATAAGGAAGTGACCAAGGATGTCAAATCTCAATTGTCATCATATTTTTATGATAAATTTTTTTGGGGCATAAAAATTAAAATCTTGTTTAAATACAAAATTCTTGTTGAACTAGAGAAAACATGTTAAAACTATATTAAAGATTATGTAACAATGCAATCTTGCTAATGTTCACATTCAAATTAGTTTGAAGTTATGTGCAATACACTATCCCACGACATAAGGCTATTGAGGACATGTTTTGTGTTCCTTATGTAGGTGTTGTTGGAAATTTGATGTGTGCCATGGTATGTACTCTACTAGATATTGCCAATATAATAGGATTTCTAAGAAAATATATGTCCAACCTAGTTAAGGAAAATTGGATGATGGTAAAAAGGGTCTTGAGATATTTGCATGGAACTTCAAATTATACAATCCATTACCAAGAGAGAATTAAGATGGGAAAATTAATAAATATGTACAAGGCATTCTTGATGTTGATTGAGCTAGAGATATTAATTGTTGAAGATGTACAAGTGGTTATGTATTTGCTCTGTTTAATGGATCAATTAGTTGGATGGACAAGAGGTGGACAATTGTTCTATTGTTAACTATAGAATTTGAGTGTTTTGCAACAACTCATGCATGTAAGGACATTTTCTAGTTACAAATTTTATGTTCAAACATTGGTTGTATTTTACATAAATTTGTTAGGATACATGCTATGATAGTCAAAGTGTAATTTTTTTCCAACCCTACTTATCATGCTCGAGCAAATCATATTTAGGGGCAATATCATTTTTCTAGAGACATGGTTGATGATGAAAGGGTATTGTTGGAAAAGGTTAAAACCTTGGAGAATATTGTTGACTCATTGAAAAAGTATAATAATATTGAGAAGTTGCCTTTCTATAAGAAATCAATAGATATATTTGCACATAATAGTTGAATTATGTACGTTTACTTCTCATATTCAAAATATTTAGCAAATGTGAAATTTGTAAGATATATATGTTAAAGCATTTGCATGTTTTAATCCCCTTTAGACTATATACATATCCATAATGTTGAAGACCCTTTTCCAAAATGATTTATTGATTTGTAATTTTATATCTATTATATTATAATATCTTAACATTTTTTTATAATGATATTTTATTATATTCCAATAATAAATCAATATAATAAATATTTATAAATATAAAAAAAAATGTTATTATTTTCTTTCTTTATCCTAATTATTCTATAGGCATTATTTCTCCTACATTAATTCATTAGAGTGCTTCTTTGCTTGCATCTAACTTCTCTTTTAAATCTTCATAGCCAAGAATCTATGATAACCTTTTTTTATCATCTTTTTTATTGGTTTTTCTACAGATTCCACTCTTATTCAGATGGTCCTCCAAGTTCGCCAAGTAATCTGATTTATCCATAACAACATTTGTTTTTTTTAAACACTTCATATGAGACCCAAATTTTGATTCAATATTTTGAGTGTTTGGAGTACGCCTGCAAAGGGCTATTCTGAGTGCTCAATCTTTTTATTGCATTCTTGTCAAAGTGGAAGGAAACATTTGTATCTTGAGAATAAACCGAGGTGGGTGGATTATTAAAGAGGTGATCCATAGGAGAGAGTGAGGTATACCATCAAATACAACTGATTGCATTACTTTTATGACATGGTTCTTGTTGGGGTTATTGTTTTAAAACATATCAAAGACACTGTTGAAAAAAAGTTTTATGTTATTGGGTTCTGAATAATTAATTAATTATAAATTTTAAATGAGAGTTATAAGATATTATATGTATGATTTTTTTTATAAATTTAGATTTTTTTAGTGATATTATTTAAAAGTAATTATGTATTTTTAGTTTTTTTTTTTTATTAGTACTAATATATAAAATAAAATATATTATAAAAAAATATTGGTGTAAATTATTTGTTTAAAGAGGAATTAATAAATATGATCTACAAAATATAATATGTAACAAAATTATGTTTTACTTTTAATAAACATTTATTGATAAGTGGGAGGTAATTTTTTATAGTGTGTCAAATTATAATATTACTATTAGGATTCAACCATGTAGTTTTTGCATCACCTAGATGCAATGAGTGCTAACTAGACCATTCATTATCACGAGAGATGGGTTCTTGTGAACCACTGCTCATGAAACATGGGTCAATGAGTTTGACTCAAAAAACTACACGGTTGATTCCTGATAGTAATATCATAAATATTTATTAAGTCAAAACACAAAAAATATTTTTTGATTAATTAAAGTTTGACTTAAATTGGATTTTGGCATCAATAATATTTTTTGTCTTCTTGACTCATTTGTCTTTTTCAAAACATAAACAAGACTAATCATAAGGTCTAATAATATTCTCATCCAATGGAGCACTCTATTTTTTATTGACCTTCATTCATCTTTTGAAAAATGCTAATAAAAAATTCATACTTCTCTAAATATTTTTTTCGTATTGGTATGTTTTTTTTCATTTGAATTACGGATGACACTACCTGCTTACAACTTTTTTCATAAATCAACACAAATATGTTTATCATTTTGTTCTATTTTTTAGTAACCCCTTCTCTAGAAATGTACTTCTTTGATAATACTTTGTCACTAATGATTCAATAGAGTAATGTACACTAAATATGATTGCATCAAGCTTATTAAAAAAAATCATTTTAATACCTAACCTTTTCTGAAACAAAATAATTAGATGCTTAATTATAAGTATCCAATTTTTATTTTAAATTTTAAGGAGCACAAGGTAGGGTCTTTCAAATTAGTTTCATGTATTTGATAGTAAAATATAGACTGTCAATCATCCATAAATGTCAAGATTGTGTTCAACATGACCATGAGAAATACTATATGTTAACCCCTCTAAACAAGTAACATTGTAAAGTGAAACCACATACACAATATCCATATTATAAACCTCATGATGAGGACAATATCATTGAGCACAATTAAGAAATATTTTTGAAGGTCACTAATCTTAACACTTACATGTTTTTCTCCACAATCACAAGATTTGTTTTGTATTACTTGAAACAATATCTCATGCACTCTAGTGGTATTGTTTTAAAGGTAAGATGGTTTGCAATGTATCTTGTTTACCTCAATTCACCACAACAATCTATAAATTTTACATCATTAATGCACTTTGTATTCCTTTCTATATTATATTGGCCAAAATTTCTTTCCTTGCTTCATATTTTATGACAACCATCGTATATTATTTTTCCAACCACATCAACAATATACCTCTTTATATAATTATTTCCATCATAATCACATGGTCTACATTTGTCTGCATTATTGATGATCCTATTGCACATTGTCTAACCAGTCAACACCTCACATGCTATTGTATTCAACTTTTTCCATTACTTTGTTAATTTTGATGTAGATATTTGTACCTTTAATATTCTAATATTTTTTAATCTTCTTTTTTCACATATTTTTATAATAAGAATAATAGCTATTTTTTATAATTTTCAAGTTGAATAGGAAATAAATTTAATTCACAATTCATGCAATAATATATATCTCAAACAATTAAGTTTCCAAACTATTGCATTTGTATACCCTTAAGTGTAACCATTATTGCACCACATTTTAAACATCTTAATCAGCTTTTCATGTTTTAAATATGTGAATCATATTATTGTAAAACATTATAGATCAAAGCTTCTTGTTATGCACTGATTGGATTCATTGAGTACTTAAGAGCTTATGCCAATTATATTCTTCCAAATTCATTGCATTATTAAATTATTTAAATACAAGATTGGCATAATCATCTCAACCCTCCCTAACTTAATAATGATCATTTTCTAAGCTATTTTCTTTTAAACCTATCAAGATGAACATTTTTCAACTTACTAATAAATTCTTTCAATATTCTCTTTAAACTAAAAATTTTATAATTTTTAATTTTTAATTTAAAGGGAATATTGAAAGAATTTATTAGAGAGTTTAAAGAGAATATTGAAAGAATATAATTTTTAGTTTAAAGAAAATATTGAAAGAATTTATTACTAAGTTGAAAAATGTTTAAAGAGTGATGCAGGAGCATCCAGTGGTGTAAGGGCAATCTTGCATCACCCAAAAATAGTTAAATTTCAAGTTTCTCGATTTTTAAATGTTTTTATATTTTTGGATACCCTTTTTGTCATAATGAAATTCCCAATTTACGGTTTTTCATTTCGGTTCCTGGGTTGAAAGATATTGCAGTTTTAGTTTCCCAGATTTGCACCTGAAAATCTTCTAAGTGGGATTTGAGGCACTTAGAGCTTTAGGAATGGCCCCAAAACTTTTCAAAATTGGCATAGAGCGCGTTCTTGACTTCGAGACCTTTCCAACGATTCGAACGGTTCGCGAATCGGAGTCCTGGATCAAAAGTTATGACCCCGCGAAGTTGGTGCACTTTCTAGAAGATACCATTGCAAATGCTCTTTTGAAATTTGAACTTCATGTTGTAAATTTTCGGCGCCAAACCGCCTAAACTCAAATTGAATGTTGTTTTGGCTCCAAACAAATGAGGAGCTCTATTTATGGGCGGGTTTTCTAATTTTTGGGTAACTTTTTGGGGGACAAGCTCGCATAATGCGAAAGGGTTATTCTGTAGCTTCCTGTAGCTTGCATGTGTTGTAGAACTTGGGGATTTGAAATCCTCTGCATGTAAGAAGTTCCATTTTCTGAATAATAAAATTATTCTCTAGTTTGTGGGTTATTTTCTATGTCTCGGGTTTGCGCCCTCATCAAAGAGAATAGTGAAAGAATTTATTAGTAAGTTTGAAAAATGCTCATCTTGATAGGTTTCAAAGAAAATAGCTTTAAAAAGATCACTATTAAGTTAAGGAGGGTCGAGATGATTCTACCAACCTTGTATATAAATAATTTAATAATGCAATAAATTTGGAAGAATATAATTGGCATAAGCTCTTAAGCACTCAATGAATCTAATCAATGCATAACAAGGAGCTTTGACCTATAATGTTTTACAATAATATGATGCTATATATATATATATATACCACACATTTTTATTTTTATTTCCAAGAACAACTTGCAAAGATGTACTTATATGAGCCACCTCTTTTTAACCCATCAACATGGATGTTTTTAACTTACTAATAAAAAAATTAAATATTTTATTTAAAACACAAATTAAATATCAAATTCAAAGTCTAAATGACCTCTCAAAGGTTCATATATCATATTTCACCTTTAAAATTATTTTCATTAATTAAATGACTTGTATTTTTACCTAGTTTTCATGCTTTAAATGCCCTATGCCAGATTCTATCTACAATTTTTTAGCTATAGACTCATGGCTTCTCAAAATGAATTGAAACCAATGTGCCTCATCCACTTGTCCATTAATTATCTATATCATTTCACATCTATGTTATGGAACCTAGGGTCTTAATTCTCATCTCATGAACTATTCAATAATGATTGGCCAACCATTATAAATGGTTTCACTACAATAAAACATGATAGTGGTTTGAAAATACCTACCATGTCTTCTAGTGGACTTCAACATTCAAGATACTCCTCTAATGGTAAAAGAGTGAGGTTCATTCCAATTTTGAATTCCTTGTACCATATACAACATCTCCCAACTCATAACAAGTTAGTGATTGTTGCAACCTAATAATTGACTTGTTCACTAGGCCATGGATCTAAGAATTCTTAATGTGAAATGAACAATAAAGTGTTATTAGAATTTTCTTATGGCAACTTATAGCAAGTGTGTTAATATCATTTTCAACTTATTTGACTCTTAATCCCTCATTACCACATTTTAGGAAATTTCTTATTCAAAACTCCTTAGAATAAAAATTTCTTCCTTTTGATGGGGCTTTTGTTCCCCTTTCTCCATAGAGGAATTCATTTATATGAGATTTTTATCATATTTTTGAAGCAACATACATTTCTATAAGCTCTAGTGTCATGAAATTTTGCTTACCCTCTTTCCTTGTTTTCCAATCTAGCTTATCTATGACTCACGTCACTAATATGCACCCTTTGTTCTTTCTTCTTTATATTGAAAATTTATCACTAGATAAAATAAACTAATGTCCTTGGAAATGGTGTTTTTTCCCCCCTTTTATAATAAATCTTGCATAGCTACCTAACTCTATATTACCCAAATGGTGTGATGAGTTGAGACCATAACACAATCAATTGACTAGCATATTCATTCAAATATTAAATCATTTTCCATTACATTTTAATTGATGAGCCCTCAATATCTTGATCTACAAATTTGTTAATTGCAAGTTTTCAAATATGACTTAATCCTCTTCACCTTTGGTTCTCTTTTCCAAATTGATTATCTTTTGAAAACTATTTCAACCTAACAAAAATTTATCCACTTTACAACTTTTGATGTTTTGAATCTAACCACATTGGTATCTTGACAACAACTACAACACAATTTCATTGGTAATTAGATGACATGAAGGTAATATAAGAACAAAATTCTAAATGTGCACAATGGAGAACCATATAATATTTTAAGATTTAAACTAGAGAAAATTTGTAGAGTATGCTTCTACACACAATAGGTTCATAGCATAGTATCTATAGACACCTAAATTTGGACACTTGATTTATCCAAATTTATCCCCTTTTCATCTAAACATCCCCTTATTCACATTAATTAAGTAATATCGCTATTATTTAATTAATATCCTCTAAAGTTCTTCTAATCCCTAAGGTATCTAGTTAAATAATTAAATACCTTCCCCTTTCATCAAATGAATTAAATAAATATGCCATTTATTTAATTCTCTTTATGTCCCATCCTCCATCTTTTATCTAATCCTAATCCATCTTCTAATCTCATCATTAGGGGTGTGCACATGTCTAATCCTTGATTAGGATGTGTCACATCCTCCAACTTTTGCAAGTTGGCCTCTAATCTCTCTTAGCCACCTAACCCTCCTCTAATCCTTCATTAACTAGCCTAATCAACCTCTCAAGGAATTTTTAATTCCTTTTATCCTTCCAAGGAATATTAAATTCATTTTTCTCTTCCCCATGTGATCTTTGACTTGTCACATCAAGTCACATGTGAAATCTAACCCTCTTCTAATCTATCATTAATTAGTCTAATCAAGTACTTGCACAATCCTAATCACTTAATTGAGTCAACCCTATTAAAGGATTTCTCTTTTTGAACAAGGCATCTCCATTCCCCATGTGAATTTTTAATTCACATTTAATCCCCCAATGCATTTAAAGGAATTTTAAATTCCTTCTCTCATCCCCATGAGAATATTTGAGGAATTTTTAATTCCCCACTTGTCCTCTCACCCACATGGGGACAAGTATCTCCTTTATGAGGAGATTTTGTCCCAATCCCAAGGTACTATGTGCCCTCTCCATGTCATCTACTATCCTTCCACCTCATGTACACATCACCGCTTTTAAGCCATATCACTTGCCACATGTCAAGATGTGAGGGCTTGTGAGTTCTCAACTCACCTTAGCCCTACATCTTGATCTTGGTGGCTCAATCTTGACTATCCATTTCCCTAGAGATTTCTAAAATCTCTATAAATACCCCCTCTTTTCTCTCATTTTGGAGAGATCATGCATTGTAGCCAAACTCTTACAAATTTTTTCTAGAATCCATACTTAGCCATTTTCATGCTTGCACCCACTTGCATCCATTATCATATCATCATCTAGCTTGCATCTTTCCATCCAAGGAGCATACAACACCAAAGATCGAAGGGCCAACCAAAGGATCGATTCGACACAAGGTAAAAAAAATTATTTGTTGTTTTTTATTTTGTGTTGATTCCAACTAAGCTAATCTTGAGGTGTAGGTTGTTTTTGGAGGTATTTGTATTACTTTGTTTGCTTCTCATTTTCTAGCACCTAATTTCGACCTATCATAGTATCATATAAATTTACTTTAATAAGAATTCATTTAATCATAGGGCTTAAAATGTTATAGAGATATATATGTGTATCATCAATAAGAGAATACTAATATAAACTTAGCAACAACCATGAAAGTTGTGGACGACACATGTATAAGCATCATAAGTAACAACACAAAAATTAAATATAGCCCTATGTATATATTATTTAACTAATAAATCATTCATTTATTGTATAATTTGTTAATAAAATTTAAAGCATACATACAATAACAAAACATGTCAAAATATCATAAATTGGCTAGAGAAGCAGGGGTTACTAAACTGTGGTTAGAAGGGGATTCCCTTAATATCATAAATTGTCTCCTAAAGATTAATTCGCCATCGTGGTCTATAGCCCATCTAATTAATCATGATATTTCTATCATTAATTCTTTTGTTGAGGTGAGAATTACTCACGTTTTCTGAGAGGCTAACTCACTTGTTGATGGGTTAGCTAATTTAGGAGTGATGGCTCATAATTATTGGAATACTTATGATTTCATGCCCCTTAATCTTCAGAATATCTCTAATTATGACCAGTTGTCATGTCAAGGGAGAATTTAGGAGGGGAGAAAGGTTATTTTATTCCTTCCTCAAAGAGTTTTTGCATGTTGAGCTCAGTGCCTACTCATATAATTATTGCTTTTTAGATGATTTTGAGATCATGGGCTGGGAGTTGAGGTATGGAAATACTTGGTTTGACAGGCTCACAAGTATTGTAGGTATTTTTTGCATTTCCTTGTGGTTTGTTCACTTAACTCTGTCAATGCAGAAGAAAAAAGAGCAAGTTGTGAATAGTTTGTTGTAGTCTGTCATGGGAGGAGCTTGTTGTAGAGTGGATTCAAGCTCTTGTGATGAATTTCGTGGTGAAAAGCCCGTCTGGGAGAACTTGGAGAAGGTTTTTTTTCCCCTTATTTGTTGAAGCTTCACGGTTCTAACCCTGAGGTGATGGAGGATTTTGTAAATGGTTGGAACAATAGGGTCTTGCGCTATCAAGGTGTGGAGTTCAACATCACAGAGGACTTCATCGCTAAGGTTACTGGTCTTCCTTCGAAGGGCAAGAAATTTTATAGGGACCGGGCAGTGACCAAGACGACCTTAGTAAATTTCTTCAAAGGGGTAGAGAAGCAGAAGCTTAGGTTCATTGGAAGTGGTGGGTATGCCCATAAATCTATTAAGCCGCTTTGGAGGGACATTGTTATGGAAATTATGCAATTCTTCACTTTGGAGGGTAGGTTCTCTATTATCTATGGCTATCATTTCATGCTTCTAAATCACTTCCACCACAACTCTCAGGTTTCATTTCCTTTTTACCTCCTTGTTTCCATGGAAACCAATATAGAGGATCATAGGAAGAACACTAGGAAGGCTATTCTTCATGAAGGCCTTATGAGTCTTATTTTTTATCACATTAAGATGAAGGTGTTACCGATTATTCCTAAGCTCCCTACTCATAAAAAGGGTGGAAAAAACAATGGGTATGAAACTGGTGAGTCGGTGGAGGAGTGGGAAGGGGACTCTGAGGAAGAAGACTTTGTTTATGATGAACCTTTAGAGGATGAGGGTGAGTTTGTGGATGAATCTGAGGACTTAAAATCATGGTCTAAGGGTTACGAAGTACATACTGAAATGAGGGAGGTCGTTGTTCCTTCAGTGAGAAGAATGTGAAGGGGAAGAAAAGATGGGAAGAAAATATGCCCCAAGAAGGGGAAGTGTGTTATCAAGCAGGGTGTGGATAAATTAAAAAGTTTGGAGGATTCCACTGTTCCTGATGTTAAAGTGGATTTGGGTGATGGTATTGAGGGAAAGGAGTAGCCAATGGCAGATATTGGGCAGGAGAATGAGGGTTTTGTGAATTCTAAGGTGGCTAGTCCTAGCCAGGATGAATTTGATTCTCCTATTGGTATTAATGTTGAGCAAGTTAAGGAAATTGATGTTAAGGTGGAGCGGCTTGAAATTCTAGCCAATTTGGCCAACATCCCTGAGAAGCACCAGGTGAAAGTGGAGGTAATTGAAGTTGAGGACTCCCCTATAGAGGAGGATTTGGAGGGCAAAGAGGGGGTTCGAGAAGAAATTGATGAGCACGTTGATTTTCCTGATGCCCATTTGGTCGATTGGGAGGAGATTAATATTGACCTATTTTGTAGAATTGTGGAGGACGACACTCGTAACTTGATCTCTCTTGTGAACTGGATTTTCTCGAAAGTGAAGGAGCTTAATTCAAAGCTTAAAAACTGGCAAGATGTTTGTGTGGCATTAGTAAGCTGCAACCAAAAGGAATGGAGAGTAAAGGTAAGTTCAAGACAATGAATGTTATTCTTGATAAATTAGATGTGGACGTCGATAGAATTGGTAAAATCCATGAGGAAAGGTTGACTACTCTAGAAATTTCTATTAAAAGGATCTGTTAGAACTATGAAATTTTGAGAATTTTCCAATCAATTGCATTCATGAGTTTCCAAAATAAGTCTGCATCATAAGCATAAAATTCCTTCTTCATAATGTGTTTTCCCATATTGTGTCATATGATCCATTTGAATCCATCTAGTCCTTGATATCTCATTGTATTACCCATATCGGCAAGACAGAGTGAAGGTCTCCCTGACCTATAATATTTTTTCACTAATGTATACTTGTTGCAGACTATTGGCAAGACACATCTATTGTTTCGGCGACAGAAAGGTCATATCGGCAAGAGAGTTGTTATCAGAATGAGTCATAACGAACTCATATATGTCTCACTGACTAGCACATGGAGTGATCTATCAGCCAAACAAAAGATTATTGGAATGATGTCTTACCGAAAGCATTGGGTCTTTCCAATAAGGCGCAAAGGGATTCCATTAGAAAGCTATCGGGAGGAAGTTACATAGTCTTTCCAACTCAAAAGTCACACGGATAGAGATATGCATCAGCGAGAGAAGAGGTCATCGGCATGAGTTCCGCTGAATGTGAAAGTTACACCGATGAAATACTTCGGGGAGAGTCTCACTGAATGGAACATGTTGGAGAAAAAGGTTCGGCAAGACAATTGATATTGGTATGATTCTTTTCGAGTTTTCATAAGTCGCGCCGAGGTGTGGTTTCATCAGCAAGAGTGTGATTATGTCTCAGCGACCAATGAAGTCTATCAAACATCTCCCCGACTTAGAACTGTCACAGCGATATACAAAATTGAAGCGATAGCCATCGGTGTGATTCCAAATGTCGATGAGACCACTGGATGTCTTGGCGAAAGGTTTAATGAACGTTGCAAAAGGATATCACCCCAGATTTGAAAATTTCTCACCGACAAGACATTTGATGTGACAGTGTATGTTTCAAATAAGTCTTCATTCATGCTTTAGCTGACACATTAATGGCGCGATGAGATATAACAAGGAAAATTCAATCAAATGCATTAGTGTTGAATTGATAGCAGAAGAGTCAGCAGGGCGAACGGAGAACCAAAACATCTTTCAGCCTGAGGAGCTTGAGCAAGATACTATTAGTGATTGCATCTTAGCTTTCCAAACTTTAACTTCTGTAATTTTGAAGAATGGACTCCCCTAGCTCTGGAAAAGTTAAAAGTAGAAAACTTGGTGAGAGTAGTCAAACAAAGGGGAAGAAATAGAAAATTGAAGCAAAACATGAGGGCACAGACGAAGACTGAATTAGGACCTCATTGACCAATTGCCTAGCTCTGGGCCTAAAGCCAGAAGATCTGCACAACTTAGGGTAGAACTTGACAAACTAGATTATAAATGCAAGTTTATTCAAGACGTTTGGACTCAAATAAGGGGATATGAATTGTTCAATTTCCATTATCATAGAAGAAACTGTTTTGAACCAGTTTGCAATCCATGGAAGCTGAATGTAGGAAAACTAGTGTGCCCTAACGTATTTGTAAATGCAGAATTGATAAAATTGTTGGCTGATCATTATGACCTGAAACACAAAGCTATATGTGACCCATCTGGAAAGCCACAGATACATTTGTCAAAGGAGGCAATAAGTGAGGTTTTCAATTTGGAAGGGTTTTGCAATGAGGAGATCATATACGAAGAATTGGAGAGGGAATTCTCGAGAATGGATACGATTTATAAGGGTTGGAGGCTGCCAATCCACAGGGTTAAATAGGGCAGCAAACCAGTTCCTCTACATGATAGTGAAGGGCCCCCTTATCATGTGGACTTGTTTGAATCCTATATGAAATACACCTACTTCTCGGTCTATCAGGTATTGGGAATGGATGCCCCAGAATATATGTCAATTGTGCTAATGATTATCACAACAGATATCCAGTATCACAATTCTAGGCCTTTCGACTATGCCTCGTACATTTTTTAGGGGCTTGATTCAAGATTGATGGCTATCAAAAGTGGATCTTCTACCTTTCATCTCAGGCATTATTCATTGCTAAGGTATCTGGTACTCTATTTTGGACAAGAGTTGGGAGTATGGCCTCCGGAGATGAGAATTTCACAGTTTAATAAAGATGGTGAAACATTACCAGTTCAATTGTGGACTGTTGTTTGGGATAGTAGGTTTTCCAATGCTAGTTTCATTCATCTTGAAGAATATTTTGTGAAAACATTTTACAGATTGTATAGCCATCCTTGTAATTATTCATTATCTGATGAGATAAAGAGATTTCTTCGGCCAAAATATTTCAATGGGCCAATTGATCATAATTGGGGAGATTGGTATTGCTTGGGCAGAGCCACCATGATCAGAGTTTATGGGTTTGAGGATGCCCCTTTTATTTTACCAAAAACTGTTCCAAACAAAATTGCATACTTGGAGATTGTTAGATAGATGGATTACTACAGTGTTATGAATTTCAGCTCTTTTGGGAAGCAGGCCTTTATGCCTAGTACATTGTGCTTTGGTGATTTCACTATGTTGGCCAAGGAAGGATACAATTTGATCCTTGATAAATTGTTGCATTATAACATGAAGAGAGGACCACTCAGAAAAAAATTTGATCCAGAGGGATATATTAATTCTTCTAAAATGAAGATAAACTTTGGAGGGTATCAGCATGTGCCCTATCCCTTTGATGATATGATCCAGAATTTAGATGAAGAAGAAGCAGAGATAGTGGTTGAAAGGTATAATCAAGGATTGTAGGATGCTGAGTTGGTGTCTTCTGGAGAAGATGCATCCAAGGATAATATGCCACAGAATCAACCAAGTAAAGTATCCAGGTTGAGGACTCAGCATTATGTTTTCCCAACCAGAGAATTGAGTGTTGAAGAGAGTGGTGAAGCTGATGTAAGGAATATTGAGTATAGATCATTTGTTTCAGATGATGAGTTCATAAATTCCCCATAATTCAAAGCATTTTTGTATAAACAAAAGGGAAAGGAAATGAAGAGCAATTGCTGAACCAATTGAGAAAATGTGTGGATGAGGAGATGACGAGTATGGCCCCTAAAAAGGGGAGGAAAATTTTGGAAAATGTTGGTGTCATGATCTTTCTTGGGCTAGATCTCAATTTTGCACTTGTCTTTGATAGTTTCTTGAAGGACATTAATGCTACACACAAGCTTGATAAAGAAAAAGTAACAAAAGTATATGCAGGATCCAAGTTCAATATTGATGAAGGATCATTGATGATTTGGGCCTTGTACCCACCCCACAAGAAGTCAATAGTTATTGATACAGAAAAGGTATTTGGACATGTCATGAATCTAAAGGTTGGAGAAGTTGATGCTGTGGCTAATGTAGAAATTGGTGTTAATATTGCAAAACTGAACGAAGCACAAATTTAGATGTTGATAAAGGAAAGGGAAATGTACAAACTAAATAACGAAAGGATGTTGAGAGAAAATGACAGATTCAAGGATTTAGCAGGTGTTACTATGAAGACACCCAAGATGCTTACTCAAGGCGAAAGTTCTCAGTCAAAGGATCA
Source organism: Sequoia sempervirens (assembly GCA_007258455.2). Lineage (NCBI taxonomy): Eukaryota > Viridiplantae > Streptophyta > Pinopsida > Cupressales > Cupressaceae > Sequoia > Sequoia sempervirens. The sequence continues at coordinate 42,568,192 of VDFB02105785.1, forward strand.
TTGAGAGGGATCAAGTGCTTACTCCCAAGGAAAACATGATGCACTTGTGGCAATAATCAAGAAGAGGCAAGATTGTTTAACATCTTGGTTGAGTAAGCTCTGGGGAAAGTATTCTCACACACTTGTTGCATTGAAGGAGCATGAAAGGATGAATGAAAAAATTATGGAGAAGTTTCAGGAAGTGAACCAAAGAGATGCTGCTAATAGTGTAGCAATTGAAAATGCTAATCATTTTATAAATAGGCATCGAAACTTCCATGATGAATTGCAGGGAGATGCGCAAGGATTGATAGATGCTGCTATGAAAAAATCGACCACACTCTCTGATGATAGAGGGAAACTAAAAGAAGCTTCCAGATGGAAAAGTGAGAATGAATCGATGCTACATGAAATCCTGAAGATTGCTACTGCTGAAAGCATGACGTTAGATGAGGCGAGCGAGCAGAATGAAAAGATGATAAGGATGGAGATTTCAATCCAGAACGCAATGGGAGATTTGGATACACATGAGCGCCGTGATTATTTGGATCATCTAACTAAGATTCATTTGTGGGTAAACAGAGCTTAATCATCTTTTAATCTATTTGTTATGTAAGCATATGACATTTTTGAAAGAATGCGTCTTGTCGTGTATTCAATGTATAAGTATCTGTTTTGGAAATGAAATAGACAGAAGTAGAATAGGATAGAAGATAGATAGCAAGATACAGTAGAACACAATGTTTCGCAAATATGAGACTATGATGCATGTTTGAAATTATGGAGATATCAATGAGAATCATTTAATATGCTAGCGTATTTCTAGTGTCAATTGTCTGTTGTGTTCATCAAAAGTATTATTTAAGTTGTCTCCAAGATTGATGTTGTCTGGTTATTTAAATTAACATAACAAGTTTATGTTCAGTTTATTAGTGCACATTTATTGTATCTGTGTGATTGGTTGATCGGTTCTTTCAAGGAAGGATTAAATCCTTTTAATTAATCACAGTAATCAGGGAAATTCATCTGAATCAGTAAGAACTTAATAATCACAATCTTGCATGTTTATACAAGTTATAAACAAAACATATGCCAAACAATTTGAGTGTTCTTCAGAAAGAAGTCGCTCATTTAAGATTTCATTTGACTCCTCATACCCAATAAGGCACTATCTCTTCTTTCTTTTCATTACTTAGTTTCATTCATATTTTTTACATCTGATAACTAAACATATTAGGATTTAGTCTTGAATATTACTATACAATTTATACCAAATTTAGTTTTATTTTTCCACCTCCATCTACCATTGTGGGAAAAGCACTTCAAAGAGATAAGCATAAGCCAAGTCTGCTTCACTCATATAGGTTTACCCACCTAGGTCCAGTAGCACCTGAAGAGTAGAAGGTCTAAGCCATTCGACCTTTTCTGTTACCCTAAAACATATCAAGAGATTGGTAGCCTCTTGAGGTATCCTCACCTGCATTTTTGAGAGCTAACAAATTGGTGACTCTGTTGGGGAATTGACTTAGAATCTGTGCCTTAATCATAGAGTCAGAAATCTTAAATAGACTCCACTGGGAATAACAAGTAACAAAATTTTTCTCACTTTTAAGAAAGTGAGTGGCGACTCTGATAAAAACATTGCAACATGAATGGAAGAAGATCTCAATATAGGGGAGGTCATACTAGGGCTTCTGCTGGCAGCAGTAAGTGGACACACAAAGATGATAGGGTTGATAAGGGTAAAAGGATAAGTGAGGACATGTGCATGACGAATAAAGACAAATCATCAATACCACATGGTGAAACATATGACCGTTATGATACATGGAGAGATAATTCAAGTGCAGAACCTTGTACCCCAGAAGATCAAAGAAATCCTTTTTACGATCCTCAGAAATAGGTTGAGTTTAGAGCCGAACTCGAGGTTGAACGAATCAGAAATCAGCATGAATATGATCTAAAAATGGAAGGTAATCATAATGGACCTACTGATCATGAGACTCCTCAAGAAGATTATGAATCTTTAACTTATGAGGAAGTAAAAGTACAGTTTGAATCTCAAAGAAAGGAAAGAGAAGAACAGGAGAAAGCCCAGATGATACAAGCAATGAGGGAATTCAAATTTTAGAAAGCTCAGAACATTACTCAGACAGCTGGTTGCCCCCCAAAGTATGTACCACCTCATAAGCAAGGTAATCATGGTGTAGGGCCTTCTTATCCACCAAAGGTCCCTCACCATCAAGTAGGGAATCAATATAGACAGCCAAATCATCCACCTCATATTCCCACACAATATACAAATGTACAGCCACCTAATGGTTAGCATTATGTGCCACATCATAATACACAATACAATAATCCAATGTACCAATGTCAGTATCCACCTAACTCTCCCCCTCACCAGTATACAACAATGATCAAACAATTTGATTTGGCAGGATTTCAATTATACCCTTACCCCATGGATGGTAGTTGGAGAAGTCTAGTGCCTAAATTTACAGGGAGTAGTGCAATTACTACCAAAGATCATTTAAGAAGCTTCAATGCCTTCATTCAAGATTTGGATGTACCTTATGAAGATTTACATATGAGGTTGTTCACGATGTCGCTTACTAAAGAAGCTAGGGATTGGTTCAACAGTCTACCAATAGCCTCTGTTGATTCTCTCCAAGAATTTCAAGATCAATTTCTCAAGCAATATGGGAACCTAAGTGCACCAGATGCTGCTCCTCATGAATTAATGCGCATTCAGAAAAGTCAGAATGATTCAATTTATGATTTCAATCGGAGATTCAATAAATTGCAAAACAAAATACCTCCTGGATCAAAGTTGCCAGATTTTGTAGCATTGAGTGTTTATTTGAATGTGTTTGATCCTAAAATAGGGTACGAATTGAGAAATAGATTTCTGAGAGATTTAGCTGAAGCTTAGAAGATAGCACTGACAATTGAAAACAAAAGAAAGGCTACTGGGATAATCAGTAAAAGAGAGAATCCTAGGGCTCCTCAACAAACCAACAATTATCAGTATAAAAAGGCCTATGTTGCATGACATACCTTATAACACAAATTGGAAGGATGGAAAACCTATAACAGATAGGCCTAGACACAAAGAAACTCCTGATCCATTGAGAAAGAATGGAACCTATATGGTGAATAACAATTATTTCTGTGAAGTCTATGATAAGCCACATTCCCCAGATTATTGTGTTGTAGCCCAAAGAATGCAAGAGGAAGGAATGTTGATAGGAAACAGTGGAGAAGATCACATAGTGTATTTGACTTCAAACACTTTTCACCATGTGGAGGAGAGGTACTCATCTTTAGAGGATGAAGGTTATGAGTATGATGTTTCAAATCAGAAATACAATGTCCACATGGTTGAAAAATAGATCCTTTCTGACTCCAAAGAAGATTATACAAAGCAACATTCTGTTGAAATACCTACTCAATGCAGTATGAGGAAACTTACTGAAGAGGAGATAGAGAGATTAATTGTTGCTGCAGTTGAAGAAACAAAGAGTAAGTACTAGTTGAGAAATAGGATAGTAAATGAGAAGGAAGGTGTCCCCAAGGGAATCTTTATGAAAGAGCAAAAAGCGAAACAAGGAACTGTGAAAAAGGAAGAAAATAAACAACATAATGAAAGTGAACAGAAGCATGTCCAAAAGGAGGAAGTGAAGGAACTACACATAGAAATGCAAAAGCCTGATCAGCCAAGTAAAAGAGAAAAGGAAGAAAGCAAAGGAGAAATGTCAGAGCAAAAGAAAATGGTTAAAGTGGAGGGTTCTTCTTTTGACTTCACTCAGGCTTTATCTCACGTAAAGATGTATGTCCCACTACTTGAGATGATGAAAATTAAGGAATACAGAGACAATGCTATCCAATTAATAACAAATGGGAAGGAAAGACATATGAATTCAGAAACTAAGATGGCCACTAAAACTATTAATAAGAAAGAGAAAGTGAATATCCCAGAAGTGTGCCTTAGTAATGCATTATTGAGTCCCCCACAGGTTGATCCTTTTTTCACTACCTTACTCATAAATAAAAAATTGTTGAGGAATTGCATGATAGACTCTAGAGCTGCCATAAATATTATGCCAGTAGGAGTTATGAAACAGCTCGGCATGTGGGTGGATACAAATGGAGGCAAGTGCTATGCAATGGATAACCGACCTATTCTTGTGGTGGGTATAATGAAGGATGTTGAATTCAAGCTTGCTACTTATCCTCAGGTGGCCTATAACATTGATATAACAGTAATTGACACCCCTCCTCAGTTTAGGATGCTTCTATCAAGACAATGGACGGCAACAGTTGGTGGAAATGTCCAGTTTGATCTATCTTATGCAACCATTCCAATAAATGGTCAGGAAGTGAAATTATACAGGGAGCCAAGGATGAACTAGGTTGTTGACTATGTACCACAAGATCAAATCAATTATTTTTGTGATGTCGATCTTGGAAGTTTTAAGATAGAATCAGCCCAGCCAGAATTAGTCAATTTCGACCCAATTGAAAAGCATGTGGCACAAAACTACAATGAAGTGTGGAAAATGTATTTTGATGGAGCATGCAGCCAAGAAGGTAATGGAGTTAGGATTCTGTTTGTTTCACCTAAAGGTATTACATTTAAGTATTCATTCATGTTAACATTTGAATGTACAAATAATGTGGTAGAATATGAAGCTTTATTGATAGGTTTGAACATAGTTGTGAAACATAAAACCAAGTTGTTGACTGTCCTAGGGGATTCTGAGTTGGTTGTTTCACAAGTTAAGTCCAAGTATGCAGCAAAACATAAAAGACTGAAACAATACAGGAATGTTGTATGGGACACAATTGAGTTGTTTGATGCCTTCTCAATTGAGTGGATTGATAGGTCAAAGGACATAATGGCAGATTTTTTAGCAAATGTGGCACTAAAAAGAGATGACATTACATTGGATGGAGTAACACAAATTGAGTTCAAGACAAGGCCTACAGTCCCTAATAGCATATATAGTTGGCAGGTCTTTAATGATGATACTGACCTTTTGAAATTACTCCACTGTATAGATCAATATGAAGCCCAAGAAATTGATTTCAATGCCTTTGTTGAAGAAGTGGATGGGAAGCAAACAGTATTTGGGAAGGAGATCTTACAGCTTAAAACAAATAAGCTTCCTAAAGGCCTAGTGGCATTGGAGAGGGTGTATGATGGAAATGATTGGTCCCTCATAAAGCAAACACTAATAAATAGGGAGGATATTGAAGAGATTAACTTGGGGACTGAGATGGCACCAAGAAAGGTGTACATAGGGAAGAAGATAAGCCATACAATTAGAAGAATCCTAATAGAGTTGCTGAGAAAATATAAACATGTGTTTGCTTGGTCTTATGAAGATCTAAAAGCATACAAGGAAGATTTGTTTCAGCATGAAATACCATTGAAGCCAGATGCTAAACCATTCAGACAAAAGCAAACACCCATAAATCCAACATTGGAGCCTAAAATGTAGGAAGAATTGGCAAAGCTCATAGATGGGGGAATCATTAAACCAATCAGGCATTCGACATGGGTCTCAAACTTGGTCCCTGTGAGAAAGAAAAATGGAGATATTAGGCTATGTGTAGATTTCAAAAATCTAAACATGGCATCCCTCAAAGATAATTATCCTCTACCCAATATGGAGGCTATATTGCATAAGGTAACAGGGTGCAAACTATTGTCTATGATGGATGGGTTTTCAGGGTATACAGGTCAAGGTCAAAGAATCTGAGCAATATAAGATGACATTTACAACTCCTTGGGGGACATATGTTTATCTAAGAATTCCATTTGGTCTCGCTAATGTAGGAGCAACCTTCCAAAGAGCTATGGATATGGCATTTGCAGATTTGATCAATGCTATCATGGTAGTGTATCAGGATGACCTGACTGCTTATTCAAAGAAGGCTGAAAATCATGTTCAACATTTGGAAAAGGTATTTATAAAAGCCCTAGAATATGGTATTAGCTTGAACCCTAAAAAATGTCATTTTGCAGTCACAGAGGGTAAGCTCTTGCGACATATTGTCTCAAAAGAAGGGATTAGGATAGATCCTAAAAGGGTTGAGGCTATTGATAAAATTCTTGTCCCTAAAACTATTAAGGCTATACAGTCATTCTTTGGACAGATTAATTTTGTTAAGAGATTTGTTTCTAACTTTGCTAAGATCATTACATATCAAAAATTTTGAAGAAAGAACAAAAGGTAGAGTGGACTGCAGAAGCCTTGGAAGCTTTTGTATCCATCAAACGGGCCATCAAGGAAGCTACTGTCCTTAAATCTCTAGATTTTGCAAAACCTTTTTAGATATTTTCATTCACCTCAATGCACACTATTGCTTGTGTTATGTTACAAAAGAATGAGAATGGTTATGAACATCCTATGTCTTTCTTTAGTAATTCATTACAGGGGTTTGAATTAAAGTATGATATAATGGAAAAACGGGCATTTGCATTAGTGAAAGCTATAAAAGCTTTCAGGCCATATCTTGTTGGAGCAAAGGTGGTTGCTTATGTCCCTCATGCAGCTATCAAAGATATTCTGACACAGTCTGAAGTAATAGGAAAAAGATGTAGATGGATTAACAAAATCCAAGAGTTTGACATGGAGATACAAATTACTAAACTGGTAAGAGGTCAGGGCTTGGCTAAGTTAATGGCAGAAGCGAACATTGAAGCAAATCAAATTTGCAATGTAGAAGAAGATACTACAATTGCGAGAATTGAGCATACTCCATGGTATGTAGATATCATGCATTACCTTAAATACATAAAGTGTCCAGAGGGATTGAATGACAGCCAAAAAAGAACCCTGAAGTTGCAGGCATCTAAGTATGTCTTCATGGATGGAGATTTGTTTTGGAAGAATAGGGATGGTATACTATTGTTATGTTTGGATGAATCACAAGCTAGGAATATCTTAAGTGAAATGCATGAAGGGGTTTGTGGAGGACATTACTCAGCAAAGACAACTGCGCATAAAATTCTCAGGGAAGGCTATTACTGGCCAAAGGTTTTTAATGACTCTTTTACATATGTAAGAAAATGTGAGGCCTGCCAGAAATTCTCTGGAAAACTGAAGTATCAGGGAGCTTTGCCACTTCGACCCTTGCAGGCTGATGCCCCTTTTCATCAATGGGGAATTGATTTCATTGGAGAGATACAAGAAAAATTGAGTGCAGGACATAAATGGATACTGGTGGCCACTGATTATTTTACCAAATGGGTAGAAGCAGTCCCAACTAAACAGGCTACAAGTAAAGCTGTAACAAGTTTCTTAATGGATAACATCATTACCAAATTTGGTACACCACTAAGGTTGATCACAGACAATGGGATGTGTTTCAGATCAGATGAATTCAAAAACTTTTGTAGCACATATGGTATTACCATTTCTTATGCAGCCCCTTACCATCCACAAGCTAATGGTCAAGCAGAGTCTAGCAATAAGAGTCTTCTAAAGATTATAAGGAGGATGTTAGGTCAGAACAAGAAAGCTTGGGATTCAAAATTAAAACTGGTTGTGTGGGCTTATAGGATTACTGTAAAAAAGGCAATTGGAAAATCCCCATTTGAATTAGCGTATGGAATGCAAGCTAGGATACCTTTACAAAATTTGTTACCAGTCTACAAGTTTGTCCTTCAAGAAGATTTGGATATTCTAGAACCTATGGAGGAAAGAATGGAGCAGCTAGCTGAACTTGATGAAATAAGGAGAGTTTCCCAAAACCAAAACATGAAGTTACAAAAACAGATGAAGTATCTATTTGATAAAAAGGAAAAAGATAGAAAATTTGAAGAAAATGATTTGGTACTGATGTGGAACACTAGGTGTCAGGAAAAGGGAAAGCATGGGAAATTTGAAGCCTTGTGGCTGGGATCTTTTGTGGTTGTTGGAAAGAAAGGTGAAGATTTATATTATCTACAAAATATGGCTGGTGAAGATCAGGAATTTCCTATACATGGGCAATTTCTGAAGTATTTTTTCTCTTCAACAATACAGAGGATTAAGGGTTGCCATGCATGGAAAATCCTTAACAATCCTCTCAAAATTCTATCTTCCATGCACAGTAGTCTAGGAAATAAAAGGAACAGGAATTGCTAGTACATGGACAACCCTGATTTTCCTTCTTTCAAAATAAATCTTTTCCATGTACAGTAGTGTAGGGTCATATTCATTTCCATTCATTCCATCTTCCTCACTTGATCCATCACCTTGAGTTTGGTCTACTCACCCAGAAATCTAGATCCTTGCAATGATCTCACAATCATTCATCCCCAGACGGAGCCACTGTTAGAACTATGAAATTTTGAAAATTTTCAAATCAATTGCATTCATGAGTTTCCAAAATAAGTCTGCATCATAAGCATAAAATTCCTTCTTCATAATTTTTTTGCCCATATTTTTGCATATGATCCATTTGAATCCATCTAGTCCTTGATATTTCATTGTATTACCCATATCGGCAAGATAGAGTGAAGGTCTCCCTGACCTATAATATTTTTTCACTAATGTATACTTGTTGCAGACTATCAGCAGGACACATCTATTGTTTCGGCGACAGAAAGGTCATATCGGCAAGAGAGTTGTTATCAAAATGAGTCATAACGAACTCATATATATCTCACCGACTAGTGCATGGAGTGATTTATTGGCCAAACAAAATATTATCGGAATGATGTCTTACTGAAAGCATCGGGTCTTGTTGATAAGGTGCAAAGGGATTCCATTAGAAAACTATCGGGAGGAAGTTACGTAGTTTTGCTGACTCAAAAGTCACACCGAAAGAGATATGCATCGGCGAGAGAAGAGGTCATTGGCGTGAGTTCCGCCGAATGTGACAATTACACTGATGAAATACTTTGGGGAGAGTCTCATCGAATGGAACACGTTGGAGAAAAAGGTTCGTAAAGACAATTTATATCGGTATGAGTCTTTTCGAGTTTTAAAAAGTCACGACGAGGTGTGGTTTCATTGGAAAAAGTGTCATTATGTCTCAGTGACCAAAAAGTTACTACAGGGTGCATATTGATAAGACACAATGAAGTCTATGAAACATCTCCCCAACTCGGAATTGTCACAGCGATATACAAAACTGAAGCGATAGCCATCAGTGTGATTCCAAATGTCGATGAGACCACTGGATTTCTTGGCGAAAGGTTTAATGAACGTTGCAAAAGGATATCGCCCCAAATTTGAAATTTTCTCACCGACAAGACATTCAATGTGACAGTGTATGTTTCAAATAAGTCTTCATTCATGCTTCAGTTGACACATTAATGGAGCGACGAGATATAACAAGGAAAATTCAATCAAACACATTAGTGTTGAATTGATAGCAGAAGAGTCAACAGGGTGAATGGAAAACCAGAACATCTTTCAGCCTAAGGAGCTCGAGCAGGATACTGTAAGTGATTGCATCTTAGCTTTCCAAACTTTAACTTCTGTAATTTTGAAGAATGGACTCCCCTAGCTCTGGAAAAGTTAAAAGTAGAAAACTTGGTGAGAGTAGTCAAACAAAGGGGAAGAAATAGAAAACTGAAGCAGAACATGAGGGCACAAAGCGAAGACTGAATCAGGACCTCATTGATCAATTTCCTAGCTCTAGGCCTAAAGCCAGAAGATCTGCAAAACTTAGGGTAGAACTTGACAAACTAGATGATAAATGCAAGTTTATTGGAGACGTTTGGACTCAAATAAGGGGATATGAATTGTTCAATTTCCATTATCATAGAAGAAACCATTTTGAACCAATTTGCAATCCATGGAAGCTGAATGTAGGAAAACTGGTGTGCCCTAACGTCTTTGTAAATATAGAATTGATAAAATTGTTGGCTGATCATTATGACCTGAAACACAAAGCTATATGTGACCCATCTGGAAAGCCACAGATACATTTTTCAAAGGAGGCAATAAGTGAGGTTTTCAATTTGGAAGGGTTTTGCAATGAGGAGATCATATACGAAGAATTGGAGAGGGAATTCTCGAGAATGAATATGATTTATAAGGGTTGGAGGCTACCAATCCACAGGGTTAAACAGGATAGCAAACCAGTTCCTCTGCAGGATAGTGAAGGGCCCCATTATCATGTGGACTTGTTTGAATCCTATATGAAATACACCTACTTCTCGATCTATCAGGTATTGGGAATGGATGCCCCAAAATATATGTCAATTGTGCCAATGATTATCATAGCAGATATCTAGTATCACAATTCTAGGCCTTTTGACTATGCCTTGTACATTTTTTAGGGGCTTGATTTAGGATTGATGGCTATCAAAGGTGGATCTTCTACCTTTCATCTCAGGCATTATTCATTGTTGATGCATCTTGTACTCTATTTTGGACAAGAGTTGGGAGTATGGCCTCCGGAGATGAGAATTTCCCAGTTTAATGAAGATGGTGAAACATTACTAGTTCAATTGTGGACTGTTGTTTGGGATAGTAGGTTTTCCAATGCTAGTTTCATTCATCTTGAAGAATATTTTGTGAAAACATTGTACAGATTGTATAGCCATCCTTTTAATTATTCATTATCTGATGAGATAAAGAGATTTCTTCGGCCAAAAGATTTCAATGGGCCAATTGATCATAATTGGGGAGATTGGTATTGCTTGGAGGGAGCTACCATGATCAGAGTTTATGGGTTTGAGGATGCCCCTTTTATTTTACCAAAAACAGTTCCAAACAGAATTGCATACTTGGAGATTGTCAGACAAATTGATTACTGTAGTGCTATGAATTTCAGCTCTTTTGGGAAGCAGGCCTTTATGCCTAGTACATTGTGCTTTGGTGATTTCACTGTGTTGGAAAAGGAAGGATACAATTTGATCCTTGATAAATTGTTGCATTATAACATGAAGAGAGGACCACTCAGAAAAAATTTTGATCCAGAGGGATATATTAATTCTTCTAAAATGAAGATAAACTTTGGAGGGTATCAGCATGTGCCCTATCCCTTTGATGATATGATCCGGAATTTAGATGAAGAAGAAGCAGAGATAGTGGTTGAAAGGTATAATCAAGGATTACAGGATGTAGAGTTGTTGTCTTCTAGAGAAGAGGCATCCAAGGATAATATGCCACAGAATCAACCAAGTATCCAGGTTGAGGACTCAGCATTATGTTTTCCCAACCATAGAATTGAGTGTTAAAGAGAGTGGTGAAGCTGATGTAAGGAATATTGAGTATAGATCATTTGTTTCAGATGATGAGTTCATAAATTCCCCAGAATTCGAAGCATTTTTGTATAAACAGAAGGGAAAGGAAATAAGAGAGAAGGTTGACAATGTTACCACAGGAAATGAAGAGCAATTGATGAACCAATTGAGAAAATGTGTGGATGAGGAGATGACGGGTATGACCCCTGAAAAGGGGAGGAAAATGTTGGAAAATTTTGGTGTCATGATCTTTCCTGGGCTGGATCTCAATTCTGCACTTGTCTTTGATAGTTTCTTGAAGGACAGTAATGCTACACACAAGCTTGACAAAGAAAAAGTAACAGAAGTGTATGCAGGATCCAAGTACAATATTGATGAAGGATCATTGATGATTTGGGCCTTGTACCCACCCCACAAGAAGTCAGTAGTTATTGATACAGAAAAGGCATTTGGACATGTCATGAATCTAAAGGTTGGAGAAGCTGATCTTGTGGCTACTGCAAAAATTGGAGTTAATATTGCAAAACTGAACAAAGCACAAATTTAGATGTTGATAAAGGAAAGGGAAATGTACAAACTAAATAATGAAAGGATGCTGAGAGAAAATGACAGATTAAAGGATTTAGTAGGTGTTACTATGAAGACACCCAAGATGCTTACTCAAGGCGAAAGTTCTCAGTCAAAGGATCATTGGGAGGGATCAAGTG